>OX031018.1:12270000-12870000 GCA_943736025.1 Tenthredo mesomela | reverse complement strand
TTTTTTTTATATGACAGTTGTCGATCAATGAGAAACATTCACCAAATTTCAGATCTTCATCTCAATCCGCCTTCGAGTTATGAATTTTCGAAAAATCAACGAATTATTACATTTGTTCAACTTCACCCAGCAAACCAACCAACGTAACAAACACGCTAGATATGCGTTAGCGACTAACGTGACGTTAGTAAATAACGCAAATAACGTAGAGTGCTGTGTCGCCATAAACCTCCATATCTCACGTTAGGCCGTGGCGTTACGCCGTGACGTAAAATTGGCGCTACTTTTGAATCAGTAAGAAACACGAGAATGCTGCCGTATTAACACTAGCGAGTGGCGTTAGAATGCTACACAAAGTTTGTACTACCATTGCGTCAATCAGTAACATTAGGATGCAATTGAATTTTAACGGCATACTAGCGCTAGCCAGTGACGTGAGAATGCTGCATAAAGTTGACACTAACATCATGTTGTAAATGTGTTTGGCAATATGTGTCAGAATACTGATGTTATTATCAAGAGACTCGGTAGAGTCCCGCGCAAAGTACAATAAAAAAAATAAAATTATCATAAAGTAAATATATCTGTTTACGCCGCGTCAAAGTCAAAAAGGAGTTTATTGATTTCAAGTGAGTTACATCATGATTGATACAAATTGAAGTTTTACATATTTGTTGTTTGGTCCCTGTCACATGACTTAACCCAAATTTGAAATTATTTTAATTTTTACATGGTGTACATGAATTTTTCTTGTTTTCGTGTGGTTTGATTTGTAGGAAAAAATTTATATCAAAAACCTAATCACTTTTATGTTTACGCTGGGCGAGACTCGACGAGTCTATATACCCGTACGGGAGCTATTCGTAGGAGTGGGGAGACCGTATTTTCCTAATTTTTTCAGTTTCGCGATATCCCGGGGATTGAAATAATAATAATAATAATAATTATTATTATTATTTACATTCGTACATCTGATCATTTTGCAAATTTCATTCTCTTTTATGCTTCCTATACTTACTTATGATGATAAAATTCACATTTAAAGTGGAGGGCGAAATTATAACAATCTCTCATGAAATGACGAAGCGCGCAATTTTGAGGTTGGGTTATAGGTACTGTAACGGATCAGGCGACCTAGGCCTGACCGTTAATATTTCGAACGCCAACCGTTGCGGACGTCGAACGATCTAGAATATTCGACGAGAGCGACAAGTCGCATGACGTCACAAACAGTATATAAATCGAGACACAGCTCTCAGCAGGAGCAATCTTCGGCAAAGCGACCGGGTTGACTCACCGCGCATCTATTAAATAGCAATTCAATAGTCACAATAGGCAGAGCGCCTTGTGAACTAATAGCTTCACTTCAATATAAATTCTACTCTATTTTATTCGCGAGAATCAAATAAAGTTAAATAAATTCCAAAATATAATAAAAGAAATAAATTTAGAAAAAAGAATATTATTCAGTCAATAGATTCATAGTCATACGAAATCAAAGTATCAAATAAAATAAATCAAATACGAAACTGTCAGAATTCAAAAATAACGAATAACGGAAAACAGATAATCTTCGATATTAAGAAATTTAGTAAGTAAGCAATCACTGTAAATATAGTTTAGGAATTGGTTGCAACCGCATGTTTTGGTAAAATTAAAATAAATCGAATTTCTTGATTAGCTAAAAGTAAGTTACTCTATGCAGATCCCTTATCCGCCATTTCCAGGTTTTTCTTCATCGATATAACTAACCAAAGCTAGATACAGCCTTAGTGTGTCTCTGACACGCTCAGGTCTGGCACAGCAGGTTCTATTGTTTAGAAAATTTGGGAATAAACTAACTTTAACATAACTGAAATCAAAAGGTTAGGTGGGTAAAGTGCAGCCTTAGCGCGTTTACGTGTTCAGGTCTGTGGGGAGGCGGCTTTAGTTGCACGGCGACTCAAGTCCGTAATAGGGAACATTAAATTATTGATATAAAGGTCTAGAACATATAAAATCGAGCAAAGAACTCACAATTACACTCGGTTCGCGATACCGATGGTATCGCTCAAGAACCGAAACGTAACAGTACAGTTATTGAATCGCACGAAGTTCAGTCTACAACATAAATTAATAAGTGACGAAGTTTTGTGCCAGTTGTATAAACTGAACAAGAATTCTGTTTTCTCTCTTGATAAAAAAAAAAAAAAAAATTGGTTCAGAAAGGGAAAACAAAGAAAAACACCACTTTAATGCGGCTCTAGCAAATCACTGCGTAAACTAATTGCTATAAGTATGGTAACCGTTCTCATACAAGTGTTTCTCATGAAATTCTCTCCGTCTACGTTGCATTTTTCATCACGTTAATAAATTTGATATTAGACCTGCCCTTAAGAATGGTAAAATCTGATTTCGATGGTTGCATCCCACAAATTGGTTCGGAATTATTTAAAAAAAAATCCCAAGCGGCGTTTTAAGGTGGACAAATTTACCTTCATTTTTCTTTTTTAATTAAAATACCCGAAAAATTAATGCTTTTCTTATGAGAAAAAGATATTCTTTCTAGGGGTGAGTGAATATGGACGAAAATAAAATAAAAGAATTTGAAATTCTTATAAAATTATTTCTAAAGAATTTGAGGGGTGCGACCATCGAAATTCGATTTTGATTACTTTGAAATTAATAGAAAACGGTATTTGACATACTGCCAACGATATAATGATCGACAATCGGTTGTTCCGCAATTGTATCGATGTCACATGGGTCCCAATATGGCATAAGATACCCTTTCGATTGGACATCAGTATAGGGGATTAATAAAAGGTGATCCTGCAACGCGGAGCATTTGAAAAAACCCAGTAATGTCGATGCCAATCCGACATCGTAGAACTGCTCAATACATGCAAATTTTGCTGTGACTAAATACTCAGTTGTTCCGACGACGACAATGTTTCGAACAAGGCAGATACAGTTATTTTTCAAAATAACACAATTGTCTCGTTGATTACGCGTAAGAGTATGATTCGCAGATTGTAAGCGTCGATATTGACGAATATTTGAACCAATGTTGATAGGTAGAGGCCCCATTGTATGCTCGCCTGATAGCTTCACCCGAACATTCTCGTTTTGTTCAAGCGGAGTAATCTTGCACACTTGTTCCGCTCTTCTATTTGCAATCTGTTGTGAAGTGAGATTAGGCTTCCTACAGTACTTCTTTAAAATTTTAATATTGTTCTCTTATGGAAATGCCGAATAGTTGTCGGGTGGACCAAACCGCTTGACATCATCTACAACGTGAAGTAATCCGTGAATATTGTAACTCATGAATCTATTACCGTACAAAGCTGGACACTTTTGGACGAACAGAGATAATGCAAGACTAGCAAACTTGTAGAACATCTCTGGCTGTGACAGTTTTATAAGAGCACGAATAGCAGCGTGAAAAAGCAAGAAGTGCTCATAAATTTCGTCAGAAACAATACCATATAAGACGACAGGTCCATTATATAATAAAAATTGACGACCTTGGGTAGCTTTTAAACGAAGATCTTCGAATGTTAACGGGCATCGTGCCATTTCCCGAGGATAATAACGACCTACTACTTTGAGCCTGTTAGAAATCTGGTGGATTTGACGCGCTGATAATTTACTCACCATTGAGAACTTTCCAGGACTCAATTGCAATAGCATTTTTTTCATAACGCCAATACATATGAGATGCATATAGTCAAATGGGACTTGACTTACTAAGCCCATTTGCAGAAGAGAAAGAGGACTCGGTCCTTTGTGGTGATCCTCATCTAGCATGCTAGAATATTCTTCGTCCGTTCTAGGCTGATAATTTTCTTTGTCTCCTCTACGAAATTCAGAAAGAATTCCATGGCACTATTTGGTTTTTTATTACCTCGGTATACTCCTATGAGTTCAGTTTTACTCGGATAAACATTAGCAACTCGACATTGTATCGGCCACATCTGATTGTGTCCGGACTGATCTATGCTTGCACCATCCGTGCTAAAATCTATTTCAAGCCGACTGATAAGCGAATCTATTTTGACGCCGTTCAAAATTGACTTGATCGCTGCTTCAACACCCAAGTGTAAATATTCACCAGGCTCAACAATTCTCAACTCGGGAGCCCGTCGGGGAGTTTGTAGCAGTGCCCTAGCGGACTTTGGTAAATACGACAAGCACCGATGCATCCTCAACACGGCAAGGATGTTATTAATGGCTGTATTGCTAATGTTGTTCTCAACAAAACACGATGCAAGTATGTCGCGATACGTTGCCGATCTTTCTGGAATTTCTTCCGTTTCTGGTCGGAAACAATTGTTGCCGGTTTCGATGATGGTGTCCGTGTCGAAGTCGGTGTCGATGTCTCTCTCTCTCTCTTCACTTCTGATCTCCAAAATGTCGATGTCCGTGTCGGAGTCGGAGTCGGTGTCGATGTATCTCTCTCTCTCTTCACTTCTGTTCTCCAAAATGTCTGTTTTACCGTTTTTATGCATCTCTATATCATTGTTCCTGTTGTCAATATTGACATGCTGCGACATTCTCGTTCTGTCCCTCCGTCCTGCCGCTGCTATTCTCTGAAGCTGACGTCTGGACAACAAGTGACGAGGTTTCCGACTTACAGGAATGCTCGATTGGCTCTGCCGTGGCATTTTACCGATTAGTACTTGCCGTTTCTCGATAACAAAAACCTGAAATTTATTTTATTTTTACCAACCCTCGACATAATAAATAGAATCAAGTGTTCATTTATTCGAGTCAAGTTAGATGAAGAAGCAATTGATTTTGTTACAGTACAAACATTAACGGAGTTATTCAGTTACCTACCTTTCATGCATAATTATGTACGCACGTAGAAATTTGTTGAGGTACTTTTTTATAAATTTTTTGTTAGTTCAAAATGGTCGTAATCGATCCAAGTTTTGTAAAACCTATCCCTCTCGTTATTACTACTGTTAATAACGGTATATTGTAAAACAAGTGATGAAACAAAGTGAAGTTGTCTGCCCGAAAACAAGGCCAGGGTGAAGTTGTCTTCCAGAATTCGAAAGCGATGCATATTTCATACCGCTAATACAGGGCGATTGAAGGCTGAAACACACTACTGTCGACGCAAAAAGGTTTGGCCCCTCTGTTTGAGTGATCATAACTTCCACAGGAAAATTGGTAGAGCATCGAGTCTGGAAAGATCGAAAAGCGCCAAGTTTTCTGCGTTTAGCAAAAGTGAGAGTGAGTGAGATCAGCGAGCAGGGAGTGTCCTTGTCTAACGGCTGATGCGCTGTTGCGAATACTCGACGCTGTGCGCCGGCGGCGCCGAAATCGAGCTTGAAGATAATGTTTCAACCGGTAAAATGCTTTCGTGACCATTTTTGCAGAATATTTAATTATCATCGAGTAATACCGTGAAACTGGTGAAACTGTTTTTTCGCTGTTTTCGCCTTTCTCGTGATACATTTCGAAAAATGTACAGTATCAAACTTAGTTAGCGTTATCAAAGAGTCGAGTTTCGCTTGAGTTCAATTGTCTTTATTGTCGATAATAAACATCCAAGTTGCTTAGCGATCTTGTATTAAAACATCTAGAATCGCGGTACAGGTCGAGTTTGAAACACCGTCAGTTATAGTTTTCTTCCATAATATTTTATTAATAACTTTGTGGAATTCATTAAAAACAGTGAAAACTACGAGGGGTAAGTACAAATCCATCATTGGTTAATTTGGCCTTTTTTTTTTTTTTTTTTATCGTTTTTTATCTAACCACGTTCCGAAAATTTGCAATTATACTGAAAAAAAAAAAAATTAAAAATCGTCGGGGTTACGACCGCACGAAATAGAATTTACCCAAATATGAACCTCCAATGTTTTACCGTTTTGGGATGGAAAAAAAGAATAAAATTAAAAAAAATTATTCATCTCTGACTAGCTCAATCTGTTTTCATTAAAAAGATGTATTTTGTGGGTACTATTGCGACACATTTTATGTACTGTAACGGGTTTTCCTGGGCTCGGGGACCCAGAAATATTAAGCCGAATACAAACCGGACCCAACCCGTTGGTAAGGGATGTCGTTGGGCGCCAGACTTCGTCGGAAGTCCTCTCTCTCTCTCTCGCTGGGACCCTCTGGCTAGCTACTAGTGATAGAGGGATTTCGTGGGGGCGAGAAATAATGACACCATATATAATCGTACTTAGCTTTATTCAAAAAAGAAAAAAAAGAAAAGGTGGCGCATTATTCAACACGCCCGCTACCTGGCGTAGGTTATATTTTATAATATTGACTCTACTTTGGCTATTTCAATTATTTACACGAAGGCGACGATCGTCTTAGACGGTCGCTGGCTCTCCCTCTCTGGCTACTTGACAGTTAGCTGTCACTGTAGCGAGATTGCGTGCCTCTCTCTATGTCTCTCGGTAGACTGACGCGGCGCGCTGTCCAGCGGCGGCGGAGGGGCGGAGGGGATGGCTAGGGAAGCGACGAAACTCTGACTCGTAGCAGCAACGTGCTTGGCGGGACGTCAGCAGTCCGTGGCTCTATAGCGTCGGCGCGCGCGCGGTGAATATCGGCGCAGCGGTGACCAGAATTGGCACGGCTCTACGCACGACAAACAACACGTGACTCCGTCCTGGCTATTTTATATCCAACGGTTCGCTAGAACGATTAGACTTGAGCACAGGATCGGTTCGAGGCTTTTTAGGGTTTTTAGGGGAGTTCACGGGTCTTTGACTAGAGATCAGCCCTAGTCAATCTCCGGTGACTCGTCACTCACACACACACACTCACTTTTCACTCACTCACTTAACTACTATCTTAAAATTACTCTCTCTCTCTCTCTCTCTCTCTCTCTCTCTCTCTTTCTGGCTTCTCGCCGGTCTCAACACTTGGTGCCTCGTACCGCACGCAAAGGCAGACTGACTCTACTTTCCGCTAGGGATGGTTATCCTCATTACCACCTGTCCGGCGAGCGTTGACGACTATCGGTCGGCTGTTAGCAGACGCCTGTCGCCAATATGGCTCCGCGGGACACGGCGGCAAGGGTTTAAACCACGGAAATCGGAGTTTTGGCACTCGGTACGTGCGTAAGGCTGGTAAGGAGGAGGTCTTAACGTTTTGCCACGTTACAGTACAAATTATTAAATATATTATATATTTTTATTACATATTTTTTGAAGCCTCGCAGCAGCCTTCAGGTTAAGCAACCGCTTCCCCGAGAGGCGCAGCCCCCACGGAAAAAATATATATACCGAGATATATCTGCAGATATATCCCGAAATATATGCCGAGATATATATATCATATATGCATAATATATCCGACATATACAAATTTTTGCCCCTTCATATATCCACTGGATACATCCTTGGTATATATGTCCGCATATATCCTAACATATATCCTAACATATATCCTAATATATATCCAAACATATATGCAACATATATGCGACATATATGCGACATATATGCGACATTAGGGTGGTCGTTGAAAAAAAAAAATTATTTTGGATGGCCTTCAATCGGTTCTAAACGTGAAAAAAATAGTTCTCCAATTTTTTCAGATTTTTAATTCGACTCCCTATGGACGCTATTTTCACATGAACTTTTTTTAATTCGTAAAAATCCTAATTTGAGATGGGTCTAATTTAAATCAGCGAGATTACATCGGATACGTCTTGTGATCAAGAGACTCGGTAGAGTCTCGCGCCAAGTACATTAAAAAAAATTTTTTTCAAGCGCGAGACTCAACGAGTCTATATACCCGAGAGGCAACTACCCTAACCTATACCGCGAATTAGTATCTCCGTTTTCTTTCATTTCACAACATACACGAATTAAAACTAATTTAATCCAGGATGTGGGCATGAAAAGCTTTCATTTGAGCCCTAGATCGATTAAATCGGTGTCCGGAGTGCTGAGATATAATCAACTACAGATTCTGATACCCCGTTTCCTCGTACAATATTTCTACGTCGTCGTCGTCGTCAGACCCAGATTCGTTCACACTAAAACCATTCCCATAAAATCACATAGAAGGGAAAATCTACACAAAAATTGTATAGAGTGGCGTTAGTTCGACAGTCACAACGTAGTCAGCGCTCGTATCGCAGACAGAAACCGTCTGCTACACTAGCAGACGCGTGTTGTCATTTCATGTTTTTGAATCCAAATAAAGGAAATAAGATAAAGTACAAGCAATGATTAATATAAAATTTGAAAGTACAAAAACTAGTGAATACCCACCAAAAGCCACGCGAAGTACATTAATGTGATAGTCACTAACAAAAATGTTTCGATAGGTTAATCTTAGATCCTATGATCTTGAGCTTTTGAGGTTATGCGAATCGATTAACGTGTAAAATTCATTGTGATAAATAAAATAACAATTGTGAACGGATAATGAGATTAGGTTCACCTTGCATGACCCAAGACTGTCAGATGACTATTACCTTTAAATTATGTTCACTTATACATTGTAGATTTGGCTGATTTTCATTTATGAATGCAATTATCGGAGGAAACGGTGTTTTGAGGATTATTCGATTTCTTTCTATCAAGTCAATGCCTGAGGAAGTCTGACAAGAGAAAATCTAGATAAAATGTTGAAGTTGAAAAATATCTTGATAGCATGATTTGATATGAGAAACGGCAAGGGGCCAGACGAAGAAAGCCGAGTTCAAGCGTTGGATCGCGACGTATTCTACTTTAAGCTCTATGTTAGGCTCATCTCTAAAGGCTCGTCTGCTCAGACCCAAATTGTTAGTCAACGTTATGCGTTGGATTCCGACAAGTTCTATATTCTATCTCGGTATCCTCTAGTCCAAACGAGACTGTAAGTCGACGTTGTGTGTTGGACTCCGATAGGGTTTATTTTACACTCCACGACAACGTAGTGCCTTGACCTTCGGTGAAGATAATTTTTAATCCATTTTTCACAGATAGCTTAGATTCTCCGCTCAGAACGATAATCAAATTCAGATTAGTGCTATCGCGACAAATGGTTAGAATTAAAATACCTATTCAATATTAAAGAAATGATCAGTAGACTTCCTCTTTCTCAGATGATAGAGATTTGTATTCAATCATGAAAATTATAATAACCATTTATTTCTCATTTATATTTATTTATTCATTGCACAACCTTTTTATGGATTGTTTAATTTTGTAGCGGGTCGCCGTATGAGAAAAGAGGATGATGAGAGAAAACGCTGAAGTTGCAAAATATCGAGACAGTGTGATTTGATACAAGAAACGGATAGAGTCAGACGAATAGAGCAGAATGCAAGTATCTGACTTCGGAAACTTCCATTTTATGCTCTACGCTAGTCTTGCATCGAGAGGGCTCAATTCTATATATTTCGATACGTTCTGGTCAGACCCGAATTTGAAGGTGACCTTTTTGCAGAGGACCTAGCTGCATTAGAAGAAAAACTGTCTAAGAATTTCAATACATATATCTAATATTTATATATATTTAATCATGAGCAGCAACTATAACCCTGCGTGCAAGTAACTCCGTCATTGCCGGTCCAAGCCCAGATGAGACAGAAGGAGGGCTGCGCGCAAGGTTACACGTTGCAGGCATATGGAATTATACCGGATTCTAGCGAAACAATTCGTAGAACTTAATAAGAGATCACATGTAACGTCTGTCCACAGAAATTTAAGGCTCACAGAAAAGTATGAGCATACGTGTAAATTATAACATTATTTTTATTTATTTGAAATTATACTACCAGATTTAACATTGCTGCTTTTCGAGGGATTCGGATGATACAAAATGCATCACCGTACATGCATTGAGACGATCATAGAAACAATTAGCAGAATGACAACTGAGAACTGAGCGAGGATATAGGAAAACCTAATCGAGCAAGCGTAGCGAGCGAGCACAATTATTAGGTAGTCAAGCAAAATTGTACAAAAAGTGGTGATATCAACCCCAAAAAGCCCCTCCGGTGCAAAAACCTTTCGCCAAGTACATTAATGTGTTCACCACCCCCAAAGAAAACCACTAACAAAAATTCCTCCTTAACAAAAGTGGTACTATAAAAATGTCTACTTACAAAAGGATTGAAATCAGATACAATTGCCAAGTACATGTCTTCTGTATAACAAAAGTTTACAACTGAAGAACAGAAGTCTAAATAGTCTTGTATCGTTCACTCGCTACGCTCGCTTACTCGATAGACTTGATAATTACAGAAAAAAAAACAGGAAAAAAAAATTTAGGAAGTGGTACTTGGCGGGCCATTATAGCATTATGTATCGAATAATTGATACATAGACCTAAGTGAATACTCTTTTACATACTCATAAATGGCCCGCAAGTACCACGTACAAAATTTTTTTTTCCTGTTTTTTTTCTGTAATTATCAAGTCTATCGAGTAAGCGAGCGTAGCGAGTGAACGATACAAGACTATTTAGACTTCTGTTCTTCAGTTGTAAACTTTTGTTATACAGAAGACATGTACTTGGCAATTGTATCTGATTTCAATCCTTTTGTGAGTAGACATTTTTATAGTACCACTTTTGTTAAGGAGGAATTTTTGTTAGTGGTTTTCTTTGGGGGTGGTGAACACATTAATGTACTTGGCGAAAGGTTTTTGCACCGGAGGGGCTTTTTGGGGTTGTTGTATATTACACACAGCTCGAGTAAAAAAATTGAAATTATTATTTTACACATTTTAATACATTGATTAATTTATTTATTTTTAATTTTTTACTTTTTATCTTTTTTTTTTTTTTAATTTTTTTTTTTTTTTAATTCTCGCGTAAAAAAATTAAAACTCAAATGATATTGCTCAAATTGATATTGTTTAATTCAAATATAGGCTTCTTAGCGCCAAGCTTGAATATAGTCAGTGACTGTCTGTTTGAGCAATATCATTTGAGTTTTAATTTTTTTACGCGAAAACTAAAAAAAAAATTAAAAAAAAAAAAAAAAGATAAAAAGTAAAAAATTAAAAATAAATAAATTAATCAATATATTAAAATGTGTAAAATAATAATTTCAATTTTTTTACTCAAGCTGTGTGTAATATACAATCACAAGACGTATCCGACGTAATCTCGCTGATTTAAATTAGACCCATCTCAAATTAGGATTTTTACGAATTAAAAAAAGTTCATGTGAAAATAGCGTCCATAGGGAGTCGAATTAAAAATCTGAAAAAATTGGAGAACTATTTTTTTCACGTTTAGAACCGATTGAAGGCCATCCAAAATAATTTTTTTTTTTCAACGACCACCCTAATGTCGCATATATGTCGCATATGATGAATTCCACGCGGAGCGGACCAAAAAAGACCTAGATGTCACGGATTTTTCTCATTTTTGGATGACCTTTAGTACCCTCAGAATTAGCATTTTTTATGTATGTACGACATATGTAGCTTTTGTTACCTATGGTGTACGAGCTGTTTCAGTTTTTCATTTCTTACGCTCTTGATGTCTTTGGAGGCAAATATCTTAGAAACGGTATGTCATATGAAAAAAGTAATGGGGTGGTGATTTGTAGTATTCTTCACTCTTTTTCACCTCAGCCCATGATCTTGCCCGTGACTATCGGAAAACATGTCGAAAAATCATTTTCCAATCCAAAACTCCATTTTTATCCACTTATGTCATTTTTAGGATTTTCCTCGTATTTTTTTTCGAAAAGCTCGGAAAATTTCCCATCGAATCACGTTTGTTTCGGAATGGGACACGGCTGCATTGATGCTGCGTTGATTTTTCGAAATGTCGAAAAAACGTTTTCCAACACAAAACTCTATTTTTATCCACTTATGTCATTTTTAAGATCTTTCTCGTATTTTTTTTCGAAAAGCTCGGAAAATTTCCTATCGAATCACGTTTGTTTTGGAATGGGACATTGAGGTCTTTTTGTGGTCCGCTCCGCGTGGAATCCATCATATATGTTGCATATATGTTTGGATATATATTAGGATATATGTTAGGATATATGTTAGGATATATGCGGACATATATACCAAGGATGTATCCAGTGGATATATGAAGGGGCAAAAATTTGTATATGTCGGATATATTATGCATATATGATATATATATCTCGGCATATATTTCGGGATATATCTGCAGATATATCTCGGTATATATATTTTTTCCGTGGGGGCTAACCTCGGAAAATGTAGATCGCAGCCATGTGTTCTGTCAATTATCACAATTCAAAAGAATATTGAAAATCAAATATGTATAAAAATCATATCTACAAAGAATTGAACAATCAAAAAATAAAATTCAAAAGCAAAATATACAAAAACGTAAAAAAAAGCAAGACAGTGGTGTTGGCGGTACTGTACAATATTTACGGGACCAATATGAGCGTCCGCGCGCCGCGCGACGGCGCTTTTTCGCAATTCGGGACTGTCATGGCTGTAACTTTTCAAATCCTCTAGATTTTCGGACGCCAATTTATCTGCAGGTAAAGTACGTCACTAGCATTCCAAAAAAAAATATAAAAACAAAAACGATTTTTTGAAGGTTCAAAGGTGTAGATACCCCCTTAATTTTCGGGCAAACAATTCTTTCATTGTGATCACACACATCATTATTATAAATTTAGAATTCCATGATGATATTGTACTTACTTTCCCCTTTTGAATCCATGTTTCAGATTTTTTTAACGTGATTTTTCTGGGTTTGGCAACGTTCTGAACACTGCACTGTAAATTTCGGTTGGAGCGCGATGCGTCTAGCTCGAGCGAGGGTCACTTTTGAAGTGAAATACAATAGCAGGTATAAGGGATGGTCTCATCCCCTGTCTGCAATCCGACCCTTGGACTATTATTTTACCCAACCCACCACTTCAAAACCCCGAAAACGAAACTTCGTTTTTCGACTTTTGGCCAGGAATTTCGGATTCCGTCCCACTGTGCATTGTACTGATCCTGATTCCGAAACGAAATAATTTTTGAAAGTTTCGCGAACTGCGATGACTTCGCTTGCAGCATTTGCACCGTTCTCCTCAACATTCTGTCGTAGGAGAATGATAGCCTCACTATTCATTACCCTAGTAGTTTGAATTTCGTCGTTGCGTATAAAATTATGTAGACAACACGTGGCAAGTACTAGGTTGTCTGCATGTTCCACTTTCATTTTTATTCGGGTTTGAAATATTCTAAATTTTTGTGTTAAAATCCCGAACGCATTTTCAGATATTCTGGGGGCACGCGACAATCTGTAATTGAATATTTTTTTGGCTTCATCGTCTTTCAACTGCGAACCTGGATAGGGCCGCATTATGTTTCTTCTGAGGGGAAATGCTTCATCCCCCACAATAACATGTGGTACTGGCTGGTTGTTACCGGGAAGTGACTTATCCTCGGAAATATCGAGTGCTCCACTCATGAGCGCTTTTCCAAGCGCATTATTCGCGAGAATACCCCCATCGCTGTTTTTGCCATATGCCCCCACGTCAATGGCGATGAATCGATAATTCGCATCGACAAGTGCCATGAGCACGATGGAAAACGTCTTCTTGTAATTGAAGTATAATGATCCGCTATTACCGGGCGCTTCAAGGACTATGTGCTTTCCATCTAGGGCCCCTATACAATTTGGGAAATTCCATTTCGCTGCATAATCTATCTCAATAGATTTCCAGATTTCCTTGTTTGGTTTGGGTAAAACTATAGGAGCCAACCTCTTCCATATGGCTGCACAACTTTCATGTACAATCTCGCGTACTGTTGTGTGTCCCAATCTGAAGCTAAACGCTAATGTTCGGAAGGAATCCCCGGTGATCAAAAATCTATAACAAAAAATATCGTTCTGTCGCAGATAGGGTGTCCATTTTGGTAGAAAATGTATGCCAAATTTTGTATGCCAAACAGAATTGGTACCCATTGGCTAATTTGTATCTCATGATTAGGATAGTAACGATGGCTAGATATTTCTTATATAGCTGCAGAATGCAAGCTTGCATGGGGCAGATTGCGGGACGGTTACAGGAGGGCTCTGAATGCTAGGAAGACCAAGAGCGGAGAGGCAGCTTCGAAAAAACGATAGTGGAAGTTCGAAATGCAGATGTCATTTCTTGCTGAGTATCTGTCAGAAAGGAAAACTCACTCAAATCTGACCGATTCAAGCACGCCCGAGTCCCAGGAGAGTCAAGAGAATGAGTCCCTAATTGTGTCAGACTCTAACGATGAGGACAATGCCAGTGAATCGCGCAAGCGGGATGATTCGCAATCAAGTTAGGAATATTACATATTGATCATGAATGATGGAATATCAATGTTCGTGTTTCCCTTTTTCAAAGAAAGCACTTTTTCTTCAATTGAGATGGTGCAAATTTGCGCCTGTGCTTCATTGTAGTGTGAAAATTTAACGATGTAAAGGATGCGTAATGAATCAATAATTATTTTGTAGATATCGTAACAACACCAACAGCAGGTGCTCCGAGTAGAATGAATCTACCGAATTCGTTGTTGAAGAGAGGAGTCAACAAGAATATGCCCAAGCCCTCGTCGGAGGTTGCGAATATGTTCAATAGGTTTATTGAAGTAAAGAAACAGACACCAGCTGTTGAAAAATGTTCAGATCCATTAGCAGATTTTTTTTTAAACATGGCAGAAACAGTTAAATCATTCCCTCCAGAAATACAAGTCGAAGCGACAACTAACAATACAACTCACCGACGCAATACAATTCATTACGAGACGAGACTGCTCATGGCACCGAAAATGATTCAAATTCTACACTATATCGGCATTGATTTGAGGCAATGGAAGCTATTTTTTATACCATGGTCACGAAGAATAATAATAATTCCCCCTGCGGGGGGGGGGGGGGGGGGGGGGGGGGGGGGCTTGAAAAATCCTTTTTTTCGTCCGTCATCATGGGTCTCTACAGTCCTCAAACAACGGAATATCAATTATACGAATATCTACGAAAATTTACAAAAACCTACGAACGAAATGAAGCTAAATCATTTTTCGTAGTTTTTCGTACATATTTGTAGAATTGATATTCTTTCGCTTGCAGACTGGAGGTTTTCATGATTTTTCATGAAAATTCGGAGATTTCTACTTCCATAACTACAGGATAAACGCAAAAAAAGACTTCGCTCCATTTTGTTTGTAGATCTTTGTAGATTTTCATAGATAATCGTAGAACTGATATTCCGGTGCTTAAGGGGAGGGGTAACCCTTGCCGGGGTCATTTTAATGTACTTGTTAAAGAGGCTGGGATGACTGTGGTGGGTGATTGATGTAAATGACGTTATACACTATTGAAAGGTACAGTATTCTTCTTTATTTTGTTTGGTGAAACATTTGAAAAAGTTGATAAATACGTTAGATATAGGGGACTTAAGTTGAGGCTGCGATTTACGCTTGCCTGCACGGATCACAAGATTGCGTCGGAGTACGTTATCTGAAACACAAAAACGACATATCTTCACACTGAGTACACTGACAGTTCTCGCCTGAACCAAACCCATGCGTGTGTTCCCAGTGGTGGCAAAAAAAAAACAGTCTTGGGCCACCCTTGGGACAAGTTGACCGGTCAAGCGTTCTTAAAATACCACTGGCCTTAGCTTTGTCCAGCACTGTCACAATGGCATTCGACAACACTTGGGCCCAACACTTCGGCCAAGGCTCGAGCCAAGCTTGGCCCCGTACTACTCGCCAACAATTATTTTACGCTCGGTTACCACCTAAGGTCCACCGCTTGGGAGACATATGGCCCGATCATACACCCCCACGAATGGGCCTGACACTCGTCCCGAATCTTGTCCCACTCGCGGCCTGCGCGTACGAATTTACAATAAAATCTCATAAATCAACCTCTAGGCTAGAAGATCGGCCCGTTAGTCACCCATTTCTCGGCCCAATCGTTCAAGCCAACGAAAGGGTCTGACGCTCATCCCGAAACTTGTCCCACTCGCGGCCCCCGCGTACGAATTTACATTGAAATCCTATAAACCAACATCCGGGCCAGAAGGTAGGCCCGTCAGTCACCCATTTCTCGGCCCAATCGTTCAAGCCAACGAGTGGGTCTGACGCTCGTCCCGGAGCTCGTCCCATTCACGGCCTACGCGTACGAATTTACATTAAAATCGTATGAACTCACTTCTGGGCTAGAAAGTCGGCCCATCACTTGCCCAATTCTCGGCCCAATCGTACAAGCCAACGAGCGGGTCTGACGCTCGTCCCGAAACTTGTCCCACTCGCGGCCCGCGCGTACGAATTTACAATAAAATCTTATAAACCAAGCTCTGGGCCAGAAGGTAGGCCCGTCAGTCACCCATTTTTCGGCCCAATCGTTCAAGCCAACGAGTGGGTCTGACGCTCGTCCCGAAACTTGTCCCACTCGCGGTCCGCGCGTACGAATTTACAATAAAATCTTATAAAGCAAGCTCTGGGCTAGAAGGTCGGCCCGTCAGTCACCCAATTCTCGGCCCAATCGTACAAACCAACGAGTGGGTCCGACGCTCCTCCCGAAGCTCGACCCATTCGCAACCTACGTAATTGTAATTTTGAAAGAAATAAAAATTGAACGCTAAAAAATATTACCACCTTTTTTATAACGGGGATATCGTCCGGAAAATGGTCGTATTTTGTAGAATTGAAAAAAAATCGATCACGGTGCTATTTTGAGTTGTCACGAATTCGTAATCATTAACAGCTCGATAATAGTATATTATGTGGCATGCCCGTAAACCAAGTGGTTTCGGCGAGAATAATGATTTCAGGACGAGCTAAAGGCGAGCCGGAAGCGAGTCCTGAAATAATTATTCGAGTCAAGAACGGTTTACGGGTGCGCCCCATACTGTATTTTTTTCGAAATAGGCATGAAAAGTCACTTTGACGCCTGTTGAGATTCACTAGACGAAGACTGAGGTTATGGTGCGATCTGTCGCGCACTTCGAACCGCGCATCGAAACTGCCGTATAAAGACTTTATACGGCAGCTTTGGAATGCGCACTTCGAACTGCGCATCCAGACTGCCGTATAAAGACTTTACATGGCAGTTCTGAAACCAACCGTATAAAGTGACAGTTTGTGGATCGAAAACAGGCGTCAAAAAGTGACTTTTCAATGCCTATGCCGAAAAAACTTATTTTTTTCAATCAAAGCAGTGTTCTAGACTTAGAACCATCATAATTGTATGAAATCGCTCATGAAATCGAAGGGGGTCAAGGTTTTTGATTCATTGGGACCACATGGAATTCTTCATATGAAGCTGTGCTATAGATAGAAAAACATTAGAATTATATCCTATAGGTAGTTTGGTGTAGTAGTTAGGGCGTGCGACTAGTAATATAAGCGAGCGAGCGGACGTGGGTTCAAATCCCGGTTAGGAAAAATATATCGGCGGCGGTTTTTTCAGCGAAAATACGTTTACATTTACAAGCGGTGAATCATAAATCAGCAACGTTGACGTTACAACGCTCGTCGTTAATTTTTTTTATCACGTTTTGTCGTTGAAATAATATATAAACAAAACGGCCAGTTTGGAAAAAGGATTGGCAAGACACTCGGTCCACTATCGACCCATGGCTGGTGGCATTGTGTATGCCAATGTTTCGCCACATTTGGGCCCAGCACGGTCGAAGGCTGGGCCAATGGTACATACCCACATGGGTAATTAATTTCCCAGAAATGGAAATATGGGTTAAAACAAGCTTGGCCCAAGGATTGGCAGAACATGCGGCCCATTCTCGGCCTTATGTTATCATATCCAAGCGTGGCCCACGCTTGGTTGTTTCAGTCTGTTCCAACGCTCGACGACATTTCGGCCAGGCATGGCCGAGACCTGGGCCAATGGTACATGCACGCATGGGAGACTAAAACAACCAAGCGTGGCCCACGCTTGGATATGATAACATAAGGCCGAGACTGGGCCGCATGTTCTGCCAATCCTTGGGCCAAGCTTGTTTTAACCCATATTTCCATTTCTGGAAAATTACTTCCCATGTGGGTTATATACCATTGGCCCAGCCTTCGACCGTGCTAGGCCCAAGTGTGGCGAAATATTGGCATACACAATGCCACCAGCCATGGGCCGATAATGGGCCAAGTGTCTTGCCAATCCTTGCTCCAAACTGGCCGTTTTGTTTATATATATATTATTTCAACGACAAAAAGTGATAAAAAAAATTAACGACGAGCGTTGTATCGTCAACGTTGCTGATTTATGATTCACCGCTTGTAAATGTAAACGTATTTTCGCTGAAAAAACCGCCGCCGATATATTTCTCCTAACCGGGATTTGAACCCACGTCCGCTCGCTCGCTTATATTACTAGTCGCACGCCCTAACCACTACACTAAACTACCTATTGAATAAAATTCTAATGTTTTTCTATCTATAGCACAGCTTCATATGAAGAATTCCATGTGATCCCAATGAATCAAAAACCTTGACCCCCTTCGATTGCATGAGCGACTTCATACAATTATGATGGTTCTAACTCTAGAACACTGCTTTGATTGAAAAAAAAAAATAAGTTTATCGAGCTGTTAATGATTACGAATTTGTGACAACTCAGAATAGCGCCGTGATCGATTTTTTTCAATTCTACAAAATACGACGATTTTCCGGATGATATCCCGGTTATAAAAAAACGTGATAATATATTTTTTAGCGTTAAATTTTTATTTCTTTCAAAATTACAATTGCGTAGGCTGCGAATGGGTTGAGCTTCGGGAGGAGCGTCAGACCCACTCGTTGGCTTGTACGATTGGGCCGAGAATTGGGTGACTGACGGGCCGACCTTCTAGCCCAGAGCTTGGTTTATAAAATTTTATTGTAAATTCGTACGCGCGGGCCGCGAGTGCGACAAGTTTCGGGACGAGCGTCAGACCCACTCGTTGGCTTGTACGATTGGGCCGAGAATTGGGCAAGTGACGGGCCGACCTTCTAGCCCAGAGCTTGCTTTATAAAATTTTATTGTAAATTCGTACGCGCGGGCCGCGAGTGCGACAAGTTTCGGGACGAGCGTCAGACCCACTCGTTGGCTTGTACGATTGGGCCGAGAATTGGGCAAGTGACGGGCCGACCTTCTAGCCCAGAGCTTGCTTTATAAAATTTTATTGTAAATTCGTACGCGCGGGCCGCAAGTGGGACAAGTTTCGGGACGAGCGTCAGACCCACTCGTTGGCTTGTACGATTGGGCCGGGAATTGGGTGACTGACGGGCCGACCTTCTGGCCCGGATATTGGTTTATAAGATTTTATTGTAAATTCGTACACGCGGGCCGCGAGTGGGACAAGTTTCGGGACGAGCGTTAGACCCTTTCGTTGGCTTGAACGATTGGGCCGAGAAATGGGTGACTAACGGGCCGACCTTCTAGTCCAGAGGTTGATTTATTAGATTTTCTTGTAAATTCGTACGCGCGGGCCGCGAGTGGGACAAGTTTCGGGACGAGCGTCAGGCCCATTCGTGGGGGTGTATGATCGGGCCATATGTCTCCCAAGCGTTGGACCTTAGGTGGTAAGCGTAAAATAATTGTTGGCGAGTAGTACGGGGCCAAGCTTGGCTCGAGCCTTGGCCGAAGTGTTGGGCCCAACTGTTGTCGAATGCCATTGTGACAGTGCTGGACAAAGCTAAGGCCAGTGGTATTTTAAGAACGCTTGACCGGTCAACTTGTCCCAAGGGTGGCCCAAGACTGTTTTTTTTACCACCACTGGGAACACACGCATGGGTTTGGTTCAGGCGAGAACTGTCAGTGTACTCAGTGTGAAGATATGTCGTTTTTGTGTTTCAGATAACGTACTCCGACGCAATATTGTGATCCGTGCAGGCAAGCGTAAATCGCAGCCTCAACTTCAGTCCCCTATATCTCACGTATTTATCAACTTTTTCAAATGTTTCACCAATCAAAATAAAGAAGAATACTGTACCTTTCAATAGTGTATAACGTCATTTACATCAATCACCCACCACAGTCATTCCAGCCTCTTTAACAAGTACATTAAAATGACCCCGGCAAGGGTTACCCCTCCCCTTAAAGACTGTAGATTTTCGTAATTTGTCGTGGAAATTCGTAGTTTTCTACTTCTAAAACTACGATAAATTACGGAAAACTACGAAAACCTACGAAAAACTACGATTCTTTACGCTTTTTTACGCTTTGCATGTTTTCGTATTTTGGCGTAGAAATTATTTTCACCAGGGAATCTATCAGCCGGGCGCGTTAGTCATGTGTATTCCTATGAAGGCTGTGAAAATCGACGAGATGCGACAAGGAAACTTTTTCGCTTTCCAACAACTGACGTTAAGCGTCGGGAAATTTGGATTCGCAATTGCGGTGTGTACTATATTATACTATTACTTCACTCAGTGTGATAATGGACGTTTTACCCACGCCTCGCGTGAATAAAACCCCCATTTTCAGACCTTATGAAATAAACATTTGTACTGTACTCTATACATAAATTGAGATTTATTTTTATTTATTTATTTATTTTTATTTTTTTCATTTTCTAAAACTTTCAATATAACGTTTCGGCTGGCGACGGCCTAATAGTATGGTAATCCATGTAATATATGTATTTGCCAAATTCATTGCATGCCAAACAGTAAAAACATCAAGATTTACAGTTTCCATTCTTTTTTTACAGCAAACTCTGACTTGATAAAAAGGAATATTACGACACTTGTAAAGTCCGGCGTTTGTGCTGTACATTTTGCGGAGGATGCGTTTTGTACCCCTGACCGTTTAAAAAGCACCGCTGTACCTGTCGATTATAACAAATCAGTCTTCAATAACAATAACTCTTTTGAAATCATGGAGCACGATCAGTCAGGAATAAAGGACTCTTCATTTAAATTAAATTCGTCATTTGCTGAACAACCGATGAAACCCGATAAACCTCCTATGACTGATGCTGCGATTAATGATCTCCTGAACAAAATAAATCGTCTTGGCAAGGAGAATCATGCCCTTCGGAAAGAATTGCGCGTTTTGAAAAAGAAGTTCATGAATTGTAACAATCGCGAGAATCGAGCAAAGGCCAGAGCGGACAAATTCACTCCGAAAACCAAAGATGTACGTGAAATGGTTCTATCACTCTCGGACCTAACAGCGGGTGCGAAAGCGATGATATGTTTGCAACTGCATACGGCTAATGCGCCATTTTCGGAGGAAGAGAAAAATTTGGCAAAATTGTTGCACTATTACTCTCCAGTTGGTATGAGTCGACTCCGCCAAGCGGGATGCAATTTTCCCAGTTCGTCGACTATGAAACGTTGGGCTATGGATTACGACATAAGACCCGGGTTTACTGACTCAATTTTCCAAGCTCTGGGTGAGAAGCTCTCGAATCTTCCTGCCGATCAACGGCTCCTTTCTTTGATTTTCGACGAAACAAAAATAAAGAGCATGGAGGAGTATTCAGAAGCAATGGACCAAGTAGAAGGATTAGTCGATCTTGGTCCTCTCGGACGGCGGGATCAGCGAGCTAGCGACATTTTGGTATTCTCCATCGAAAGCATCAACGCTAAAAAACCGTATCGCCAACCGATAGCCTATGTGTTGTCGCATTGGGCTGTACCTGCAACAGATTTGGCTGTATTGATGAAAATGTGTTTGGACAAACTCGCTGCCGTTGGAGCTGATGTTCGAATGATATGTTGTGATCAAGGTGGGCCAAACCAGAAGCTCTATAATACCTTGCTTGAAGCAACACCCGAGGAGCCACATTTCATTCACAAAGACAAGCTATATTATGCGGTGTGCGACTTCCCACATCTGATCAAAAGACTCGCTGCGTTTTTTAGGGAGCGCAAAAACAACGCAAAGATGATTTACCAAAATGGTGAAATTATTGCGGTTTGGGATGATTTCGTCGAAACGTGGAGAGTCGACTGTGCAACAGAAGCTGGATCAAACTTGTTGTCCCACATTACCGAAAGACATATCAAGCCGAAGACTTTCGAATCGATGAATGTGAAACGGGCTTTTTAGTTATTTAGCAACCGTTTCTCGTGCGCAATTGAAACGGTGGGAACGAGTGGTCTTTTAAAGAGTACCACGTGGAAGGCATCATCAGATTTTGCGAAGAAGATGAATGCTGTCATTGATGCATGTAACTCACACAGCTTGAACGTCACTGTTGGAGGAAAACGAGTTTTATCCGATAGGCACCCCGATATAGAACAACTGCTGAAAGAATTCGTCAATCAATGTGAATCGTGGAGCACTACGCCGAATGGAAGAAAGCAATTGCCATTTCTGCGAGGCCTTCGGCAGACGGTGACAGCTTTAGTTTTGCTCTACAACTGTCTCAAAGATGAATTTCCCGGATTCGAACTTGCCACTGGATTATGTAACCAAGATTCAGGTGAACAAGTTTTTTCAAAGTTGCGGCAACGCGGAGGATTTAATGCCAATCCAACATCTCGCACGGCACGCATTTCCTTAAAGCAAATTATATCGAGCAAGGATATTTATGCGCCAGAGAAAGGCAACTCACAATGCCCAGAAGCTCCCCGCACGGAAATATATATATGCGAAAAATATATGCGACATATTTGTTTTTTGCGCTAAAATATAAGTAACATTTATTTTTTATAAGTTTGATATAAATGTCAACATACATGTAGTGACATGTATGTCGACATAGATCCCGACTAGAAATTGTGATAGGGATGCGATCAGGACCGAATCAGGTTGACCATACGTCCTCGTCCAGATCAGGCAGCCCGATCAGGACCCGATTACACATGTAACGGAGCTCGGTAATGAGGACCGTATGAGGTTCACCCTATCAGGTTTGCATCGGGTTTCAGTATCAGTGCCTCATCGAAATTCTAGTTCGGCACCCGGTAATATTAATAGTAATTGCAAAATTATATCCACCATATCCACGTATTTTATTAGGTTTTAATAATATACATCTCGCTCTCGGCTAACCTAATCACTATCTTAACTTCCAGCAATCTGTAATTTATATTAATTATTCGCTCGCAAGTCTGGATGCATCGCAGTTACATGTTAGTACGGTGAATGCCTCTACCTTATATACAAACATTGACCCAGTCAGTGCTAGTGAGAAATGTTTTTCTGTTTGTCGCCACCTATCGGAGAAGTGGAACCCTATCGGCAAGTCAGTCCCGATCGGGATTTTATCAGGCATACCATACTTTGGCATGCCTCACAACTGCCTGATCGGGATTTGATCGGGCATACCGTACTTTGGCGTGCCTTGCAACTGCCTGATCAGGTCCTCATCAGGCATACCGTACTTTGGCATGCCTTACAACAGCCTGATCGGGTCCTTATATAACTCGGGCATGCCGAGCGAGAATTTCTAGTCGGGATGTCGACATAGATGTCAACACTATGTAAAATTCATCTAACATATAGGATACATATATGTAAATGCGTACATATATGTTATAATATATGCGAACATCTTTGGATTTTGCGCACATATATGTTATAAGTGCGACATATATGTTGCATATATTTTTCGCATATATATATTTCCGTGCGGGTCCTCAACTTCTCCATAGTCCATTGACTGCGACAGAAGATTCTGAGGTCGATACTTTGCATCTTATAACACCGGGAGTCGTTGAACAGGACAATCTAATTGTGTCGGATGTCGAGCAGATGGAAGAGGACATTCGAACTGTTATCTAGGATGCCTCTCTTGATCTCAACGATTTCACGAGCTACGATCAGAATGCTTTGACATATTTGAGTGGCTTCGTTGCGTTCCGCACAATTAAGAAATTCAATTGTGCCGAGTGTCGCGAATTGATGGTATGGGGAGGGGCCTTAGATGGAGGGGCTCCCCAATCAATGAGGCAGGGGGTGGTAGGGGAGACAAGGGGGTGTCTGATCTGTAAGGGAGGTTGGGAGAAGTAGGAGTCCTTGATGCTGTAGATTAGTGATGGCGATATTTTCCAATTGTATCGATATTTCGTATCGATACGTATTGGTGGTCAGTGTATCGATACACATAGAATATCGACAGCGAAGTATCGATATCATCGGTATCGATACTTGTTATGGAAATAAAAACCAGCAATGAAAACGAATTCTTTATTCGAATGTGATTTTCCACAGAAGGTTATCGGGACATTGGTCATGCATAGTGAATTCTATAATATTATTATTTAGATATAATTTTTTTTTTCGCAATAAAAATGTATAACATAAAAAATTCAATATGACAGTTTAGCTGTTTTCTCGCCCGAAATATATATATAATCGCATTAAACGCAACGGTTGTATCGAACTTCGATATCTGTGGGTTGAGTATCGATACTTGAAAATATCGGCACATGAAATATCGATACAAAATATCGATATATCGATGGAAAAGTATCGATATTAAGAATATCGATACTGTATCGCCCATCACTACTGTAGATGGTCTCCTGTCTCCGCTGCTGGATCTGCTGGTGCTGCTGCTGGTGTCTCGGCCGGGGAGGTCGGGAGTGTTGGGAAAGGTAGTGCCGGCATGAAGCCGTAAAAAGAATAGAGTCGACTTGTGAAAGTATCTCTCTTTATTGAGTGTCCGCCAATATCGGCTTCTATCTCACAGATAAATACGCCGGAGCGTGTATGTAGATGATCGTGATGAGGCAATCGATAGCCGGCTTATCTATTCAGCGCTCGGGTTACTTTACTCGCGGGTGCCGAACTGGCTATGCGCCGTGTAGTGGCGCCGCGTGGAAGCTCCGCCGGCAGCCTGCCTCGGAGCGCGGGTCGCTCGTAGAGGAGGGGGCGCGCGGTGCGGCGAGGCAGCCGTGTAGGGCTAGGTTGCCTACCGATAGGCGCCCTGAGGATATATTTGCTAAGTTATGCGTGCAACAAAGTCCTTGCGAAGACGCCCATGGAGGAAATTACCGAAGACGAATTCTACCTGGCAGCAAGAGAATATGAGAATTCAAATGAAGACGAACCTTCCGTTACGAAGCTGACGCGGCCGCAGGGCATTCTTAAAAAAGTTGTCTCTCTACAGCTGTTCTATTTTCACAAAATAATTGGGGATTACTGGGCACACGAGGAGGTTGTGAAAAAAAATGACAAACGCTTGCATGGCTGTCACAAACCAAAAAGTACCAGAATGGTTTGATCCCGAACATCCGTGCCTGGAACACCGCATGCATGCACTCAAATACCTTCTGAGAGTGAGGATTCATGCACTCACGAGATTCAAGAATCAACAAGCCCTTGCGGACAAGCGGCAGACAATCAGTCAAAAACTCAAAAATTTAAAGAGCATCTGAGGGAATCGATATCGGTTCTGCATGTCACCTGGAAAATTCAATGAACTAGAACAGGGATTCTTAACCTTTATGTATTCGCAGACCACTTTCAAAATTTCAAAAATTCCACGGACCCTTTTCGAATATAAAACTATGAAATTAAAAAATACTTTAACTAGAGTAACAGGCGCGCGTTCAATACGTTTCACTGTGTCTGTTAAGGGGGTATATACACCTTTAAATTGGTTGAATTTCTGAAAAACAATTTTCCTTTTTTTTTCAACTTGAAGACTCTGATAAAATTCAAAAAAATCATCATGTTTGGGGAGGGTTTGACCTTCATTATCCATATATTACATCATGTATTACTTCCAGTCTAATAGTGGCTGCGCTGAAGACAGGAAAATACAAAATCACTCGGTTGCCGTAAAGAATCAGACCCAGCGTTGGACCGATCTTGGAATTTTTGGTCCTCAATTGTTCATAAGACATGCCTTTATCAGATGAACAGACAACTTTTTGATATTGCAAGAATTACTTGAGTTATTGAATTTTTTCGATTTTTTTTCTGAATTTGAAAAAAAATTTTGCTTATTTTTCTAATATTTCAACTAAAAATGGGTTTATCAAAAAGTTCTCTGTTCATCTGATAGAGGCATCTCTCCTGAATAATTCAGGACCTAAAAATCAAAGATCGGTCCAACGGTTGATTTTATTCTTTACGGCAACCGGTCAAAATAATGATTGTTCAGGAATCAACTTTTAAACTTTTTTACTGCGTTGATGGTTTTTGATGCCGATGAACTCCTTTGACATTTCTCTATCATATATCAAGTGAGTTAATAATGCAAAACAGTTTTCCATCCTTCTTTTTGATCCGGGCTGTGGACCGACACAGGCGAAGTTAAAAGCTTGTTTTGCGACGTTGCCTACGTCGTGAGCCGCTTTATTTCTAGAAAGCACCTGGCTCATAACTGTTACCTTCCATCTCGATGGCCTCCTCTTGCTGATTCATCCGTAGTTGCCTCAGAGCAACACGAGCTTCCTTGGTCCTCTGCTCCGTTCGCCTCCCAGCAGCTTTGATCCGGGCTTGGTCTTGTAGTTTCGCTGCAGCATGGGCGTGGCGTCTTGGCTCTACTGAAAGTTTTTGCATGATTTTCAACATACCTCGCTGACCTTCAGAAAAGGTGATCGCTGCAATGTTGGCTCCAACTTGAAGGACGTCACGACCTGAAAATGAAGTCTTAGGACAAAGCTTCCAAATGACGCTGTTCAGGGACTCGTTCGCATTCTGTGTCTTACCTCCGACACAGCGCTTCAGTAGTGCCTCATCACTGAGATCAACAAAGATTGGTCTGACTTGGTCCATCACAGCTTCTGGGAGATTTGCCCGGTGTTTGAACGTATCAATAGTTCCAGCTGCAATTGCCTGTTGATACTTACACCAAGAGTCCCGACCCTCCGGGCAGAGATGGTGCTGCGGCTTATCGTCTGTTGAGGACTTGTGATACCATATAGCCCATATAGCTGTTTTCATACCTTGAACTGATCTGGGGTTGTTCCGTATCGCATTTCCATAGTAAGACTGCATCTGGTCAATAGCTTTGTCAGTTAGCCTACCTTTGCCTCCGATGGTTTTGCCGTCAGATAGCTTCTGTCCCCTGAGCCGAGTCTTCAGTTTCCTCATCCGTGTCCCCAGCCTTTTCTGAACGTGGCCACAGCACTCGAGCTTCTCGATCTTTACATCTGGTCCGTAGGGCTCTGCCTTCACGACACTGGCATAACTTTTTGTGTCACCGTCCCCGATGTACCCAACGTACTTAGCCGCGTGTACTTCCTCGGACCGTTTGAAAATTCTTACCATGCCGGTGACTTCCATTGCTCCGGACGATCCTTGGTGATTGGCCTGACAGCTGCTCTTGTGGGTCTGGTACCAAGCATTCCATCGATACCCAGACTTCTGACCCTTATAGCTTGAGCACGCCTTGCAAAAACGTGACAAGACTTCAATATCTAAGACTTTACCTGTCTCCGTCCCAATCACTGCGCACACGCCATTCAGAGAGCTGAATCCACGTTTCTGCCAAGTTCCGTCGCACTGTACAACTATCTCTCGGGTGAGAGGGTTGTTCGAGGCCCTTATCTCTTCTTCGACAGCTGCATGCATCGTCTCTCTTGCCACATCAGTTGTTGCCTTGACTATTTGATCAATTACCTTTTTATGAGTAGATTGCTTGATCGGAGGTGGTAAGTCCATCAATCCACAGAATTTAGCAAGACCTACGTTGCCCAGACCCACGCTCCTGCTTGCCAATACAGATCGTCGATTGATCTCAAACACGTTGTTCTTCTTTCCGACCATTCTGGAGGTATTGAACCTAGGACTGACAGGACACTTACCGCACTGGATTTCGTAGGTTCCACCTAAGCCGTGAATCCTAACCTCTCTCATACGAATAGCAGTCCCACATCTGTTGCAGCTTAGGTTGTCCTGCAAACTTTGAAAAAGAATAGCTAAATCAACGAGCATATACCCCTGCTCGTCGTTCTCGATGTAGTCGTCGTCGCTGATTTTACTGGACGAAGCGCTGGACGGTCTCTGAAATGGATCGGCGGTCTCGTCGGAGTTTCGTCGTTTCCCGACAAAAGATCTTTTTCTTTTCTTCGCGCGCCCAACTGAATGTTTCGCATCACCCCAAGAGTTTCTCTCTCCCTTGGTACTCATACTTTCCAAATAGATTGAAACTTTGCAGTCACAAGTAAGTTTTATTCTCGAGTTAAATTGTCGGAGACGCAATAATGCTAGCAGACAACAAGAGAATGACAGATTCGGGCGGGAATCGGGGTTCGTGAAACGTCGTGAAATACGTTCGCTATAGTGGCGCCGATAACACGTCGTGCGGCGCGCCCTTGTACTTCGGGATTTGAATGGCTGTAACTTTTTCATTTTTACGTATTTTCACATGATGATTTTTTTACAGATAGTTTAGACCCCTAGTGTTCCAAAAACGCAAAAAATGAAGAATCGATTTTTTTGAAATTTAATTCGCGATTTGAATGGCTGTAACTTTTAGATTTTTACATATTTTCACATGATGATTTTTTTACAGATAGTTTAGACCCCTAGTGTTCCAAAAACGCAAAAAACAAAAATCGATTTTTTTGAAATTTACTTTGCGATTTGAATGGCTGTAACTTTTTCATTTTCACGTATTTTCACATGGCGATTTTTTCAGAGATAGTTTAGACCCTGAGTGTTCCAAAAACGCAAAAAAAAAAAAATCGATTTTTATTTAATTCAAAGGTGTATATACCCCCTTAATCTAAATTTTCTGTCAGATAATCGCATACCATCTAAGACAGGAGTCGGCCACGCCGGCTCGCCGAGCCAGCCCGGCTCTAAGTGTCAATTAGTGCGACCGTAAATCCCCTCGGTCTACCTGAAAACGGTCACTCGTCCTTACCTGGAAATGCGATGGTAGGGGCAGCGTTCAGGAGAAATAAAAGGAACTAAGGGGTGGTTTGCTCCATTTGCGACGGCAAGAACTGCGTCCGACCGTCCAGGTCTTGTCATACCTGCATATCCCCACTCATACCTACCAAAATCCAAAGAATGATGTTGAAAGGATTAGTGCCGGTGAACGGGGTAATAGGATTAACAGCTTTGACTCTTTCGACTAATGAGTGTGCCGACCTCTGATCTAAGTAAAGCTCTTAACAACCCAAATTTGCTTCAGAATTTACTCATCTTCACGATAATCCGAAGAACATGTATCTTTTTTATTTACGAAATATAATTCCCAACGACTTCCGATTCATAACTTGAAAATTTTGTTGAAAAAATGTTTGTTTTACATTGCAATTTAACTCTCAAGGTATCATTTATTTATTTCATAGTGCAGTCTCTTCAATCAAGAGTTATTCCCAATATATGTTTTATTGAATATATATTACATGTAAAGTCCGAGATGCTACATATTTTCTCTGCATATTTCATCCGAAATCGGATTTCTGCAAGCAATTGGAACTTTGAACAAAGCAGTTTTACTCTGTAATGTACGTGTGAGGTTACATGTGTGAGTGAACAAAACAGAGTGTGGCGGAGGAGCTGCATCTGCATAGTATTACCTGCAGTTACCTGCATCTATATCATTTACCCGCCGAGAATTTAGTTCACGGAACGAACACACGGGACCCACGGAACCAAGCTCCACTAGTCTGTCCCAGGCTTTTGGCTCCGTGGGCTCTCTCAGGTTTCTCTCTGCTTAGAATAGTCATAAATACATGAAAACATATTTCGGTGTTCTGTGCTAGCGCCCCACTTATCGTTTACCGCAATACTCAGAAGTTTGCATGGTAGCTGTACGACAAAAGACAAAAGGAATCGTTTTCACGGACGACTGCCGCGGATGACTGTGGCTGCTGGTCGGTCCCGTACGCTGCCGGACGGTGTCTGTTGTTCTTGTAATCTGCCTGTGGCCCTTAGGGAGCATCGCTCCAGGGACAAATAAATTTCCTTTCTCTCTCTCTCTCTCTTACCTGCTTGCAAAACGGAAATCTATGACCAATCTTTTCGTTGTGCCGCGCCACGCCTCTGGAATGCGCTTCCGACTGCACTCAAAGAACTAACGTGTACCACCACCTTTAAAAACAAATTACATGACCACATACTACGAGAGACCGAACCGACCTAATCTAACGAGGATACCTGGCATTGGTTTTCTGCAGTTTCCCAACTGCCGCGTTTCCGAATGGAGGTATCAATATCAAGACGGCTGCAGACGCACACGGCTCAGTACTAACCCTTTCTAAACCATTATAACCTGCCTTGACCAGCTTTATCTGAAAATCTTCTAGGCTTCTCACTAAATTTCACAATGCTATTCTTCTTATATGCACACTCACTTCAATTATTACTAACCACTACTACTTACGATTAAATCAACTAACCACCGAAAGAGATCAAAATTATGTTCAATATCTGTATTCTAACTTGGCAAATTCTATGTACTGTTTAAGCGCTTGAGGGGACCTGTCCCAGAGCGCCCAATAAATACAACTCTTACTCTTACTCTTACTCTTACTCTCTCTCTGTCGGTGCCTGCCGGTGCCGTGCGGGCCGGTCTAGTGCGCATCAACCTTAAGTCCGTAATTTTTGAGTTACCCGGGAAGAACGAATTAGATCTGACCAGATATAATTATATTTTGTCAGATCTAATTATATCTGGTCAGATCTAATTATATCTGGTCAGATCTAATTATATCTGGTCAGATCTAATTATATCTGGTCAGATCTAATTATATCTGGTCAGATCTAATTATATCTGGTCAGATATGAGGCTGCTATCCCATGGCGCGAGAATCGACGTAACGGAAGCCCGGATCCGGAAAAGTCCCTATATTTATTGAATCCTCGTTCCGAGATTCCCCTATAGATTTAGTAAATCCGCGTGCCGCGTTTCCATTTATTCGAACATTTGAATTTTCGAATCGACGACACGATAGCATTTTGTTGAAACGTCTACAATAAGGTTATACCCGCGAAAAAATGATTATATAGAAACATATATATACACACGGAGAGAATTTTATAACAATTTTTGCCGAAAAATTATGGTAAAGATTCTTATACAGTATTGTACTTTTGGAACATACCCGAAGTATAGAAATTTTCACCATACTGTATGAGAAATATCATTCGGGGAGGTTTCATATATTATATAGCTACTTTCACTATACAGTATGTTTGGAACCTAATTGTGACATTGAGAATTTTACTATGCAGCTTGGCGAAAACTGTAATATATTATAGCAGTTCGAACCCTAATATTGTAAATATTACCATACTGTACAGCTAAGGCCGCATGATACTATATGAGAATGAGAACATTTGGTTTATTCAAATAAAATTACAATCGCATGTTTTTAATAACTTTGTGAATTTATTATTGGTATCAACATTTCAATCATACATCGACCTAATCCCGGTACGAATGAATTCATTTGTATTACATCCACTTTTTACATATGTAAAAAAAGCCATCACTACATTTGTTCCCTCAAGTGATAATTGCATTCTACAGGTCCTCGTATAATAAACTGTATTTCATGTACGATGAAAAATTTGCGAAGTAACACGTAGATAAATCACAGCAAATAACAATAACGAATACACTGGATACTTACACTTTCTTTTTTCACTTATAGAACACAAATTATCACAATGTCTTACTTTTTCTAACAATTTCGGTCCGATAGCTGAAATCATACTGAGGGTTGACGCGGTCTGACGAGCTTCCTCGAGTCTTCTGACGCATTTTTTTTAAATTTACGTTACACGAAATTGTGGCTACTATACTGTATGGTGATCCATACCATACAGATTGCTTGAATTGCCACGAGAACAATGCGCAATACAATGCTGCTTGCGCATAGCTTCAAATGTTACGTACTAATCTTATCATACCAGCAGGCGAAAATTGTGATGTTGCAGAATAAAAATTAAGGTGCTTTCCTAGGCAATTCCACCAGTCCTGAAAACGTCTTGAAAAAATGTGATATTAAACGGAATATATCTGCCTGGGCACCGAAATCAATGAAACAAAATACGTCGCGCAATTCTATGTGTGACTCCGAACATGTACAGCCCAAAAAATGTTCGTTTTGCGCGAAAATAGAGAAGATATCCATGAAAAACGTTTCTAAAACCGTTTTTCATGGATATCTTCTCTATTTTCGCGCAAAACGAACATTTTTTGGGCTGTACATGTTCGGAGTCGCACATAGAATTGCGCGACGTATTTTGTTTCATTGATTTCGGTGCCCAGGCAGATATATTCCGTTTAATATCACATTTTTTCACGATGTTTTCAGGACTGGTGGAATTGCCTAGGAAAGCACCTTAAATACAATTTTTACAATGCGTATAACAATTATTATTCTATTTTGTCAGAAATGTGTTCCTATATTTGTGGTAATATAAGGTATGAATATAGAAACGATCGCCATAATGAGGGTATGTTCCACAATTACTATACCATGTATGGTAAAATTTATTATAAAATTCTCTCCGTGCATATATAACCATATATGTATATATATAATCGCATACAATGTTCAGATAGAATCATATATGATTATATACAATTATATACCGGTATATATGACCATGTATAATACTATATCCGAATGTATATAGCGTCCTATATGACCATATATGACCATATGAGGTAACAAATGCACTTATATCTAATCAGTTATGACCAGATATAATTATGTTCATTCGTATACGATGCTCAGATACAATCAGATACAATCAGATACAATTATATACAATCATTTACAAATACCCGAGAAAAAATGATTATATAGAAACATATATATATATATATATATATAACCATATGTATATATATAATCGCATACAATGTTCAGATAGAATCATATATGATTATATACAATTATATACCGGTATATATGACCATGTATAATACTATATCCGAATGTATATAGCGTCCTATTTGACCATATATGAACATATGAGGTAACAAATGCACTTATATCTAATCAGTTATGACCAGATATAATTACCCAGATAACAATCGTGCGTCGCACGTTACCCGCACGCCGTGCGACGCACGCTGTGCGTGCGAAAACGCAGCATTTTCGCACGCACGACATGAGGCGCATCTCAGTGTGAGCGTAATGCGTTGCACGACATGAGACGCATCTCAGTGCGAGCGTAGTGCGTTGCACTGCACCATCAGTAAATATAATATGATATTATATATAATATTATAATATAATATTATAGAGTTAAAATAATCATTACATAATCAAATTGGATGTTAAAATGTTGATGAGCTATAATATTATATAATCCAGAAAATAACCTATAAACGTACCATGAGTTAAATTAAAAATGATTTGCGAGTACTGATTGGATTTTTATGGATCGAAGAAAAATATTACGTCAAACGACATATCAAAGCGATAGTCAAAATTGTATTTTAATTTTTTTTTTTTTTTTTTCAAGTCACATGCGCCTATATATTTGTGTATAACGTGGAATAATATATATAGGGGTGAGCGGGGCAAAGAGGGCACCTCCGCCAAATTTTCAAAATTAAATTTCAAAAAAATTAAATTCCTTCGGGAAACGATTTTTCTTGAAAAAAAAAAAACGAAAATTTGCCAAGAATTTTTTTTTGGCCGAGGTGCCCTCTTTGCCCCGCTCTCCCCTATAGATATATAATATCTATATTAGGGTGCTTTTTTTGAAACGACTATTTTTTTTTTTTTGCAACTCCCCATTGAAAATCTTGTAGACGTCGAAAAGGGAAAAGGGTTGAAACCACAGCCAAACTACCAATGGCACTTTTGAAGAACACTAAATTCTCTGTCGAATGAGTCTAGGATAAGAACAATCCATTGAAATGCGGCTGAGTTTTGCGCGGCGAAAGAAAAAGTCGTAATGTTTACATGCTTTTAGCATGCGAAAACTTGAAAAGAAAAGCGCGAGTGCTGGAATTGGAATGAAGAGCTAAAAATTGGACAGGATTCCCTTTTCGACGTCTACAACAATAGATTTTCAATGGGGAGTTGCAAAAAAAAAAATGGTCGTTTCAAAAAAAGCACCTCGAAAGCACCCTAATCTATATACTATCTTACTATTTATAAGCACCCTAATCTATATACTATCTTACTATTTATATATAAATGTGATATTACTATTTTCAATAAAAATGTTGTGAGAAATTAATTTTATTTTTGATTTTACAATTTCAATGAACGTATTTGCAGGTCTCAATGCACTCGCATTACGTGCCCGCATCATGCCCGCACGGATGCGACAGGCACGTCGTGCGAGGCATATGTACATCAATTGATGACTCAGTTGCGTGGTGATCTGCGCGCACGTCGTGCGGATAGACCCGCACGCGTGGGTGCGTATTGCGTCGCATATGCCACGCATATTGTTATCTGGGTATGTTCATTCGTATACGATGCTCAGATACAATCAGATACAATTATATACAATCATTTACAAATATATATATCCCAAATATATTCAGATACAGGACTATATATCATCATATATAGTTGTATACAGTTATATGTGACAATGTATAGTATTGTATCTGAATATATTTGGATTTCTATATGACCATATAGAAACATATAAGGTTCAAAATTACCTCGTATAAAATCGCAGATTATGACAATTATAACCATTTCTCTTCATACAATGTTCAGATAGAATTATATATAATCATATATACAGTTAAGTTTCATGGTAAAAATTATTGTTTTTATTTCTGAATTATTAATATGGATTATAAAGGTCATCAATATAGGAAATATAAGTTTTTTCAGTAACAGCTGAGCGAGCAGACGTTGCCATGTCGATTTCGGTTTCCGTTTCTCGTCAATTTTTACTGATAATTATTGTTAATATGAACGAAACTGTACGGTGATTGGTCATGAAATAAGTGTCGATATTTTTTGTTATTTTTTTCATATTTTGAGCCAAGATGCAGATTTTAATCTTCATTCACAACAAAGTAACAACAAAGTTGTGGATTTTCACATAAGACGCTGGGTCAAAGCCTGATTTTTCAAAATTGATTCTTTGAAAAACTAAAACGGTCATTAAATCGAGCGAAAAATTAAGTTTGAAAAACCTAATGATGTTTCCCGGCAATTCTTTGTAGTTTTAAAAAATCTTCAAGTTTCATAGAGCTGATGAGCTACTTTAATCGGAAGCCCATCCGCACTTATAATTTCAATTTTCATCACGTTAGTCAATACATTTTCTTTGTCTGTCGATGACTTGATTTTTACGTCAATAAAACGAGATTTAATTTCCCGAAACTGCAGATATCTGAGGTGTGGAATTACACACCTACCAAATTTTGAGGTGTGGAGTGCTCCACACCTACCATAGTGGTTTCGCCGCGCCTGACTATATATACCCATATATGACTATATATACCCATATATGGTGATATCGGATGAGATAAGCCCACATACAATGATCTGAACATATAAGCGCATATATAATGATATCAGATCATACCGCGAGGACCAGGTGAAAGAGAATGGTCCATCCGCCCAGGTAGCTAATATTTCGTATTTTTAGGGGGATAGCCACTCGTTGCGCTGAAAAAATCCCTAGGGTGATTTTGGCGCGCGGTCGATGCAACTCGGCAGCCATTGTTGATACAAGCCGGCTGACTGTCAATACATCGCGGAAGGTAGACAAGTGTGGTTATGTTCGTTTATTTGAAGCAAATGATAAATAAAGTGCATAAAACCTACGTGAATAAGCTAGGAATATTTATCAAAAATCGATCAATCAGTTTTAAATGATATCTTAATGCAATCAACGAATTAACCTAAGCTAAAACTGGAAATTTATCAGAATCAAAGAGTTCATCGAGAACAACCAATTCGAACAAAATTATTGATTGTATCTTGAGGTTGAGGCATCAATAAATATCCATAGCTTATTCACGTAGGTTTTATTCACTTTATTCATCATTTCCTTCAAATAAACGAACATAACCACACTTGTCTACCTTCCGCGATGTATTGACAGTCAGCCGGCTTGTATCAACAATGGCTGCCGAGTTGCATCGACCGCGCGCCAAAATCACCCTAGGGATTTTCAGTGCAACGAGTGGCTATCCCCCTAAAAATACGAAATATTAGCTGCCTGGGCGGATGGACCATTCTCTTTCACCTGGTCCTCGCGGTATACAGGTCGATATAGAATCATATATATGATTCTATATATGATTCTATATATATATATATGATTCTATATACCGATATATAATTGTATATGTCCCGATCGGGCCAATTTTCGGATACAATTATATATGGTTGATTGTATATGCTTATATCTGATCATATCCAACGATTTTTTCTCGGGTAGGCAGTTCGTTGATACACAAAATTAAAAAAATAAATAAATAGTCAAATGAGCAGCTTCAATTGCCGTCCGGTAAGTATTATGGTGCAAAAACCTTTCGCCAAGTGCAATAATGTGGTCCCTACTCAAAACGAAAGAATAAAAAGAAAAATGTCCACGTACAAAAGTATTGAAATCACAAACAGTGTTAAGTACATGTCTTCTGTGTACCACAAGTTAACAACAGAAAATTAAAGAGTCTTGTGCTTGTTCACTCGCAAAAAAAAATTTGGAGTCCGTGGTACTTGGCGGGCCAAATTGTTCTCTCATACTTATCTACGAAGGCCCGCCAAGTTCCACCACGGACTCCAAATTTTTTTTTGCGAGTGAACAAGCACAAGACTCTTTAATTTTCTGTTGTTAACTTGTGGTACACAGAAGACATGTACTTGGCACTGTTTGTGATTTCAATACTTTTGTACGTGGACATTTTTCTTTTTATTCTTTCGTTTTGAGTAGGGACCACATTATTGCACTTGGCGAAAGGTTTTTGCACCATAGGTGCTTTTGTTGTTGATTTCACTACTTTTTGTACAATTTTGTATTTTATACACGTATGTGTTTATAAATTATTTTTTTTACAGCCGTAACATGTGTGTTCGTTTTTCATTAAGTTCTACGAACTGTTTCCTTATAATCCGTTATAATAACTCTATATGCCTGCAACGTGTAACCCTGCGCGCAACCCTCCGCCTTTATCTATATATATATATATATATATATATTTTATTCATTCATGTGGTTACGCGAAACAAGAAGTGAACACGAAAATAGTGAAAAACGGAAAAACAAGTACCGAGCTCTAAAAACGGCGCTGATGAAAAACGCAGCTTCCTATTGTCCACAGATTCATGGTTATTTAAATATTAAAATAAACAGTTAAAAATATACAGGGCGATTCACTTTGCGCGCACCAACTGCTAAGTTTTCGTCCTCCAGGTCCACCGCTACGTAGTTAGGAACGTCGTGTGTACAACATCAATTGTTCATCAATAATTATTTACAATCGGTCGACCTGGAGGACGGAAACTACGGTGCGGTAGACATGAAGAACGGAAACTACGTAGCGGTGGACCTGGAGGACGGAAACTACGTAGCGGTCGACCTGGAGGACGAAAACTACGTAGCGGTAGTCCTGGAGGACAGAAAATACGTAGCGGTCGACCTAGAGAAAGGAAACTACGTAGCGGTGGACCTGGAGGACAGAAACTACGTAGCGGTCGACTTAGAGAACGGAAACTAGGGTGCGGTCGACATGGAGGACGAAAAATACTTAGCGGTGAACCTGGAGGACGGAAACTACGTACCGGTCGACCTAAAGAACGGAAACTACGTAGCGGTGGACCTGGAGGACGGAAACTACGTAGCGGTCGACCTGGAGGACGAAAACTACGTAGCGGTGGTCCTGGAGGACAGAAACTACGTAGCGGTCGACCTAGAGAACGGAAACTACGGTGCGGTGGACATTGAGGACGGAAACTACGTAGCGGTGGACCTGGAGGACGGAAACTACGTAGCGGTCGACCTGGAGGACGAAAACTTCGTAGCGGTGGTCCTGGAGGACAGAAACTACGTAACGGTGGTCCTGGAGGACAAAAACTACGTAGCGGTCGACCTGGAGGACGAAAACTACGGTACGGTCGACCTAGTGGACGAAAGCGACGTAGCGGTGGTCCTGGTCACAAATAACGAAAGCGTATGATGTATGAAGACAACTCCCGGCAACGACTCCGTTAACACTCAGAATTTTCAAAAATATTCTAAGAGCGCCATCTTGCAACTGATGTCACTGCTGTTTAGTGGTGGCCACTCTTTCCTCATTTTTATCCGCATAGCTTCAGTGAACTGTCAGATCTGGCTGAAGGAGGTGAAACGACGAAAATTTTTTCAGACGAAACGGGTACTCGGAAACTTGAAATAATCATAACTCAGCTTTCCGTGCACTGATCCAATCGAAGTTAAACTCAAATGAAAGCTCTTGGTACCCACATTCTAGGATAAATATTCCAATTCCCTGGATATCGCGAGAAGAAAGAAATTAGGAAATACTGTTTTCCCACCACGCCGTTTAGCTGCCGTTCGGGTATATAGACTCGGTCGAGTCTCGCGCTTTTTTTATTATTGCTCTTGGCGCAAGACTCTACCGAGTCTCTTGATCTGATTATATCTGGTTAACCCCTTCACTGGTAAAGGATTTGAGAGTGAAGTGGACATTTCTGGTAGACAATTTTTTTCTTACTATCAACCTGAAATTTGGTACTCGGGGGGGTTGAAGATTTTGTATATAACACATTTTTTCGACAGCCCGCCATATGGCGGGCTCACCAGTTATGGCACAGTTTGTGTTGCCCGCCATATGGCGGGCTCACCAGCCCGAGCAGAAATTGAATCTTGGCGTTGCGTAGACCCTGTTCAGTTTTCCACGAATCTGGGCTGGCGGTAATCGGGACAACTGGTCTGAACCAATCCAGGCGCGTAACGCATTTTTGACCAACGCCTAGGCAGAAAAACTAGTCGGGTTCTGATCAGTCTTCTGTTCAGTGCCAATCATTTATTCAATGTTTTTCTGGGATAATCCAGTATGGGATAAGATCGTTATGTATACACAAAAAATATCACATAAGAATATAACCACTTTATTCAGGTAGGTTTGAACTTTTCACAGGAACTTTATAATGTATTGTAACATTGCATTTTGCAACGCGTGTTACAAGTGACTCCCGAATCCTTAGACGACCATAGTTACGTCGGGTGAATGCATGAAAGAAGTATGAATGCGTTAGGTTAGCCCCGAAGCTATAAAATCTCCGAGAGGCGACCGTGACCGATCTAAGACTGTCGAATCTATTTCTTATTCTTTTTGTTCTTTTTCTACCTTTTCTCTATTATGTGGGAGACATGGCCGATATTTTCGAGTACGAGGCCGAAATCTACAGAGACAGAGGCAACAACGAGGCATTCGACAATAAAGCCCGTCAATTACGCTTCTGGAGGCGAAGAACTGCAGTGGAGTCCACCATAGAAAGAGAGAACGCGGGGGAGTACCTAGAGTACTCAGCTACGAGGGATAACGGTGGTGGAAGAGATTCCCGCCACCCCGAAGAGCCAGCGAACCGTTATCATCAGAGCAGATTTTGAGTTTAGCGCGGAGCCAAGATCTACGGCCTAACGTGAGGCGATCTAGTGGTCAATACGCAAATTATTAGGCGATCATATGACCAGGGTGCGAACTATCGACACCCGGCTGTCAAAGATCACTCTGCCGTAGGCTTGCCTCGCAGATAGAGCGCCGAGCTCAGAGCTCACTCTAATTGTAGCCTTTTGTAGTATTCCCTCCGCGGGACTTTTGTTGCATTTTTTGAGTGATTGAGTTCGAGTGTAGTGCACCCGTTGCAGCGTAGACCCGAAGGCTCGTCTTCGAGACGCCACGAGGCCTTATTTTTGGCTGGACAACGGTAAGCGTTAGCCAATTTGACTCATACTAATTTGAATTCGGCAAACGACCATCAGCCATCTTGCCTTGTCCGAGCCACGAGGCTTTTAGAGATTTTGAGAATCAAATTAAGACGACCTCCGAGTCGGTAGGCCGCCACCAGTGTCTCGCATCATAATAGAGTTTTGAGTTTTAGTTCTGCGTAATATTTTCGAGTTTTGTGTCGCGTATTAGTCATTCTATAGAGCCGTAGGGTTCGCACCTGAGTGCGAGAAAGACAGTCATAGTACGTCACTGTCGCGCTCTCTCCCTCTCACGAGGAGATACAGATCATTGTTATATTTTGAATTTCGTTTAGTCTTTTTGTTTCGCCTACGATGGCAGAGTTAGTTTATTTTTGTTTGTTATTGCTCTCCTACGTGGAAGCTATTAGTTTATATATTATTGTACAACTCGTCATTTCTATTTTTCTATTCTATTTTTCTTGAATAAATTTTATTTTCTTTATTACATTCAAATCATCGAGTCGTTAATACGCCACGCTAATCCTTCATTAATCCCGACCCCTCTCCGCGGTACTGACGCTAGCCGGCGCTCAAGTATCTGTAGTTTGTTTTTTTTTTTTTCTTAGTTAGATTTTCAGAAAGTGGCGATTATAAGCCTGGCGCCCAGCATCTTTGTTTTATTATTAATTTTTCTTTGGCCAATTGTCGAGTGGACGGTTCTCAGACTAGCTTTCCGGTCTGGTCTGAGGACCAGGAAAAATCCACGTCACAGTATATAGTACTTATTATTTACTAATAACCCTTACGGAAAAAACCCTTCAAGTTTGAGGGTGAACCTTCAATTTTCAAGGTTTCACCCTCAATTCTGGGGGTGAAACCCTGAAATTTCAGGGTTCAACCTCCAATATTCAGGGTATTACCTTCAATTCCTATGGATGAACCATCAATTGAAGGGTCAACCGTGAAAAGTTGGTGGATCAACCCTGAAAATTGAGGGACAACCCCCAAGAATTGTGGAATATCCCTCAAACATTAAGGGACAACCTCCAACAATTGAAGGATAACCCTGAATAGTAGGGGGTCAATACTGAAAATTGAGGGAAAACCCCCAAGAATTGAGGAATATCCCTCAAACATTGAGTGACAACCTCCAACAATTGAGGGATAACCCTGAAACGTTCTGGGACAGCTCTGAAAATTTAGGAATGACCCTGAATAGTTAGGGGTCAACCCTGATGAGTTGTGGGTCACTTCAAAAGTCACTTCAAAAAGTCACCTCAAAAACCCTGAAGTTGAACGGACCCCCATTTGAGGGTTGTTCCTCAACTTGAAGTTAACCCTCAATTCAGGGTTAACCCCCAAGTTGGGGGTACGAAATCACCCTGAAAGTTGAGGGCTCAGTTGATGGTGCTATTTTGAGGGGTTTTTTCCGTAAGGGAATATATATATATATAATATATATATATATATATATATATATACACACCGAATTCCCCGATATATATATATATTTCGTGCGCGTCTATTTCAAAATAATACAAGCCTCAGCTGACCAGATTCCCGCCTCGAACTCAATTATGAAAGTAATGACAACTAACTTATTTTTTGCAACACCTGCTACGAAAGTTTGATTTTCGAGGCCTGTGTGGCGAGCGCAAAATACCTTATTTCCGAGGGGTGATGAAAAGAAGAGTTGGCGCATGCGCACACCGCAAATACTCTACTTTGCGCACTAGTGCTTTTGTCGCGCATGCGCACATCGCGAATACTCTACTTTGCGCAGTAGAGAGGGTGCAGTATACCGTTTATGACCCTCCCCCCCTCCCCCCCTCCCCCTCCCCTTTTTTTTAGTTTTTTTCCCCTTTTTTTCCTTTTCTTTTCCTTTTTTTCCCCCTTTTCTTTTCCTTTTCTTTTCCTCTTTTTTCCTTTTTTTCTTTTTTTTTTCTTTTTTTTTTTTTTTTTTTTTTTCAATCCTAACCTGAGTTAATTTCAACTATCCTAACCTAAGAGAATTTCATCGATCCTAATCTAAGAAAACTTATGTATACTTATCGAATGGAAATAAATATATATGGTGAATGTAGGGAAAGGATAGGGTTGGTAAAAAACGCACAGGTGAATATTGTTATAATGGTTGTTTATTCATATCATTTAATATTTATAAAGGTAAAGATCCAAACTTATGTTTACTAAAAAAGGTTCAAGCTTATAACTGAGATTTATTTAACAGTATTGCGTATAAAAATTACAACTAATTATGTTAAGGCTTATTCTAGAGAAAGAACAGTCGTTTCTTATGCTAAATGCTCAACGTGGGTATACACTATATGTTGAATCCATGGAGCCCTTAATTTCCTCGGATATGTCAAGAGCGAACAGAGCCTTTAGTTCAAGCAAAACAATTTTATACATATACGTACTAAGATTCGGTTTCAAATTCGACTGTACCCCATCCAGCCGTTCGTTAATATCTTTTAAGACAAGATCTGTGAAACGATAAAGAGGTGTATCCGTAAAGCCAAACGCGTTTGCCAGTGTAGAGAGTTCCCTTACCATTTCGTCTTTAAGTTCGTTCACAGGAACTGCATGTTCTCTTAGACGACATAAATGATTACAGACGCACCCCGATATGGCATTTAGTCCATCGAACGATGTTTTCTGCAGCACGATGGACGGCGAGTCCAACCTCCGTTTCTTAAGACTGGTAGAATTGTAAGTAGATGACTCATCGTCTGTGTCTCGATCTTCTTCCTTTTTCCACTGCTCAGCTGGTTCTGTTAGCTTGATGGCTCTCAAACCGTGAGCCAGGATGAAGGAAACGGTATAACCGTTCACATCTATGGTCGTAGTATCGGTAGAATCGGCTGGAGTATAGGCTGCGGTCGTTGGTTTAGCGAAGTAATCGTTGATTTTGCTCAACTTTGTTAAAAAGTTCCAAAAAACATCAGTTTTCATCGCGATGATACTTCCACCTTGACCACTGAGCTGCACAATAGGCTCGAAACGTTCACCGACTAAAGAATATCCAACCGAGACTGCCGTTGAAAACGAAGGGTTTATTCCATATGTGGCTGATAGTAGCATCCGCCTGGTTGGTCGCAGAGGGTCAATTATGAGTGGTTTATCAACTGAATGAGGTTTTTGTAATGCACGCACAGATTGAGAGTTAAACATGATGAAATTATGATTCAGACACTGAAAAATATTGATGCAGAGTAACTGTTTTTCACTGTTGCAAGCACGGGCTATTCGTAACTACTGGCGTAGATGCTTACAGACCCCTTAATATTTCAAGAAAAACCCCCCACTACTGGGTGAGGTTTTATTATTCCTCAGAGGGTAGGGATAAGTTTTTCAGCTAGGCTGAGGGATTTCACGGTTGTAGCAGTGGACGCGGTACTTACATATAAAATCAGCGTGGCTCTGGGATACCATGGGTGCCGACACCTGGCATTATACCCAGGCAGTATGCCGTTTATGGCTCTAAGGGTTTGCAGGTAGCTGTAGATTTTTGCCTAAAAGTTTGAAGGAAAAGTTTGCAAGGCTTCAATCTGCACGGATAGGTTCAAGTAATTACTTTTGGGTTATATTGCCGTCTGTTGTAAAACCGATCCTAGAAAAAATAAAGAACCCCCGTCTCTTTGGAAACTATTTGTCAGGGCAGGCCTACCAGTTTCAACCTGTCTAATAGTACGACGCGACAATGGTCCGGTAATAATTACTTTTCTTAGCAACCGAACAATATGAATGTATTATACGGTGTACGCCTTTCAAACAGATAATCGACCTTTTACGGTGCCATTGTTCAAGTAACGCTGGAGAATAAACACTGTATTATATACCCGGAAAATTCGTCGAAAGATGGTAATTATACTCTGCTGGTTAAACATTGAAAGATTTGTTTGTCAGGGGTAGCTTAAGACAGTGAAAGGAAATAGATAGGTGTACGATGCAGCTGTCTTTTGTAATTAGCCTGCCCCAAAAATGTAATTAACTGATTTCTATTTTCAAGTTCACGCTTCGGCTACCCCGCAAAGGTGCAAGTGTACGTTCTTTTGTCTCGCGTACCATGGTGCGGTAGGGGATTAGCGATGATGGCTATGCCGGTTCAGACTTGCGGGCGTAAGGGACGCAATAGTAAATACCGATTTCTATGTGCAGGTTCACGCTCCGGCTACCCTTGCGAAGGTAGTACATTCTTTTGTCCTGTGTGCAGAGGTGCGGTTGGGGGATTAGAGGCGCACTGCATGCATGTACAGACTTGCGGGCGCAAGGGCCGGTCGGGTGAAAAGCAATATGAAGGTGACGTCAGTCAGGTCGAAGTATAGTGACAGTGTTTCAGGTAGGCAAAATGGTCAAGGATTGGCGGGTGGTAGTAATATCAACGATTGGTTCATTTACACTGAGTGGGGATGAGCAGGGTACCAAGCATAACATATATAGACTCGCCAAAAACGTGTCATTTTATCAGTTTGAAAAACTATTCAGTAGGGGAGACTCTGCTGGTTGTGATCTTCTGATTTCGAATGGTTTAACAATTACTGTTGCGTTTGTTTTTTCATTCGTGAAAGGCATTGTAACCAAGCGAACAAGTTTGAGCTTCGAGAAAATTCTGGACAAGTCCTTATTTTTCTTTTGTTTGAATTTATTTTGGCGGATATTTTTGGCGATGAATCGTGTTGAGGATAAACGTATCATATCAACCGTGAAAGGTATAATCCTGACGGTGATACGGTACCTCGAAACTACAAGACCGGAGGTTGTTACGAAGCGTATGCGTGAGTGGTACCATCGAGTCAAGGACATGAATACTGAGCAGGAAGTGACGACGGTTCTACGTAATATTATCGGTACCCTTGAGTTGTGGATAGTCATGCAAATCGTGACGTGTTCGACCTTAGTGGGCAGACCTTTTTGGATGAGACAAATGTTGAAAATCTTGAAAACTGCCCTTATACCGTCGGATCTTCGAATAGTGGCAAATACCATCAAGCGGCGAGGACAGGATCTGAAGACGGCAGCATGTCAGCGAACAAGTCACAATGCCACGGTTATAGCACGAGAAGAAGCGGATGCTATAGAAGCTGTCGAGGCTTATGAATTAGCGGTTGAAAGTGCGATGGCATTTACACAGGAGGATCCTACTGTAGATACGGACGGTGCACCGGCGATAGAGGAGACTATGGAGCGGCTATCACAAGTCTCGATGAAGGATGCGGAGGATGCGAACGAGACGGGGATGATTGCTAAAACGACGGATGAAATTTGTCGATATGCGCCGAATTTATCGAACGAAAATACGCGGTATACACCTGTGAGCGGTAAGTGTTGTTAGAAAATATGCCACGAGTATACTCCTACACGAAAAATGCTGAATCTTATTCTCTGTCGTTCAAATTTATGTAATTTTTTTCATAGTTTTGAATAATTTTACAGATGTTGTACCGAGAACGAAACCAGCGACAGGTCTGTTCAACGTTAACGCTGGAGCTTCTACCTCAACGTCAGGAATTCCAGTCAGAATATACGCGGTCAACGAAGGGGCTAGCACTTCAGGAATACAGCAGGGTGGAGCAGCTCGTCGTGCAGGAAAGCGTAATGCTCCATCGGACGATGTACCTGAACAGGAGGATCGACCGGAGGTTGTCAGGCGGGTTAGTGTACCGATTCAGGATGCAGGGTTAGATCCAGAAGTAGAAGACGTAGAAGGCAATAGATCAGGACGATTTAGAATCACACAGCGTGTGAATAAAAGATATCCGCGTTTCGGGTTAGCTGGAAATCAGGTCACGGTAAAAATCATAATTCCGCCAGAGACGGAAACTCACTACGTTGGTTAGAGGACGCATTTAGGGAACTTCATAGTTATTTCAGATCATTGTGCGGTCAGGGGGATCTAATGGGTATAACATTTGTTACGGATGGTTTCACGAGGGGTGCAGCGGGTTTAAACTTTCGACCGGCACGCGATTTTCAATTCGAGGATTTATGGGGTCTCGTGTTTAGAATCACGCAGAGTGCGCGTGAGTTTTCGATAGATCAGCCTTTTACTATCAATATATTTACGGTCAATTTACCTGTCGGGAGGGGTAAACGCTTACGGCTGGACGGGGAGGGAATATTAAATAAGCGGTCGATCTTAAAAATTAAAAACGATGATAATTTATGTTTACCACGGGCGTTGTTCGTAGCTGGGGTATACGCGCGTAAGGGTGCGTATCCTGATTTTAAAAATATGTGGAACAGGGCTAGGGACAACGAAAAATATCAAAAAGAGAGGGCTGAGGAATTAGTTAGAAAGGCACACGTCACGATACCCGAGCAGGGGTGCGGGTATAACGAGCTCCTGCAGTTTCAGCAGTATTTGGCACGATACGACACTGTCATAACTGTTTACTTTTGGCGTACACTTGGAAAGGGCGGAGAACCTTTTTTTAATGGCGAAGATATTGTGGTAGGCTTGGGACGGACTGCAACCTATAGAGTCAACATTATTTACAGCGAACGAAACAGACATTATGACGTAATTTTAAATATCAGTGCAGCAGCCGCCTCTAATTTTTTTTGCATACCGTGTAATGTAGGCTATTCTCGTGGTATGGAGCACAGGTGCTCTAATATATGTCCTCGTTGTTTGACGACGCCCGCTTGCGATACGAGGGCTGATCGAAGGGAATGTATCTCGTGTAGACGTGAGTTTTACGGCATTGAATGTCTTAATAACCACGCAAAGCCCGGTTCGTTTAGCGGAAAGCGGTCAATCTGCAGTACCCTGCGGATTTGCCAAACCTGTGATATCTATATGGATAAATCCAAGGGGAAACATGTCTGCTGGGAAACATACTGCAAGACCTGTCGTTCAAATCAAAAGATAGAGCATAGCTGCTATATGAGACCTGTGAAACATACCGTAGGAGAACCTGCGAATTATATATTCATTTTTTATGATTTCGAGACACAACAGGACCAGACACTAGACGGAGACGATGCAGTGAACGTACACGTGCCAAATCTGTGCGTCGCGCAGCGGGTCTGCACGCGTTGTATAGATGAGGATTTTAGTGAGGGTTGCGCAGGGTGCGGTGCTCAACGAGAATTTGTTTTTAGTAGGGACCCAGTGAAGGAGCTCATCGAGCTCGTTGATAGGAAAGTTGACGGATATAGAAAGATTATATGCATAGCACATAACGCCAAGGGTTTTGACGCGCAGTTTATTCTGAAGTATCTGGTGGAGAACGGAGGCGAACCGCCGCGGGTTATACTCAACGGGAGTAAAATAATACTTTTGGAGACAAACAACACCCGTTTCTTAGACTCACTGGCGTACATGCCAATGGCTTTGTCGGCATTGCCAAAGGCATTCGGTTTACCTGAGGCCACCCAAAAAGGATTATTCCCACACTTGTTTAATACCCCGGCTAATCAGGGGTATGAGGGTCCCTTACCTGCGGTCGAGTTTTACTCACCAGATACTATGACGAGAGAGGCTAGGGAAAACTTTTTTAAATGGTATAATAGGTCAGTTAGAGAGAATTATATTTTCAACTTTGATGTAGAATTGCTAAGGTACTGTCAGTCAGAGGTGACAATTCTACGACTCGCCTGTCTAGCTTTCCGGAAGATTTTTCAACGTACAGGAAAGGTTTGTCCGTTTACGGAGAGTACGACTATTGCGTCGGCTTGCTCGATGGTTTTTCGAAAGAACTTTTTACGTGACAATCAAATCGGGATTATTCCTCCTGCCGGGTACAGGCTAGGCGATAAACAATCACGTAAAGCCATCGAGTGGTTGGTATGGCGGGAGCATGAGCTCGGTATTGAGATCGAACACGCTGGTAGAGGAAGAGAGAGACTGGTACAGGGACGCCGAGTTGATGGCTACTACGCGGAGCCTGATGGCGTAGAGCATGTGCTGGAGTTCCATGGCTGTTACTGGCACGGCTGTCCCCGTTGTTTCCGCGTCAACAGGGATAAGCGACCACCGGTTGGCGAAATCATGGATCGACGGCTCGAACAGACTATAGCCAAGACAAGACGCCTGCGGAGCCAAGGGATGATCGTCGAGGAGATATGGGAGTGTGAGTTTAATAGGATGGTTGAAACAGATGCAGTGCTGCGTGCATATATCGAGGATAACGCGCTTATTCCGATGTTAGGTATAACTAAATTGAATCCTCGTGATGCCTTTTTCGGAGGTAGGACCGGTAATACGTCGCGGCTCTACGAAGTAGATGGCGAGGGCAGTGAGCAAATACACTACGTTGATGTTTGCTCGCTGTATCCGTACGTCAATGCGACTGGTGAATACCCGCGTGGTCACCCAAAGGTATATGTAGGGCGAGAATGTGAGTCGTTAATAGGGAAGCAGGGTGTAGATCTTACCAGAGTCGAGGGATTGGTTCAATGTGTCGTGCTGCCACCTCGTAGACTTTATCATCCCGTGCTGCCGTTCCGCATGCATAATAAGCTAATGTTTCCGCTTTGTTACACGTGTTGTCGCGAATTATTACAATCTCCATGCCCGCATCATGAAGAACACAAACGATATTTATCCGGCACTTGGGTTTCGATTGAATTGAAAGAGGCTGTAAAAAAAGGGTACAAAGTCATATCGGTATCGGAAATCTGGCAGTACGAGGTCACCAAGTTTAATCCAGAGACCGGAGAGGGTGGGCACTTCACGGGTTATATACGTACTTTTCTCAAACTTAAACAGGAGGCCAGCGGCTGGCCCGTTGGTTGCGACACCGAGGATGCGCGATCAGACTATATCCGGCAGTATAAACTAGTAGAGGGAGTAGAGCTAGACCGTGAGAAAATCGAAAAAAATCCAGGGCTTCGCTCTGTGGCGAAGTTATGCCTCAACTCATTCTGGGGTAAGTTTGGTCAACGGGACAACATGTCAAAGACGACCGTCATTGATACGCGGGAGGGACTGTTGGCTCTGCTAACAAATCCAGCGATTTCACTGGAGGATCTAGTCCCCGTCAACGACGACGTGTTGTACGCCCGCTGGTCCTATATAGATCAGAGTATTGAGCCATCCGTCCTCGCGAATGTAGTCATAGCGGCATATACAACGGCACAGGCGAGGCTGACATTATATTCTTATTTGGAAAAGCTAGATCGTCGTGTATTGTATTATGATACAGATTCTATTATTTATGTTCGTTCGGGTAGGGTTGGAGAATACGAACCGCCGGTCGGTAATTTTTTGGGTAATATGACCAACGAGCTTGAGCAGTATGGTAGGGGTAGCTACATACAGGCGTTTGTATCCGGTGGCGCGAAATTCTACGCTTTCATAGTGGTGTGTCCAGACGGAAGGGAGGTAGAAGTCTGCAAGGTTAAAGGAATTAGCTTGAACTATTCAACTCGCTTGAAAATAAATTTTAAATCTGTCAAGGAAATGGTAGAGGAGGATGCAGCGCCGATTCGAGTAGACTTTCGAGGAATAGGACGAACTGTAACACATGATGTAGTGACCAGGAACCAGACGAAGACCTGTCGGCCTGTTTTTGTAAAGAGGCGATGCTGTAGAGATAGTTGGGATACCCTTCCCTACGGTCACACCGGTGAATAGTCGAAGTAGGTCGTGTCGTGTTCGTAGGTCTAAACTCCGCTATAGGTCATGACGAACAGATTCACTGTTTCAACCATCCTGTTGAGCTCTTTGCATTTCCGTACTTTTCGCTATCGTTCGTCTTATTTATAATATTAATCTTGCCTATCTTTTTTAGCTTATTTACAGGTGATATTTATAATATTAATCTTGCCTATCTTTTTTAATTCCTTTGCAGGTGATATTTACATTATTTACTCTGTCCATAATACTCTTATATTATTTAAGTAACTCAATTGTAATATATGTAACATCGATAATAATATTCATCTTGTTCGTAATATTCGTATATCCTTTATAGTATTTGTGTCATAACCTTGTTATTAGAAGTGTAAAATAATAGAAACTGTGTAAATATCAGCTTTAAATATAAGCCAATGCATACCTACTTTGTCACGGTCTATCGCTGTAATAAATAAAACTGTTCCCTAGTAAGCCCATACCTAACCATTGTAGAAATAAGTACAAGATATTCTATGTAAGATTAATGACCGTATAACGACGCGGTCAGTTTTTCTTTAAATATACCTGTGGGAAAACTTCTGTTTATATTGCTACCTCCCCAACGAAATAAACGTCTGAATCCGAACCCCAAACAGTTCATATTAATAACTCCCCGCCCACCAGTCAATCATAATCGGTATACGTGCTAGTTCAGCCTTTGATATATATATGTAGTACAAACAAATTTTTCAGATGATATATCTACTCTGAGAAAAAGCGTGCAACGCATGAGAGATGGCGCGGGGCACGCACTCAGACTCCTTCGGAAAATATTGTAGCATAGTTAGTCGCAGGTTGAGTTAAACTTCATTCATAGTTTCTAAATCACTCGTCGTGTACAGTCGGAAATAGTGGCAGCCATCCATAAGAAAAATGGACACACGTTGGCGACACCCTTTTTCAGCGATAATTGCCGGACCGTCCGGTTGCGGTAAATCAATCTTCGTCAAGACCTTTCTGCGAAATATCGACGATTTGTGCGATACACGATTTTCACGCGTCCTATGGTACTATGCTGAGCAAAATTCGCTCCAGGGATCTCTCAATAAAAAAGGTACAACGGATGCTGATGTTGAGTATCGGGAGGGTTTACCTCAGGAATCCGACTACGATACGGATAGAACACCTAAGCTAATTGTGGTCGATGATTTAATGCGGGAGGCTTCCAACAACGTAATCGTTGACCTGTTCACTCAGGGTTGTCATCATAAGAATCTGAGCGTGTTTTTCATCACACAGAACCTGTTTCATCAGGGTCGTGGTCAGCGGGATATATCGCTCAATTCAAATTATATCGTCTTTTTCAAGAACCCGAGAGATCGTGCACAAATACAGCATTTAGCACGCCAGGTTTATCCTGAGGATCAGCGTTTTTTACAGGAGGCCTATCATGACGCCACTGCGCAACCGCACGGCTATCTATTACTCGACTTGAAACAATCGACGCCTGAAAACTGCCGCTATCGCACCAATATATTTCCATCTGACGAGTACCAACACGTCTATGTTCCGCGAAAAGATATAAAGTCGCGTTCTATTTCCAATTTACCAGTCGTTCGCTTGTAATGCCACGCGTACGGCAGTCTCGTGGTACCTCGGATAGTACCCTAAGTGTAAAAGGTTCAACGATTGCAGCCGCACGTAGACGATTCGGAAACGGAAATACAGCAACGCTACAGGCTCTCTGCAAGTTGAGTTCTAAACAACGTCTGGCACTACTACGTACTGCCGATAATTCTCTTGTGAAAAGTATATGTGAGTGTGCCTTGAACACCGTGCATGGTAACGTCGTATTGACGCAGAAAGAGAAATCTAGACTTGCTAAGCATAAACAACTTCTTCGTAAATTGGCTAGCAGCAAAGGAAGCTTGAAAAGTAAAAAACAGATACTGGTTCAGCGTGGTAACGGTTTTCTGCCTATGTTACTTGCACCCGTTCTCGGGACTCTGTTTTCACACCTGTTTGGCGGATAGAAACAGGAAAACGATGGAACATGCAAAGAAAATGGTTTTGATACCTTCGGAGAGTGTAGAACGTCTCCAACGTAATGCCGCGTCTTCAGGGATACTTTCCAGTAATAATTACGAGAATACAGACCAAATCGCTAGAAATCCATTCTCTAGACTCGATAGCGAGATGCGAGCCATTCTGGATTCACCTACCGGTGATGACGCAGCGAAATGGAAACTATATCAACAACTGCTACAACGTTTTTTATACTTCGCTGAGGATTCACGAAAACCTTTAAGTCTAGAACTTCACACAAAGTCTGTAGACGATAGTTCCGCAGATATCACGCGTGAAAAAGAAACAGAGGCGTCATCCGACAAGCAGCAGTTGTTATCACGAATTGTTTCTACAGTACCAAAGAAATACCGATCAAAGGCAGAACATTTACTTAGACACCTTGCCGATGTTCCGACGCGTTTCTCTTGGGACAGTAATGGAGTGGTGACTATAGACAACAAGGTTGTACCTGGCACAAACATCGTAGATTTGGTGAACGATTCTATGCGCTCTAGAAAAGGTTTTCAACCTGACGGCAGGCACGTGTACGCGCGCTTCCTTCAGAGTATCAACGTTCCGCGGGAATATATTGGGAATCAGAATGTCTGGAAAAATGCGGCAGCATCACCATCGACAGCGGAAAATATCGTGATGTGGAGCGGTGCAAAGCGGCGTCAAGCATCCAACCGTTCTAGAGTCAGCGGGGAAAGCAGTAGTGAACATTCGGCCAAGAACGAAGGAAGTACCGACGGGAGAGAGGACGAGTCCTTCTCTCTACCATCAAAACTACCGCGCGATCGAAAAACGCCCCGTACTTCTCCGAGCAAATCGTCAAAACAAGGCTGGTTGTCATTCGGATATGGAAAATGAAAGAACTAGAACGTCTGTATTTTGACCCCTCACACCCGGCTGGCTATGCAGGGGCAAGAAAGTTGAAAAAAGCCGCTCGAAAAGTGAGCTCTACAGTAATTGAGAACTGGCTAAGTGCACAGGATGCTTACACTTTACACAAACCTATACGGCGTAAATTTCTACGACTTCGGTACAACATTTCGAATATTGACGAACTCTGGGAAGCCGATTTAGTTGAGCTTGGCTCGATAAAGGAATATAACGACGAATTCCGTTACCTATTAGTAGTCATCGATGTTCTGAGTAAATTTGCATGGGTGATCCCACTCCGTAGTAAATCGACTAGTGACGTGCCGACGGCTTCAAGCAGATTTTAGACTCTACCGAACGACGACCTGCTACCGTGCAGACCGACAAGGGTAAAGAGTTTGTTGGTGGTGCTTTTCAAAAACTCCTTGCCCAGAACGATATTCGTTTTCGAGTGACGCGTAACCCTGATATAAAAGCAGCTGTTGTTGAACGATTCAATCGTACTCTAAAAGACCGCATGTGGAGATATTTTACTCATAAAAACACGCATCGATACATCGATATCCTGGAAGACATCGTTAACTCGTATAATAATACTATACACTCGAGCATCAAAATGGCTCCGTCGGCTGTGACGCTCTACAACGCGGCTGAGGCCCGTGCGAATATTCAACGCATGCATCCTCCACACAGGGCGCGCAGACTGAAATTCAATAAGGATGATCTTGTACGCATAAGCAAGACAAAGGGTACCTTCGCTAAAGGGTACGAGGCTAACTGGAGCGAGGAGTTGTTCAAGATCAGACGCGTTTTACCTGGTTTACCGAACGTATATGAGTTGGAGGATCTTTCTGGAGAGGAGATTGACGGCTATTTTTATGAAGCGGAGCTGCAGCGTGTGACGGTGGACATTGAAAATACTGAGTTTCAAATTGATAAAATCATTCGCAGCAAGGGTCAGGGTCGCAGTAAGAAGGTTCTTGTCAGCTGGAAAGGTTACCCTGAAAAATTCAACAGTTGGATTCCGGCCACCAGTCTTCAGAGTCTTGCATCATAATGAAGTCGCAGTTCTACATAACACTACCTAGCAATAGCTCGATGCAGGTTTTCCCCGATAACAGGACCTGCTGCTATATTACACAACTACCACGGACGATCGAGCTCTCTGGCGAGTGGGAAGTCGCTATTGTTGAAATACAGTATCCTCTGACATACCTACATAGTAAGAAAGAGGTGTTGCCTCGTAAATTAGTTGCAAGCAAATATAGTGTAAATACTGTTAGCAATAGGATTACGAGTGGCGTTGACGCTTCGCAACCCCGCAATAAACCAGAGGTTATCATTGTACTGCCGGAAACCGGTCAAGAGGTCCAAGAGACCCCATCGCTCATGTTCGTCTATTGCGATATCATAGAACCACGTATCGTGGGAGACGTCTATGCTCCTCTTCTGCGTATACTACAGGTTAAACAAAGGGCCGACACCGTAGATGTGGAAGTGAAAACGTTTTCACCGCCGCACTATCTTCCTCTACTTCTTTCGAGCTTCCGGACCATCGAAATATCTATAAGAGACCACCAGGGTAAATCTATACCATTTGACCACGGGACATTGACAGTCACACTACACTTCAAGAAAATATACTAGTTCAATGCCAATATTAAGGATACCTGGAAGAACGGAATAATACTATGGCTCAGTACATAGAGTATTACGAATCACAAGTAGGTGGGGGAATCGATCGCGTTTACGCCGGTGCACCCAATCAGCGGGGCCATGGAATCGGTAGTTTTCTGGGCGGTCTATTTAGACGAGCTATCCCACTGTTGAAAAAAGGAGCCCGTGTACTCGGTAAAGAAGTTTTGCGCAGTGGTATGAATTTCGTGTCGGACCTAGACAATGACGTACCGTGGAGACAGGCGTTTCAAACACGCGCCAGCGAGACACACCAGAACTTGAAGCGGAAGGCCAAGGATGGGCTTGAAAAGGTTATGAGAGGAGAGGGCTATAAACGCAAGTACGGGGGAGCGTTGGGCCAGTCTGGACTTGTCCTTGCACCGAGGCTATCGATAGCCGCTACTAAGTCTAAATCGCTTGGAAGTCGTAAAACCCCTACGAAGACAAAGAAAAAGAAAACGACCAAATCCTCTTCGAAGAAAAAGACAACTAGTACTAGGGGATCGTCCAGCAGAGGTAGAAAGAAAAAGTGTTGTAACAAAAGAGCCGTTACGGATATTTTCGGATCCTTGTAAAATCAAAACCTACAGTGAATAATCCTACCATTGCACACTACAAAAATGGCCTACCTTCATGCTCACTCCTGTGAATGCTTGAAATCCGAGCTGGATCTCTTCACTCTACCGCCTACACAGACATCTATCGAGGGTGGCCAATGGGTGCAGTACAAACCTGTGTCTGCGCTCACCGATGACTCACCGATTGAATTCGTCGTACCGGGTCAGGGTGATGAGTACTTAGATCTCTCACACACGATGCTCAGGGTATGTGCACGTGCAATAAGAATGAAGACCGATTCAACCGTTACTGATTCGTCACGTGTAGCCCCTGTCAACAATTTCCTGCATACTATCTTTAATCAGGCGGATGTATATTTTAATCAAAAACTGGTTTCTCCGAGTAATAATTCATATGCGTACAGAGCATACATCGAGACTTTGTTAAATTACGGCGACGCAGCTAAAAAATCGCATCTCACTTCGGGCTTATGGTATTCTGATACACCCGGTTATTTTGAGGAGACCACGGGTGTTAACAATACGGGATTTAAAAGTAGAAATAAATATTTCCTTGATAACGGTCCTGTGGATATGCTCGGTCGTTTGCATTGCGATGTCTTCAATCAGGAAAAATTTCTGTTAAACGGAGTGGAGCTCCGATTGAGACTCGTCAGGTCCAGGGACGCCTGTTGCTTGATAGAAACTGGCGACTATCATAAACTGGAGATTACAGACGTGACCTTACTCATACGTCGTGTGAAAATTAGCCCCGGTATTCTGTTAGCACATGCACGAACCCTTGCCAAAACGACTGCGAAATATCCGATGACGCGCGTTGAGGTCAAGACAATGACAATACATAGCGGCGTGCAAGCCGAGACCCTCGATAATGTTTTCCTTGGCCAACTACCGAAGCGTTTAATCATCGGATTTGTCGATAACAAAGCCTATAACGGTGATAAAAAACTTAACCCGTTCAATTTCTCGTCTTTCGGACTAAGCCACCTATCCTTATATATCGAAGGCACCCAGATTCCGTCAAAGCCTTTACAGCCAAATTTCACGAACAACTTATTTGTGGATTCCTACAACACTCTGTTCACGGGTACCGGTATACATTTCCTCAACGAGGGGACCTCGATTCCTCGTGAGGATTATGAGGAGGGATACTGTCTCACGGCATTCGATCTTACCCCTGATCTCTCAGCCAGTGATAACGGTCATTGGAACCTCATCAAGCATGGCAGTGTCCGAATCGAAACGCGTTTTGAGCAGGCTCTGACTACGACTATAAATTGTATCGTCTACGCAGAATTCGATAACGTGATTGAGATTGATTCTATGCGTCAGGTCATCACAGATTTTGGTAATTAGAAATGATAACGAACAGATGGCCTGTACAAGACATGCTTCTACTTGTTTAGAGCCAACCTGTAGGTGAATACACCCGACGCTAGGGAAAATACCTGAGGGTCATAAACCATGCTCAGACCCGTTTGAACCGGCAAACGGTTTTCGATACAGGCATAGGTATTCCCCTTCGGTAGTGGGAGGTAGTGACCATCATAAAACAGAAGACCTTAAATACTTCCAAGCATACTCCCAATAGTTTAGTTCTCTACTTCTGCTTGAAACGTTCGCATTCAATCCTGTCGCGTGTATTTCGAAAAACCAAAACCATGCATTACATTATCGATATACAGGGCTGTTACGGTAATAACGGTCAGTTTCTACCAAAAGAAGTTGCTGTCGTGACGTACATGTATGACACCGCGTCTCACTGGCTAATCAAACCACCGCACGTGTTTTCCGAACTCTGTACGAAACAACAGATACAGAATAACGTTCTAACTCGCAAACATCACGGTATAGAATGGTTCGAAGGCAATGTGAGTCTTGAGGATTTGAAAGCGGATCTACGCTCTCTTACGCGTAAGGCGATGAACATTTTCACCCGCGGTGCACAAAAAGCTAAATTCCTTGAAGATGTGATGGCACGTGAAATCATTAATCTGGAAGGCGGAGAGTGGGAATCACCAGCATTCAAAGATATGGTAATGGACAGATCATGCATCCTACATTCGGGTAACCGAAAGAACTTCACCTGCGCATTGACCAACGCATTGAAGCTGAAGAAATGGCTGGAGCCGTACGAATTATCAGATCGCATTGTGACATCGTTTTCGTTCTCTATCAAATCGTTGAACGCGCATATTCAACCAGAATTTTCGAAAAAACCTGTGAAGAAGGATACAACAGATTTCGTGGGTATTAACAAGTGTGGTGACTCGTGGCAGGAGCGGGAAAACAAGAGGTTACGCGAGAGGACAGTGTCATCATTTGCTCCCATTACCAAATCCTCGACATCGCCTGATGAACCAGAATGCTGCGAGAGGTCAGATCCAGGCTACGACGAGATTGATGACTGTTCAACATCAAGCAACAGTGATAATTACTTCAGTACCTAGTCAACCAGGTTACAGGATGGACAGTCTTCAAATCTACAAAGCGTTGGAGATGATACCTGCCCGTTCTAGGGGAGTGTTTCCAGCCGACCAGATACCCCTGAGATGGTCATATCCAGCTGTTATCATAGCGAACACGGATGAGCATACCAAACCAGGATCTCATTGGGTTGCCTTTTATGTGCCAGACTCTTACAACGGAATATACTTCGATAGTATGGGTATGCCACCACTCATACCGCATTATCTACGTGCCCTGCGACGAAACTGCACATCCTACCGATGGAATGACAAACAACTACAGAGTTTTTCATCCCGTGTATGCGGACAATTCTGCATTATGTTCCTGCACCATATGAGTCAGGGTTTCACACTTGAACAATTTACAAATATTTTCACTGAGAATCTCGAGTCGAATGATAAAGTGGTCGAATCCTTCTACAGATGTATAAGCCGCAAGTCTAAAGACATGTGTTCTAAAAATGAAACCTGTGTGCTCGAATGTATTCAACACTGCTCGCCGTGTAAACATTAAAGTTTGAGCATTTAGCATAAGAAACGACTGTTCTTTCTCTAGAATAAGCCTTAGCATGATTAGTTGTAATTTTTATACGCAATACTGTTAAATAAATCTCAGTTATAAGCTTGAACCTTTTTTAGTAAACATAAGTTTGGATCTTTACCTTTATAAATATTAAATGATATGAATAAACAACCATTATAACAATATTCACCTGTGCGTTTTTTACCAACCCTATCCTTTCCCTACATTCACCATATATATTTATTTCCATTCGATAAGTATACATAAGTTTTCTTAAATTAGGATCGATGAAATTCTCTTAGGTTAGGATAGTTGAAATTAACTCAGGTTAGGATTGAAAAAAAAAGAAAAAAAAAAAAGAAAAAAAAAAAGAAAAAAAAAAAGGAAAAAAAGAAAAAAAAAAAGAAAAAAAAAAGGAAAAAAGGAAAAAAGAGGAAAAGAAAAGGAAAAGAAAAGGGGGAAAAAAAGGAAAAGAAAAGGAAAAAAAGGGGAAAAAAAAGTAAAAAAAAGGGGAAAAAAAAAGTAAAAAAAAAGGGGAAAAAAATTAAAAAAAAAGGGGGAAAAAAAAAAGGGGAGGGGAGGGTCATAAACGGTATACTGCACCCTCTCTACTTTGCGCACTAGTGCTTTTTTCGTGCACTGTTTCATGGCGGTGGACAGTCGCAATGTGAGGTTATATTGATTAATCAATCTGTCTCTCAAATCAAACTTTCTTCGCAGGGAGTTACAAAAAATATCGTGTGATACAAGTGCGGATAGGCAATATCTGTCTCGTGTCATTACAGCACTCGCCTTCGGCTCGTGCTTCAAACGACACTCGTCGGATATTGCCTACTTTCCGCACTTGTATCACAATATACTATTATGTATGGTTACTAGGGTGTTTCATTTTTAGGCATTAGGCGCGTCAAACATGAACAATTTTCGCTATAACTCCGAAACTACTGGTTGTACAGTCTTCGACCACAGAGACATTTTTGTAGAGAATTTAATTTCCTTCAAAAGCTATACGAAGGTTTTTTCGAAAAAAAAATTTTTAACAACGAAAAATTCAATTAAACAAAAAAAAAAAAAATTTCCTGTGTTATTTAGGTGGGAAATCGAATTTTTGAATGAGCTAAGCCGCTATTAGACCTAAAACCTTTTGCCAGGCGGCAAAATTTTTCATTTTTTATAAATTATAAGATTCTCTGGTATGCCATCGAAAAAAAATATATTGCCTCAAAATGAAACACCCTAATGGTTACACGTATTTTAGCTTTGAATGAATTTAAAAATTATTTTCTCAAACGGAAATGTTTTCATATACAGCTCCGATTCATGCGTCACATCACCAGCACCCAGATCTACGGAGACCATCGAGCGTTCATTGACATCTTCTCCAGGTGTGGAAATAGATCCATCAACACCTTCTACAAGTGTAGAAGTAGATCCATTACCATCCACTTCACGGTTAGTTATGTGAACAAAATTCTCGCGAAACGAAACGAACGATTGCAAAATTTATATATTGATACATATATTCGAATTGCAGTGATGATGCAAGTGCTGAGACCTCATCTGCCCAGCCACATGGCGATTTAACGCAAGAGTAAGTAAAAAGAAGTGGTTTCAAATGGTAAATTCACGTAATATCAAAGTATCATCCGATTTTTTTTTCAATTAAACTACATTACATTGACGTGAATAACAGAATAATACGAAACGGAATTAGACTTCGTTTTTTAATTTTCACTTCGAAGTTCAAAACGTATTAAAGTAATTTATTAGATTTTTCTTAAATTATACAACCTCTTTTCATTATATCATAACATCATTCACAGATTTATTGAAGAAGAATCAATGGATTGCAGTGCAGGCGTTGAAAGTTTCGATCTAGAAAAATCTGACAGCACATGCTTATTTTGCACAAAAAGTACCATCAAACGCAAAGGACGACAAATATATTGTCGCATGACAACAAATAAAAAAGTGTTCCTGAACAAATTTAAAACGTATGCTACAGAACTTGGGGATATAGATTTCTTACGAAGAATTCAGGAAGAGCTGAACTCTGAAGATATTACTCACTATCATAACCAGTGTAGTCTCCAATATTTTGGCAAGTATCGGAATAAGATACAGCGCCCAACAAGTACAGATTGGGCCTCGAAAAGAGATTGCCACAAAATTGCAAGAGAAAAATTGATTGACTACATTGAACGGGAAATAATTGAAAATCGACGGGTTTTATCAATGGCTCACTTGAACGAGTGTTTTTCGGATTTTTTAACCGAATTATACGCAATTGCAGATCTTGACGCTAACATATTCAGCGCTACTGCTCTTCAAGACTACATACAAAAGTAACTGAAAAAAAAAATTTCAATAATCAAGATCTCTCAAAAACTATTTGTTGTGTCTGCACAGATTGATATTGAGAAAGTTGAGGACGAAGAAATTGAAAATATATTATTTGAACAAGAAGCTCAAGATTTCGCTCTGAAGTATCGCAAGTACATACTAAAAATAAAGAAAAAAGCCTTACCGGATTCCATCGATAGTGAAGTATTGGATAGGGGAGAATGCGATATTCCAAAATGGTTAAACATATTTTGGAATACTGCTTTGAGCGGTATTGTCAAGAAAACATGCAATCGGGTTGAAAGATTGTCGTCGAGCTTCGCACAAGACTCCATTTACAGCATTACAAGGGGTAATATAAAACCAGCTAAACATATTTTTTTTCAGTGTATTGATGATTATCCTGCAATTTGTTAATTTTCGTAATTATTTTGTCACAGAATCAGATGACATTTGTTCGGACGATTGCGACGAGCGTCGAGATCGGAAAAAAAACGAAGCGTCGAGATCGGAATCCGACGAAGATTGAGATGGCATTTCATTATTTGTATAATTGTATTTTTCAGTTTTATTTTCGCGGGTCTTATACTAGTATAACAGTGCATGCAACTACAGTTATATTATTATTATTATTATTATATAAAAAAAAGTATTGATTCTGTTTACGAATAAATGTGTCCCGAATTACCAAAACTGCAACTACGAAATAATTTTATTTTCAGTATTCTTGTAGGACTAGCAATACATACCCATATTTTGGTAGGACAATGTTTGATTTGGGTAAAGGATGCACTAACTGAACATGTGGTATCTTTGTCCTACTGCTGTTAATGAAAATAGTGTTACCGTGGTATCGACAACTTCCAAGCGTAGGACTGGGAAAACGTACCACTAAATTTGTAGGACTATGTGGCTATCGTATTATACAAATCTTGACTAAGCCGCACAAAAAAATTCAGCTGGCTGTTAATAATTTTAATGACCTCGTTATTTTGACATGTTCGTAGCGGGGGACGCTCCAGTCAGACCATCCATTTTGTAGGACAATTGTTTTTTCGAGTGTATTACCCAATTATCTTAACATTTACATATAAAACTGACTGCTGTTTCGACAATTTTTACACTCCACCGGAGCGACATGTTTCACACCTGCGCACTCAATTAGCTACCTCCATCGAGAGTTCATAATAGGAAAGACTTGGGGGTCTCGGCGAACCGAATCGACTCACGAAGATTCAGCCTGCTGTTAATCACTGTAAAAAAACATACGGTGGCTGCTGGACTATTATGCAGTCTCTATGGTTCTTCGGGATCGAATAGACGAAAGACTGGATAGCGGTAGCGAGGGCGAATATGATCAAGATATACGGAATGCGTCTGAAGAAGAATGGTGTGTATGATTTATCATTGAGGAATCATTATGACACATCTAAGCTCACTTTTTCTATTTTCAGATCCCATTCTCATAGGGAATGCTGATGAATACAGATGAGGGATAAATGTTACGGCCATTATTATTATTATTATTATTGAAATTGTTGTATTTTAGAATAGGTTAGACTTGAGACATAACAAATAAACGCATATATTAGCAGATAATTCGCGTCATTGATTGCATATATATATATATATATATATATTAGGGTGATTCAAAAAAAAAAAAAAAATTTTTTTTCTTTCACTAACAGGCTCAAAAGTTTCATTTAGGTAAAAAAGTATGCCTGTTAAAATTTGAGCTCTTAATATTAATATTGAGTTGCTCCTCATCGCACTTTTCGATTTTCCATAAGAATAACATGGGATAAATTATTTTTGCCTCTTCTGATTCTTATAACTAGCAAATGATACGTCACACAAAGAATCTACAGACATGTTTTGGTTGGAAAATGAAAAACGAAAAATACAAAAAAATAAAAAAATTAAAATTGTAAAAATTAACATTAAAATCAATTAAAATAAAGTAAACTTTGAGCTTGAATAACTTTTGAACGAGTGGACTTATTGGAAAATAACTCGGAACTTTTTTGTAGAGCGTTCAATTCTCTACAAAAATATGTCTGTAGATTCTCTGTGTGACATATCATTTGCTAGTTATAAAAATCAGAAGAAGCAAGAATGATTTATCCCATGTTATTCTTATGGAAAATCGAAAAGTGCGATGAGGAGCAACTCAATATTAATATTAAGAGCTCAAATTTTAACAGGCATACTTTTTGACCTGAATGAAACTTTTGAGCCTGTTTGGAAGAAAAAATAATTTTTTTTTTTTTTTTTTTGAATCACCCTAATATATATAGATACACCTTGTCACTCTTCAAGCATTTTTCAGCTAGTATAATTCGTATATATATAAGCTAAGAATTAGATATTTCAGCCATCTTGGATCGATTGTCGGTAAGAAAAAAAAAAGATCGGTAATCGTTACCATGATTCGAAAGCGAATCCTTAGTGGCGCCATCGCAAGACGGAAAATTGCAGGAGAATTGCAGCCATCAGACTATCGGTAACTAATGATCGGATCGTTACCATCGGATTATCGATAACTAATGATCGGATCGTTACCATCGGATTATCGGTAACTAAGGATCGATAATCCATAGTGGCGCCATCGCATGACGGCAAATCGCAACCATCAGATTGTCGGTAAGCGGAGATCGGCAATGCAGGATTCTCGATCCTTACCATCGGAATATCGGTAACAATCGGCAGTGGCGCCATCGCACGACCGAAAATTGCAGCCATCCGATTGTCGGTAACAAAGATCGACGATCGGTACCCAAATCGTTACCATCCGACGGTCGGTAACTTACCCCGCACGGCCGGTAACTTACCATCACAACTCGGCCGGTAAAGAAGTCTTGATCCAGAACTGTCATATATACACTACTAACTTCTTTTTCTTATCAAGTAAGTTTGGGATCGTACCGTTTTTTAATACTACATGGTATATATTTTATCATCTTATGATCATCATAATGACATATATTTTTTTTATATGCTATGTTGCTTTGTTCAACAAAGACATCGGCAACTCAGCCGTTTAGTACGAGTATACGTTGTAGAATATAACGTTTATCGAGAGCTATGATATGAATTATTCAATTATTAATTATGTTGATGAAAATGTTGAAAACATACATAATGGTGCAGAAGATCGATTTTTGTTGTCGCCTTACTGTATCCCATCATTGAGGTGCGGTGCTTCTGTCTCTGCAGCCTCGTTATTTTTGTCGAGTTTAATTTTTTTGGCGTCTCTCGCCAACGCATTGGTGTCGTCTTCCGTCGACGAAACCGCTTCTTCGCCGCGTTTGGTTTTTTTCTGATCGTGATCAGTACGATCAACTTGTCGCAACTTCTCTGTAGTTATTATTGTACCCTCAGTGTGAGGCTCTGGCAACAATTCAGGATCAATAATCACCGGATGACCCCCTTCCAGTGAATCAATTTGATGGCTTTCCAGAATTGTATCATCGGACATGTCCTCAATTTGCTCGTCTTTTTCCAAATCAGAGCTGGAGTCATCGTTCTCGTTCACCTCGCCGTTGTCACCTGATTCGAATTCGGCATCGCTTTCATCACCGTCCTCTCCTGTAAATTGTACGCGGTTGCTAGATGTGGTGTCATCCTCCGCGTCGTCCAGCGAATCAGATGTACGTCGGTCGTCGTCCGCCTGCGCTTCAGCCGCCTGCGCTTCAGCGCCCTTCGCTTCATCAGCCACCTTCGCTTCAGCCGCCTTTGTTTTACGCTCACGCATGATGTCGTAGATTTTTTTAGCGATAAGTTCATTCCTTTTGGAGATCGCGCCAATAATTTCGTCTTCGGGCTTTTCCTGTAGCGTCATCCAGTATCGAGTGATTGCTGTAACCGATAATAAATGCAACGAGATTAAAAGCAGTGTCGCAATATATATATTACATAGCAATTCTCTCAACAAAAAACCCGAAAGAAATCATTGATTTCGTATATACACATATCCGGTTTCTTGTATTCGCATTTATACGAACGTATACAGAATTCATGTTCGCTTTCTTGTGATTGTTAGGTTTTTTGCGCTGGAAACATGATTGCGGCACCCTATTATATTCAATGTTAATAATTCTACTTACCAGCTACAGCATCCAGACCTTTGGGATCAAGGGCCGGTTTAGCCGCAATTCGTTGACCATTCTTATCGATTCTGTGGGCATTGCTGGGTTTCCCCGATACCGATGATCGTCTTAGGACGGCATCCGTGAATATCAATCTGGCCACATTCCCTATCAATCTACTTGGGGGCATGTTGGGCTTCAAACGGAGCGTGTGATAGTCATTGGCCCTTATCCAGTACCCGTACCCTGCATGCATCTGTAACGTGAAAGCGAACAATATATGACACACGTTGACCTGTATATATTTATGTATGGGGCATTCCACCTCAACTCGACCTGGGTCCGAACTTTGACCTCTCGGATTTGACCCGCGATTTTTTATATGATTGCTGTCACTTTGAAAGGCACTCAGTAGTTTTTTTTTTTTCGACTTGACCTGAATTTTCTAGAGTTTTCCAAATGGTCGTATTGATCGACACAATTTAAAAATCTGAAAAAATTCTGAAAAATCATATGTCAGATATCAACATTTTTAAGCTTACCGCCGAAGTGGGGCGATTTCTCCTTATTACTGTTTTCAAGCTTTTTCAAAAAAAAAATTAGATGCGGGAGGTATTTCACTACAGATGATTGCGGAAACGTTTTTGTATGTCACACGGGATTTTTGACAATTTTTTCCGATTTTTCGGAATTGAAAAAACTTTTATGAGCAGAGTGTTACGTCCTACTCCACGTTCCTCTCGCCAACCTGCTATCATATCTCCTTGGATGATACCTTACCTCCTGCCTTCCTACCTCGTTATCTTTCTCACGCTAACCCGCTGCACACGGCACTCACAAGTGCATCGGTCTGCAATCCTCTAATCCCCACCTTTACCTCAAGACCTCACGACTAACGAATTACGATTACAATAAGACACTTCCCAGTCAACCTTCATCTCCTTTACTTCTACTCTCCTTTTATTCATACATTCTTCCTAACTGACTTCCTAACCAACCCTCTTACAAAAGACTCCTAAATTACTCAACCTATTCTACCTGTACGAATTATCGACACTCATTACTTATACACCTATAATCCTAGACAGTACTTATCAATAAAGTTATTACTATCGGGACGTAAAATCGGGACACGTGGGTTTGACACACTACATCTAAGTGAAGAAAAATCGGACAGCCTTTGGATACGAATCATTTTCAAGCTTGTTTTATTCCCCGTTAGATCAGCCAAAGACCATTGTTGTATGAAAATTAGGAGGAAAGTTATCGTTCAATGTATCTAAAAAATCGTAGCTTTTACACATTCTCTTTCGTAGCTTCACTTCAACTCACCGCCATTCTTCCAGAATAGCCGGGAAAAATATTCAAAAAATCATGCGCAATCTTTGAAGCTTTCTAAGTGTAATGCTTTTTGAATTTTTGAGAAATTCCCAAAATTATGGTCACGGCAGTGGAAAATAGCCCAAGTGGTGATCTCGGAGACAAGTAACAATAGAAGGTTCATCAATGGCTGAAAATTTAGGGAAAAATTATGGTAAGCAATTGCCGTTGCAATTTAATATGTTCGATGTATTGTTCAACAGTTATTGGTCCTCCAGCCATAGGCGCCGCGCGCGAGATACTGCTCTGAAAGCTCAACGTGGAATACTTTGCAATAACTGTTAAACAACACATCGAACATATCAAATCGCAATGGCAATTGCTTGCTATAATTTTTCCCTAAATTTTCAGCCATTGATGAACCTTTTATTGTTACTCGTCTCCGAGATCACCACTTGGGCTATTTTCCACTGCCGTGACCATAATTTTGGGAATTGCTCCAAAATTCAAAAAGCATTGCACTAAGAAAGCTTCAAATATTGAGCATGATTTTTTGAATATTTTTCCCGGTTATTCTGGAAGAATGGCGGTGAGTTGAAGTGAAGCTACGAAATAGAATGTGTAAAAACTACGTTTTTTTTGCATACATTGAACGATAACTTTCCTCTTGATTTTCATACAACAATGGACTTTGGCTGATCTAACGGGGAATAAAACAAGCTTGAAAATGATTCGTATCCAAAGGCTGTCCGATTTTTTTTCACTTAGATGTAGTGTGTCAAACCCACGTGTCCCGATTTTACGTCCCGATAGTAGTTCTCTAACCCTGTCACGTTTGTTCCTCCATCAACAATCCCTCAGTTATACTCTAGTATTTAAAACAGGGGATAAGATCCCAATTCAGACATAACACTGGTGGCAGCGGCGGTCCCCCTGTTACTGAGGGTATTTGAAAAAAAAAAAAAGTGAACGAACGAAACCAATACCATGACGATATAAACTTTAAACTAAACAAATTGTGACATAAACCAGTGAACTAGTGAAAAAAATAAAAAACAAGTGGTGTGAACTAATAACCCTCTTCCGACTGAAAAGACTCAAAAGACGCAAAACTAATATAAAAATACAACTACGACAGAAACATTACCTACAACTTGTGAAACAAAACATAGTTATCAAATATCGAAAAACTGCACAACCGAAAACCTAGACAAACACACGGAGGTCTACTACACACCGCGTTACGATCAGTGACTCTTATCAACCTGCCGATAGTAGATTGCTGCTAAAACTAAAACAAACACGAAAATTTACTATACTTCGCGTTACGATCAGTGACTATTATCAACCTGCCGATAGTAGATTGCTGCTAAAACTAAACCGATCACGAAGGTTTACTATACTTCGCGTTACGATCAGTGACTATTATCAACCTGCCGATAGTAGATTCCTGCCTAAAATTAAAACAAACACGAAGGTTTACTATACTTCGCGTTACGATCAGTGACTATTATCAACCTTCCGATAGTAGATTGCTGCTAAAACAAAGAGCAGAAGCCGAATATCATCGACTAACTTCAAGGCACCTTGCCCCTCAAAGGCTCATCTGAGCCCCACAAAGAGCGAACTCGCTCCAACGAGTTATTCCAGTGACGACTTCACGACAACTACCTATACCGATGAAGAACTGCCTGGATTACAACCCTCGAAATGTTACCTTCCCACCATTTCAACAAATTACTATAACAGGAAACCTATGCAAACCGGAAATACTACTCACCCTACAACTTTCATAACATTCTTCGGTTTGTAAGCCCACTAAATGTAACCAAATTACTTAACTTTATTACATAATTAGTTGTAAACCTTAACTTGTAAAATGCCTGACTCAAAGGAAACTAACGTTCCGTACCTACCATGGGAAGTCATTATTGAGATGATTCCAACATTCAATGGATCTAATGTAACGATAAGTTCCTTCATTTCGAAAGTAGAAAATGCAAAGAAACTGATAAATCCGCGACATCTGTTTACACTGACAGTAATTGTACGTTCGAAAATTGAAGGTCGCGCCGAACGAGCATTATCGCGACGTAACCTCGATTCTTTGCAAACAATTATCAACGATCTGAAAAGATACTATGAGCCTAAACGACGACTAACAGACGTACAATTAGCAATAAATGAAGCGTACCAAGAACAAAACGAAAACGCACTAAATGACGGTACTAGAATAGAAGAATTAGTAGAAGAAGCTTACGAAATAATAGAATACGAAGAAACCAGCGAACACGCGAAAATTCTGACCGAAAATGTTAACGAAAATGCATTACGATCATTTATAAAAGGCCTATCCAAAAATTTAGAACAAAGAGTAGCTAACGAAAAACCTCACACGTTGCGCGAGGCAATCGATAAGGCAGTAAGCGCGGAAAGAATAGTGTTAGAAAGACGGAAGTTGAGAGAACAAACATACAATGACTTACATGACAGTTACTCGAAACTGACACCGCCTTACGATCCGTCGCCGACCTGCAGCTACTGTAAGCGAGCTGGCCACTCAGTAGATTGCTGTGAACACAGCCAACAATCCCAGATCTACCTTGATCAAAACTACCCAAATCAAAAATACGAACCAAGTGACAGATTCCAATCACATGACGTTAGAATTGATTACACAAACACTGACTACGCGAATAACGATGATTTTCAGATAAACTATGAACAACCCTATGACACACAACATCCAAACCTCACAGACGAATTATTCGCCCCTTCTACGGATGCTCATAAAAACCCTGTATCAATTCTTATGATTAACGACATAGGACCACAACCAAAAACCAAAACTTCGCCTCATGAGACGAATGATAAATACACGACTACTACCATTACTATCAAACAAACTACAAATACTGCGACACCAACACCATCGAATAGTTTAGCTATCGACACGACCTACAACAACACACATGACCAACGTCACGACGATTCACTATCACCAGGTTACCGAACACCGCGACGCAAGCCAACGGTAGATAATCTGCACCTGGACTACACACACGACTCGGACAATCACTTACACAGTCGTCAGAAGTATAACATTACCACGGTCTCGTCTAACGTAAACAAAATAATCCGCAAAAAGACACACACCAAAGAAACAAACGCTATACCGATGAATAAAAAATCGGAACAAAAACTCCCGAGACTTTACCATAAAACAAATTCCCAATCATCCGACATCCGAGGTAAAACAGTACGAAGAAATAACACAAGACCTACACCATATCGCGTTCAATCAACAATCAGTAAAACGGCGAATCTCACACGAATGAATCTACCACCCTCATTGTTAAGGAAATTAGAAGTTCCGGCGGCTGAAGATCCACTAAATCGCCCGCCGCCACATCCTCCCCCTTTTTTCTGACTAAACAATCGCAACTAACACTGCCCATCAATATGACAAAAAAAAAAAAAATTACAAACAATATCTTCATTCTTGACCTAATAACATGTACGACATACGTAAACAAGCAACAATGAACCTAAAAGAAGCAGAATTCAAAGACAAAACCTACTTATTAGAAATACTTCAACAAATTAAAACTAGCACACACACGAGACTAACAAGACAAATAATTACAGATACGACTCTGAACCTAACTGAGATACATGAAGACTTGAAAAAGAACCATACTGTAAACTTATCCACAATTCCCATATTTCACTAAGCAAAGCCCCACCTCCTATACACCAGGCAACGACGAACTACTTATATAAACTCGACTAATGTAAGCTAGATTTTAAGTCATACCATTACCAATGTTTTCGAACACCTACTTAGACTTAAGTCTTTAGAATATCATTCAAACCTTAGCATTAGGATAATAATATCACCAACATTTATAACACATTAAACATTCACTTATTTGTGAACTTATAATTATAAACCTACGGAAACCTACAATACAGAACCTTAATACATACCATCACCCATATTTTCGAAATTGTAATCACTTGCTTAGACTTAAGCCTTTATAATACAATTCAAACGTTAGATAACAATTGGATAGCACAATCCTTGTACACATACACCTACTATACTCCTTACTATTACTATACTTTCATACGCATTTTTATACGCTATCTCATTGACAACCACATACCTACTAGAATTACTATAAAACTGTAATTCCGCATACTGCCAATATTACCGATATGCAACCCTAATATCAATATGAGAATAATACATATTCGAACCATACTCATCACACTATCATTTGTACTACCGGACTTAATAAAGGCTCATGCCACACTACTTAGTCCACTCACCACACACATACATCCATTTATAATTCACAAATGTTTACTTACAACTATACCTATCTAACTACGTTACTTAGAAACATATTTCTTGTATCCAATCAATATGTTCCCTCTAACGCGGGGGGTGTTACGTCCTACTCCACGTTCCTCTGGCCAACCTGCTATCATATCTCCTTGGATGATACCTTACCTCCTGCCTTCTTACCTCGCTATCTTTCTCACGCTAACCCGCTGCACACGGCACTCACAAGTGCATCGGTCTGCAATCCTCTAATCCCCACCTTTACCTCAAGACCTCACGACTAACGAATTACGATTACAATAAGACACTTCCCAGTCAACCTTCATCTCCTTTACTTCTACTCTCCTTTTATTCATACATTCTTCCTAACTGACTTCCTAACCAACCCTCTTACAAAAGACTCCTAAATTACTCAACCTATTCTACCTGTACGAATTATCGACACTCATTACTTATACACCTATAATCCTAGACAGTACTTATCAATAAAGTTATTAGTTCTCTAACCCTGTCACGTTTGTTCCTCCATCAACAATCCCTCAGTTATACTCTAGTATTTAAAACAGGGGATAAGATCCCAATTCAGACATAACAAGAGAAAAAAAAAAATTATTACGAAAAATCTGGAAAAATTTTCAATTTTTTCAAATTTTTCTTTCGAAAAAAGCTTGAAAACAGTAATGAGGAGAAATCGCCCCACTTCGGCTGTAAGCTTGAAAATGTTGATATCTGACACATGATTTTTCAGAATTTTTTCAGATTTTTAAATTGTGTCGATCAATATGACCATTTGAAAAATTCTAGAAAATTCAGGCCAGGTCAAAAAAAAAAAAAAAAAATACTGAGTGCCTTTCAAAGTGAGAGCAATCATATAAAAAATCGCGGGTCAAATCCGAGAGGTCAAAGTTCGGACCCAGGTCGAAAAAATAAATATAAATATAAATAAAAATAATATAAATATAATAAAAATAAATAATAATAATAATAATAATAATAATAATAATAATAATAATAATAATATTAATAATAATAATAATAATAATATTTATAATATAAATATGCATGATAAATATTATATATTGAGACGCGGGCAACAAAATATATAGTATATATACCTTCAACCTGCTCGTTATTTATTATCAGTCTTCGTTGTAGACTGAGATTCAGGGCCCTCAGCAGGTTGTTTTCGCGTCGTAGACGCTTTATCTTCGCTGCTGACCTGTGACTACCCCCTTCATCGTCGCTGTCGACGTCACTACTGTCGCTTAAATTCTGCATGGTGGCAGCAACCTGCAAGCACCATATACATATTTCTGTACACATTCCGATATAAAGAGGATCATTTAGCTATGCATACATGTACCCGTATATGAAACTTGAGTCGCCCAATATCCGGTGATATTGAAAAAGCATTTTTCGACGTAAATATGTAAAAATCACTAACCACGTTCAACTCAGCATCCAGTTTGGCGTCGTCCATTGATTCAGCGGAACGGCCCTTCTTTCCTTTGTACCTTAGCGGTGTATTCGAATTATTGTTGCCGATCAACACAGTATCTGCGTCGCTGTCGATCTCTGACAATAATACGTGCTCTTCGTCTGTGTCAGATGCAGTCGACGCGTCATCCTCATTCCCGGTTATGGTTGGCATCTCTAATTTTCGATGAGTAATGCTTCTTTGCAGTGGTTTAGATGAGGTCTGTGCGGTCACGGATTTTGTGGCCTTTTGGTGTGATTTGGTGATCGCTTTAGATGAGGTTTCAGATCTGTCTGAACAATTTCCGGTCTTTTCGGTAAGCGACGATTTAACGGATGTTTTTGGCTTTTTGGTAGCACTTGGTGGCGGTTTGTCTGAACAATTTTCGTTCTTTTCGGTAAGCGACGATTTAACAGATGTCTTTGGCTTTTTGGTAGCACTTGGTGTCGGTTTGTCTGAACAATTTTCGTTCTTTTCGGTAAGCGGCGATTTAACGGATGTCTTTGGCTTTTTGGTAGCACTTGGTGGTGGTTTCTGTGGTGGTGACTGTAGTTTGCCGCTCTTTTCGCGTGATGGAGTAGGTCTACTGTCCTCGTCAGCTGCGCCATCGTCTGCGCTACTCAAGGCAACTCCACTGTCCGTCGCTGGGTTGTCCTCATCCAACTTCTTCGAAGACTTACCATGGCGCTTATTGACCGCGTCATGCTTATCCACCACATGATTCTTGATGGTTTGCTTTCCATCAGTGTGAGCCATAATGTTTTTTAACTTCTTTTGAGCCATATCCAGCGTGCTTACGTCAGGTACATGTTGATTAGATTTTTTTTTTTTTCTACAAGTTGAAATACGGTATACATATATGATATATGTTGCGGTGGTGCGAATATAATCTATCCTATTACATAATTGCGGAATTACCTTGGTATCTAATTCGCTGGCCGACGACATGTCCGAGGCGTTCTTGACAGTCTTCGTGCTTGCGAAACAAGCCCGGCTCTCTTCGTGCTTCTCTCTGACGTCCGCTAATGAGTCTGCGGAATTGTACAATGTATGTTCAACTTTTTTTTCTTTGCGCGTGTTACCTGCATGTATATTGCGCTGCGAATTTTCCAGATTCCGAAATAATTGGTTGTACGGAAAGAGATGCGGATAGGTGTTTTGGAGTGATGTAATGTCCCGCTACGTGCCCAACGGCAATTTCGATTCCATACACAAAATTTCCGATAGAAAGATAGAATCCGGGTACAAATGCCATATACGGTATACGGTTTTTGTATCCGGATCCTATAAAAACCGTATACCGTATATGGCTTTTGTACCCGGATTCTATCTTTTCTATCGGAAATTTTATGCAGGGTTGTGTATTACATATGTATATTGAATACGTGTACTGCATCAAAGACATAAGTTGTAGGTCAAGGACGTGATCGACATCGCAGACGAAAAACAAACGTGTACCTCAAAGACGTGAGCACATGAAAGACAAGAGTTGTAGGTCAAGAACGTGATCGACATCGCGGATGAAAAACAATTTTACATCAATACAGCACTAAATTATCAATAATAACTTCGTATCCACGCTTATTAAGGCACTCCGCATATTTGGGTGGCGTATCAATCTCTAAGTCCACAAAGATCGCCACTATCCCGCATGTACCCGGCATTGTATCCGCAATTAATTCAAATATTCGTGGCTATCCGACATCTATCCGCATCTACCCAGCATTGTATCCGCAATTGATTCAAATATTCGTGGCTATCCGACATCTATCCGCATCTACCCGGCATTGTATCCGCAATTAATTCAAATATTCGTGGCTATCCGACATCTATCCGCATTTACCCGGCATTGTATCCGCAATCAATTTTCGTATACGACATGTATCCGAATTGTCACAGTCACATTGTAGGTTATGTTGACTTTTATAATAGTGTGACTTGAACGGGACATACTTTTGTTTAGAAATATGTATTATAAAATATGGCACAATAAAATAATCACTTACCTCCAACGAGGGCAACGACTGCGCGACAGTAATTATTCCCCTTTTTGCCGCAGAGTACCTCATACGATCGGTTTCCGATTTTCGCGGGATTAAAGTTCCGGATGCGTGAGAACGCAACGTATTCCTTGGTCGGATGTTTGTCGCCAGTGTTAGTACACGGAGCCAAATACTTGAGGAACGCGAATTTTTCTGCACTTACAGGTCGCGAATCTTTTTTCTTTTTAGGTGGCATCTCTAAGTTTTACAATTTAGGTCATATGATACTAATGCAATATATAATGAAAACACGATGTTCGGATTACCGACGCCACACGCGTCATACGATGAAATTCACACAATGCTCGCATTTAACCTCAAAATATTGATGTTTACTGACGGTTTTACGGCAAAAATATATATTTCATCTGATAGGCCAACTTATCCTTTGCAATTATTCACTGTCTATCGTTTCGGATGGTAAAGAATTGATCACTATATCCACGGATACACAGAAACACACCGCGTACAGAAGGAACACCGTTCTCCAAAGATGGAGGACCGACGGGCGGCCGGAAGTGAAGGCGTCAAAACATCGCTTGATCGATCACGCTAGTGATCACGCTATATAAACTACGAGTCAACATCTAGCTGAACTCATGCATATATATGCCATAAAATTTCACAATTGCAATTACAATTTTCGAATATCATGCTCGCAATATAATAAATACGAACGCAATAAATCATCCGATAATAGAAGTGCGGTTGAATAACGTTGTACAATATGGCTGCGCCTCTCGCGGATGGATAGGCAAAGTGGCGGCGTAGAGTGGTGTTTCGTGAAGTATAAACGTATATTGAATTATAATTCACCGAGCTTACATCATAATTCATGTTTCATTGCATTGAATATACCTCAACGTCAGACATACGTATAGATGTGATACATAAACAGTGATTCAAAGTGTGCATATTGTGTATAAACTGATTATAATAAAGCAATATATGTATGTGACGATGCATAACGCTAATATACATATATATATATATCCAGTTCCGCTGAGGAGGATAATCTGACACGTAATAGAAGTGTCCTTCAGGTACACCTGCCATCGCGAAGGAGCATTTATATTACGGTAAGAACGTACAAAATCAATATAGTATTCGTGTAACGGGAAGGTCAGGTATAATTCGATAGTATCTCTATTGTAAACGTCGTATACGCAATGACGTCCCCATCCGAAGTGTTATATGGTTTTTGAACACTGATTTGAAACGGGTTGTATCCGAAGTCTTATCGCGAAGTATGTTTTCAAGTGAACACACCCTACAAAAAATGACGGATAGATCCGGATAGAACCGGGTATAAAACCCGTATATGCTATACGAAAAAACCCTAAAATCCGTATAGCATATACGGGGTTTTATACCCGGATCTATCCGAAATGTAGATTTCTATCCGTAATTTTTTGTAGGGCATATACGTATGTACAGTAATGTTCATGTATGCCTATTTACACTTCCGGCTAACTTGTTGCTGCGCACCGACCAAAACTAGGTTGATTTACGGTTCTGCGCAGAAAATTCGACAACTCGATGTCAATAAGGCACATATTGAACACTACTGTACGAATATTAAATGTCGAGCGTTTAGATTCAATTGTGCTATATAACACAGTCCTTTAGGTAAAACAGCATTCTTTTTGTGTATTGTAACGAGGCGGATTATTAGGCCTCGTAAATGAACCATCTCCTCTTTCCCCAGACCAAAGTGACCACCTTAATATAGAATATTGAAATCAAAGCGAGAAGTCCCAGCTCAAGTGCCCAAGGTCCATTGTAGTAATTATAAGTTCATGTACTAATACTTTTTCCCGTTCCCTATATCTCATATGTCTCGTACCGTTCCGAGAAAACAACGAGCACGATCATCCCTTCGGATCATCCGGCCTGGCGGGCCACCCGGCCTTCGAGTGATTAACCGGGGGAATCCTGCCGTCGTATCCAGAGATATGCCTGGAAGAGCGCTGCATAAAGAATCAATCGCATGGAGTAGCCTTCTCCCTTCCTCTACCTGTCCCGTACCGGCTTGGTCCACCGGTCCAAACTGCAGTAATTCCGCCTTCCAGGATATCGACAATTAAGAACATGACGAGCCATCTAACAACCCCCTGGCGAAAGCTTGAAGTGCCAAAAGGCCCTGTCAGGCCCGCGACAAAACCCGGCAGAAAGAAGATACGCCCATTAATGAGATGCGTAGAACCCCCTCCACCCCAAAATTGCATCTGCATAGAGATAGAGCTAGACGCTTCACTTCTTGCTTGGATATCGTACTATAGAGACTTGCATAGAAAAAGAAATCTAATTGATCCTTTGTTACCGAAATTATATTGATAAAAGCCTAAATAAAATTAGATTGAGTAAACTCAGTTAGTGAGTGTCGTTAGCACCTTGACAAAGGTAAGATTCCAACTCTAGACAGCCCTTCGATTGATATTAGATTAATTAAAAGAAGATTCATTTCTTATTGCGTACTTGGGTCAAACCTCAACGAGGGTGACGCCATTAACATATCATCGAATTGTTGTGCTTTAGTTCGTTTAATTGTTGATTGTTGATTATATTATCGATTATTGTGTTCTCAATTATATGTAATATTGCCTTATTGATCGATTGTTCGAGAAAGTACCGTCATTAATTATCGTCTCGTCATTGATTATCGTTTCGTCATTATCGTCATTTATTATAGTATCGTAATTATCGGCATTTATTATCGTATCGTCATTATCGTCATTTATTATAGTATCGTCATTATCGTCATTTATTATAGTATCGTCATTTAATTATCTTTATGTGTCATAGGCCGTAAAACCGCGATTTTAACCTCGCTTCGCTCGGTTTAAACGCGGTTTTTAGCCTGGACACATAAAATTCTGTATGCCATACGGCCGAAAAAGTATTTTCTGACGAATTTCATCATAATCCTCGCCTTCGGCTCGGATTATAAACTCAAATTCGTCAGAAAATACTTAATCGGCCTAGTGACATAATGTACTATACTGTTGTTTCTTTGTCTTTTGGTTGCATCTTTCCGTACCTATTTTCTTGTAAACATTATTAATTGTTAGTCTGAGTTCCGGTAATTATTTTGTCAAGTCCCAGAAATAAGAATCCCCACGTGGAAAAATTAGTTGAGTAGTAAAATACGATAATTGATCTCGACGGCTTGTTGAGCCACGTGTTTCTGGAAGAATCGATCTACTGGTTGTAGATCTGATATTGGGTTAATATTCCGATTAGTCTAGTCCCTTTCCGATTAAAAATTAGCTTTAAGACCTTAGTAAAACCTTGAGCTGGTATAATTATTGTGTTTCGAATTATTATTTGTTATCGATTTTAGCGTCCTTTTTGTTAACTTGTTATTGTGTGAACGACGCCGGTATCTCGTGTAACGTTGCCTTTGGCGGCCTTTGTGTGAACTTATTTGAATTAGATTCCGACGCCTTGCCCTTGTCTAGGGAAATATTCTGTAATACCGACTTGTTCATTAGTTACTAGAAGTCCCCAAATTATTGATTCCGGACTTTTGATCTCTCTACGTTATCGACCTATTTGTTATAACTAATATCCTCCTATAATTTATTTCTACTGTACCATAAGATATTTGTTTCCTTTCTTGTTCTGTTATTTTATTCGTTCTACATTACCTATACCTTGTTTATATTATCTTGTGTCCTACCTTACCTTATGTTCTATATTGTCTAATGTCCTACTCTTTCATTAGTGACCTAGTCAGTCAGCTGTTTCCGATTATTTTAGTTTAAGTTGTTTAACTTGCGTTAGTCCCGACCCAAGCGATCGGCTTTGATTGTTTAATTAGTTTATCGTGTGTGTGATTATTCGGATTAATGGTGGTTACCGATATTTTTAATAAAAGGGTTTCTTTGTGACTTGATCCATAAACCATAAAAATATATCAGTCTTCCCTTATATTATTTCGCCCCCATGTTCCCCTCACGCTGAGCTTACCGTGTAATACCGTACTCATTTCGTTTATCTAACATTTAGTTTTATCTCATTTATTACCTTTAATTAATTTCATTCCGTTCATTTTATTTAATTCATTTCGTTTATAATTATTATTATTATTATAATTATTATTATTCTTTCATTTTGAGTTTTTGGAGTTTCGTTTCGTACCGCGGTACCTGAAGGTACCCGGCGCCCAACATACCGTAAATTCAGTTAGACGAAGCTAGATTATAAGAAGTAGTATTTGATAGCCAAACTCTAATTGAAACAGAACGTTGGAAGTGTTTTATTTTGTAGTCGCGTAGCTGCCCGGAATAAATCCCCCACCGTCGGCGGTGCCCGTCACAAATTTGGCGCCCAACGTGGGGCTCACAATAATTAGGTCCCCGTTATCGTTACGTACCTGACTAGTCACGACTTTGTAGTTGTTTCTTGATTCTCGCTTAATTTTTAGTTTTTATTTTTTATTTTTTTTTGTGTGTGTAGCGCTTTGTGTTTGTCTTTTGTAAGTAGTTGGTTTTGGTATAGTAGATTTTCTTCTCAAAACAGAAATGGATCCCACTCAAAATCGCCCTCCCGCTACCCCTTCAAATGCTCCGTATTCTCCTGTCATATCGTTTCATGATGATACTTCCGTGTTAATTTCGAGTGTAGCCGCGCTTTCCGACTCGGACCTAAATAGGTTGCTTCAACAAGCATCCTTAAGGACGACCGGTAGCATTGAAGCGAGTAGGTGGCGGTTATTGAGGTATCACCAACGTGGCCGTGGGCAAAACATAACTTGGATCCCGGAAGAGGATGAATGTCCCGTCTCTGAACTAGATAACGCTAATCAGCTATCCGATCTTAACGAAATCACGGTAGTTCCCCAAGCAGGTGTCGGTACACCTCTACCGAACCTAACTTCTTACCACCCCATACCGAATGGCCAGTCTACCGCAATGTATCCCGGTCTCGTTGATCCACCGCGAGTTAGTTTCGCAGAAAGTCCAATAGTCGATGGAGTAAGTTCAGGATACGACCAAGCTCCGGAATACATTGCGCAGGCTATCACTCCGCAACGTATGCCTACTAACCAGCACGCCACCTATGTAATATCGCCACAATTGAACTATCAGGCCCCTCACGTGAGTCCTTACGTGGACACGGTTCCGTCTTCCTTTCCTCATCTGATTCCGCAGATGGTGGCAGATTACCCTACCGTACCGCCCTATAACCCCCCAGTTCTCGACCCCCTCCCTACTATATCGCCTTATCGTCCTACCCCTCCAAATCCTCTCCCTACCGTACAGTCGTACCGATATTCTCCCCTTACTCGTCTCCTTGCCGTAGCGCCAGCACCCTCTCCTCGTATCTCTAACGTAGGACCAGAAGCTCCAATCCCGGAAGTCACAGACCACCGAGTCCCGTCACTTGGTTTATTCCCGGCGACTAGTCCCGGTCGCCCAGACCGAAGTTCGGATCGCTCCCAAACCGATAACCCCCGCGACTTACATAATGTCGTTCGCCGCTGGAACTTGAATTTTTCAGGAACGCGCGGCACCAGCGTAGAAGAATTCTTAAAACGGGTCGACGAATGCCGAAAAAGTAGTCACTTTAACGACCCAGATCTGTTTGAAGCTTTGTCATTTATCTTATCCGGGTCTGGCTGGCAGCCGTTCGTTGCGGCTTTCCGTAAGCGGTTTGGCGGAGTAAATTTTCAATACCGATTAAAAGAAGAAGCTCGTAGGCGAACCCAGGGAGTAGACGAGCCCATTTCCGACTATCTCTTGAGTCTACAGATGATCATGAATTACGTAATTCCCCCCCTTCCGGAACAGGAGAAGCTTGAGTTAGCTTATGCCAATCTACACCCGCAATTCCGTTTATTGTTAGCTCGCGAACACTTTTATACCATCGATGATCTGGAGCGCGTCGGAGAACAAGTGGAGTCCTCGCGAGCTCTAGATAGGATGTATGTCCCACCCCCTACCGCTAACGACTCGATATTACCTGAACATGCTTACGAAAGCAGCTGTATCGTATCCCGACCTATCTTAGCCGCTTTAGGGACACCAGAAACGTCTGAAGTCCCCCCAGCGGCTCAGAGACCACCACCGAATGGTGAACAAGGGGGAAGAAGAGGGGTTGGACCTACCCCTTCCCCGTTAACGTCGAGAACCGAACGAGTCTCGAATACCGCTCCTCTTTCCACTTCCGTCAGTCCCCGTCCTTCTCGTCAAGTCTTGGTAGAACGGGTCAATCCCCCGAGCTCTACAACCAGCGGTACAAGACCGCCTGCAAGACCAGTACCGATCATACCGGCCCTAATGTCTCAAAATTCGCGTCCAGTGGTCACTGAAGTACACTGCTGGAATTGTCGTGAGACAGGACACATGCGTCGCGAGTGTCCTCAACCTACGTCTCTTCATTGTTTCAGGTGCGGGAATCCAGGAGTTACAGTAAACAACTGTCCGCGTTGCTCAGAATCCAATCCGGAAAACCCTCACGGGAACTAAGGACCGAGGTATCCTCTTGTTCCCTCCCTATCGTCGAACCTCTCGCGTCAAGTCCGCTCATAAATTATAGTCCAATGGTAGCAGCTCTTTCTCAAGATAACCGATATTATTTGGAGGTTTTAATTGACAATCAACCGGTTCGAGCCTTGTTTGATCCCGGTGCTTGTGTATCGTATATCGGTCGGTTATCCCTAAATCGTTTCGCAAAAGTGCGGGAAATCGCCGCACGAAATCATCGATCGGATATAATTTATCCAAATGGAAGTGTCGAAAAGACTCAAGGAGAGTTAGCTCTCCCCGTTTATTTTGAAGATCATCGTAGGGATCTTGTCATTCGTTTCGCGCCCTCTTTCGAATATGAGGGAATCCTAGGGATGGATTTCGCTAATGCCTTTAACGTAACGGCTAATTTCCAAACTCATTGTTGGAGTAGTCCCGATTCCGTGGAAACACCTTTCCTCACTCGAAGTGGAGAACCGTTTGGGACTGCATCTCTAGGAACTGCCGCAGTAAGGCAGGAAAGGCCTGGTTCTTCACGAGAAGACCAGACAATACCGTCTCGAACTAATATCGTACCGTCTCGCAATCTTATCGTATCGTCTCGAAATAATATCGTACCGTCTCGCGATCTTATCGTATCGTCTCGAAATAATATCGTACCGTCTCAAACTAATATCGTACCGTCTCGCAACCCTATCGTATCGCCCCAAACTCTTATCGTATCGTCTCGAAATAATATCGTACCGTCTCAAACTAATATCGTACCGTCTCGCAACCCTATCGTACCGCCCCAAACTCTTACCGTACCGTCTCGAAATAATACCGTACCGTCTCGCAACCCTATCGTACCGCCCCAAACTCTTACCGTACCGTCTCGAAATAATATCGTACCGTCTCGCAACCCTATCGTACCGCCCCAAACTCTTACCGTACCGTCTCGAAATAATATCGTACCGTCTCGTCCTAGTATCGTAACGCCTCCAAGTAATATCGTACCGTCTCGAAGCTCTCCCGTACCAATTATTAACGATAATCAACCTTCTTCCCTACCTATCGTCGACCCGAATTTTTGTCTAGCGGAGGACTTGCCTGTATCGAGGACATACGCGCGTGTCTTAAAAGTACGTCCTCCGCCATCACAGAACTCGGACCTCTCCTCTCAAAACTTAACGCCTGTACCGACAGACTCGATGTGTCATTCCAAATCCTCTTTACACTGCCAGAAGAAATCTCCCAAGGATCCCGTCAACTCTCTCGAATTATCAACCTATACCGAACCTCCCGAAATTTCTCGTCGTCAGTCGAACCCCCTTTCCGTACCAATCCGGTCCAGTCCTGTGAACCCAGGTATCGTAGAACTAACTCAGGTCCAAATGGATAGAGTGGAACAAGTCTTGGACGAATTGATTCCCCCTTCACTAGGTTATCCCGGTCTTACCGATTTAACCGTTCATAAAATTGATGTTCAAAACCATCCCCCAATAAAGCAGAGATATTATCCGGTTTCACCAATAGTACGTGAAGCCATGTACGAGGAGGTAGACGCAATGTTGGCAGCCAATATAATAGAGCCCTCCAATAGTGAGTGGTCCACTCCCGTGGTAATGATTAAAAAGCCAAACGGGAAATATAGATTTTGCTTGGATTTCCGCAAAATAAATGAAGTTGCGAGAAAAGACGCGTACCCCTTACCGTATATGACAGCTATCCTAGATAAGCTTAGTGAGGCTAAATATATCTCAACCATTGATCTAAGTCAGGCTTATCACCAAGTTCCCTTAGATCCCGCGAGTCGCGAAGTATCGGCTTTTACCGTCCCCGGTCGCGGGTTATTTCAGTTCAAAAGAATGCCGTACGGGCTTTCAGGAGCCCCAGCTACTTTCCAGAGACTAATGGATAAGTTAATAGGACCCGAGATGGAACCCTATGTTTTTGTTTATTTGGATGATATAATTATCGTAAATTCCGACTTTGACGAACACCTCAAATGGATGAGGATAGTATTGAATAAAATCGCGCAAGCCCATCTAACGATAAATCGGGAGAAAAGTTTCTTTTGTCGGTCTAGTGTCAAGTATCTCGGATTCTTAGTCGATGATCAAGGCTTGCGTGCTGATCCGGAAAAAGTTTCCGCGATAATAAAATATCCCGCTCCAAGGAATATAAGAGGAGTGCGGAGATTCTTGGGAATGGCATCTTGGTACCGAAGATTTATTAATGATTTTGCGACCCGCGCACAACCCTTGAACATCCTACTGAAAAAGAATCGGAGATGGGGTTGGGAAGATGACCAAGAACAGGCCTTCCAAGATCTGAAAGCAGCATTAATTACCGCCCCTACCTTAAACTGTCCCAATTTTACCGTCCCCTTCTTCCTGCAAACTGACGCGAGCGATACCGGAGTCGGAGCTGTCCTGACTCAGACCATTGATGATCACGAATATGTAGTAGCCTATGCTAGTCGAAGTTTGACCCTTCCGGAGAGAAAATATACAGTTACCGAAAAAGAGTGTTTGGCCGTGATCTGGTCAATAAGAAAATTCCGTCCTTATTTAGAAGGTTACAAGTTTACTGTTATTACCGACCATAGTAGCCTTCGTTGGTTATATCATTTGAAAAATCCCACGGGTAGGTTAGCTCGTTGGGCTTTAGAACTCTTAGACTATGATTTTGAGATCGTACACCGTAAAGGAGCTCTCCATCACGTACCGGATGCCCTCTCTCGTATGTTCGAAGACCCTACCGATGACGACGTAGCCGCGATTTCCGAAACCTCCGATGCGTGGTATAAAAAGCGCGTAGAAAACGTAAACACGCGTCAAGTACAATACCCAGATTGGAAAGTGGAGGAGGGGCGACTCTACTGTCATAAAGTTGACGATTTAGCTGACCCACTCCTCCCCGATTTAGATGCCTGGAAATTAGTCCTCCCTAAAGAATCCCGAACTGCCGCCATCACCGAAAACCATTCCCTTCCTACCGCTGGTCACTTAGGAATAGAAAAGACGTATGCTAGAGTAGCATTGCTGTACTATTGGCCGGGGATATATCGTGAAGTAGCTAACTTCGTTAGAAATTGTGAGGTTTGTCAGCAATGTAAGGTTGAACAGACCAGTCCTAGAGGATTAATGGGTAATCGCGTCCTAGAGCAACCCTGGATAATGATAGCCGCAGATATTATGGGTCCATTCCCCCCTAGTCGACAAGGTTTCACCTACGTATTGGTAATTCAGGACTTGTTTACAAAATGGGTAGAAGTTATCGCGCTGCGAAAAGCAAATTCCCAGTCTATAATCAAAGCATTCGAAGAATTAGTATTCTTCCGTTGGGGAACTCCCGAAGTCTTGCTCACAGATAATGGCACAGAGTTTGTGAATAAAGCCATGAAGCAAGCTTGTCAAGAAATGGGTATTTACCATACTACCGTCCCGCCTTATCACGCTCAAGCTAATCCCGTAGAGCGCGTTAATAGAGTCTTGAAAACTATGATAGTAACTTTCATAGAAAATGACCATCGCGCGTGGGATATGCACTTGTCCGAATTCCGTTTCGCCATCAATACCGCCACTCATAGTTCGACTAAAGTAACGCCTGCCTTTTTAAATTTCGGACGTGAACTTAGACCCGGTGCTTCTTTAAAAAGAAAAGAAGAAGGCCCTCCCCAAATCCAACCAATACCGCCAGAAGTCTGGGAAAATCGGGTTAGAAGATTATCTGCCTTACGTGATCTCGTGGCTAAAAATTTAGAAAGTGCATCCGAACGACAAGCCAAGTATTATAACCGTGGTAGAAGAGACATAAGATTCGCCATCGGTGATTTAGTCTGGCGAAGACAGCATATCCTATCGTCTGCCGTCGACTTTATCGCTTCTAAGCTAGCTCCAAAGTTTAAGGGTCCCTGTGTAGTATCGAAAGTGTTATCAGCCGTAGTGTATGAACTAGAAGATTGTAATGGTAACCCAATTGGAAAGTCCCATATAAAAGATCTTAAACCCTACCGTACCTTCCCTACCGTAGAAATCCCAGAAGATATCGTAGAAGAAGTAGATGAAATTCCCCCTATCATAAACGAAGTCCCCCGTATCGTAGGAGAACCCCCTCTCGATCAAGTAGATATCGTTAACGTACCTTTTCTTCCGTTAAGCCGAAATGTGGAGAAAACAAGTACCCCAGTACCGAAAGGGTACACCGGCGAAGCGGTGGAGCCGCGGCGATTGGTCCGACCGGTACCATCTAGATCGGCCGTGCTTTCGGGAGTACGGGGTGGAGAATCCTCCAAAAGCGACGGAGGAGGTGGGCCGAGTTGCGCTCCCTCTAATACCGCGCCGACGGGTGTTAGCACCAGAGACCTGCGCACCAAGACCAATAATGGACCGATCCATCCCCGATCCCATGGATACGGCCTCAGAGTCCGAACTCGACTTTGAAGAACCCCTCGCCACCTCGTCCCGCAACCCAACCCCACTTCCCCATATCGAAGATCCGTTTCCCGTTCCGCTTCCCGCAAATCCTCTACCAACCCCTCCCTACCGCTTACCGCTACACCCTCTTCCGCCCTTAAGAAGACCTCACCCCGTTACGGTCCAGCAGCCTTGGCCAAACCTGCCAAGATACGCGTCACCTGTCCCACATCCGGTTGCACCAGCTCCAGCGGGTCCGGTTAATCTGGCGACTGACCATGGTTACGATCATGTCAAGGTGCGGGTGTGGTACCACCCTTTGAAATCTCCCCTTCCCCCTCCTGAACCTCGTTCCATTAGGTCCCGACTTCCACAGTCCGCGACCTCCAACCGCTTGTTACCTCCTCCATCCGGTCTTCTCGCGAACACTTCGTACACGACCCCCACGAACCCTTTCCGGGTTCCACCCCCCGTCACCAACCCCAAAAACCCTTTTCAGGGTTCAGTCCCTGTCACCAATACCAAAAACCCTTTCCTCATTCCATCTCCCCTCACCAATCCCAAAAACCCTTTCCTAATCTCCCCTCCCAGTATCGTCCCGTTGTGGAAAACCGTCGGAGCGTCCAGTCAGACGGGCATTCCGGCACCCTCACTCCCTTCTCCGCCTTCCGTTGTTCCTATTTCCGCTCTCCCGGGTCCAGAGTCGGTGCTCCCACTGCCGGATCAGTGCTGGAACTGTCGGGCGGAGGGTCACCGATACACCGCTTGTCGACAGCCGCGTCGGGGTAGGTTCTGTTATGGGTGCGGTAGGGGCGATACTACCTTGCGTACCTGCTGCACTTGTAGCCCGGCGTGGCTGGGCGGCGAGCGTCTGGGCCATTCCCCTTTCGTTACCGTTCCCGTTCCCGATAACGTCACTGATCATCCACTGGTTCCTGTCCACATTCTCCCACAGGTGACTCCCGAGACGCTACGGCTGATAGCGGAAATTGGCAAAATCTTAGCCAAATACCCCTAATCTCTCTCCAAACTATCGTTTTTCTTTTTTTGTTTAGACGTTGTGTCGTCTCATTTCTGCCTCAAGTTTTTTTTTTTGTTTGTGTATTTCGTTCTTGTTTTTTTTTTATTTTATTTTTTTTTTTTTTGGTTTGTTCACGTATTCTAAGTTGTCGCGCCACACCCCCCTACCGTTCCCTACCATCACAAACCCTTTCGTTCCCAACCTGGGAATCAACTGGAAAACAAACACCAACAAAGGGAATAACTCCCAACTACCAAAGGTATCCATATAATTTTGGTTGTTTGTTATCACCTCGCTATTTTATGAATCATATATGTGTATTTTTTTTTTGTTTTGTTTTGGTTGTTTGTGTTCGTTCACTTTAACATGTCTAACGTCCTTGTACTAATATCCTTTTCCTGGAAATGGTTGTTCCCAGGTATTGGCTCCGGAAACCCCGGTAACAAGCAACGTACCCAAATAGGAGTGGGATCCTTCGCCAAAGAAGTCCTCTCCCTTACCGTATCCAGTATCATAGTTATCGTTGTTTTTTTTTATCAGTTTTATTGTAATCCCACGGGAATTTTTTTTTGTTCTTCCACCATCCCTGGTTAAAAAAAGCGATACAAAACAATAAAATCCAATAGAAACCAATTAGAATTGAATCGGATTTGATTGGGGCAATCGGTGTAGCTTTCGGCGGCCGATAGAAAATGAATTGGAATTAATGGCTCTCAATCGGATTTCATGTTTTATCGGACTCAATCATATTTCTATTATTCTGCGACTTAGGAAATTGTGAAATGCTGATACAGACCTAAAAAGAAATCTTATCGGAAATACCGTATTTACACGTAGACAAGCCGCACCTTTTTTCGTTCCGAAATCCTCCCAAAACCCGATTTTACAATATATTTCTGACATTAAAGAACAAAAAAGGTGCGGCTTATTTACGTGTAAATACGGTAATAGGGTTTTTATATCGGTGTATATTATATTAAAAATAATAAAGCCTTCACTATTATGAAAAAAATTCGACCGCTTCGCATGAAAAATACAACAGTTATGAGTGTTAACGACGTCGTCGCCGGGAGTTGTCTTCATACAACATACGCTTTCGTTATCTGTAACCAGGTACAACGCACCGTAGTTTGCGTCCTCCAGGTCCACCGCTACGTAGTTTTCATGCTCTAGGTCCACCGCACCGTAGTTTTTGTCCTCCAGGTCCACCGCATCGTAGTTTCCGTCTTCCAAGTCCCCCGCACCGTAGTTTTCGTCCTCCAGGTCCACCGCATCGTAGTTTTCGTCCTCCAGGTCCACCTCACCGTAGTTAACAATTTACTGAATTATGATGCATGAATTATCAACGTCGTGTGTACAACATCAATTGTTCATCAATAATTACTTGCAATCGGTCGACCTGGAGGACGAAAACTACAGTGCGGTGGACCTGGAAGACGGAAACTATGGTGAGGTGGACCTGGAGGACGGAAACTACGGTGCGGTGGACCTAGAGGACAAAAACTACGGTGCAGTGGACCTGGAGTACGAAAACTACGGTGCGGTGGACCTGGAAGACGGAGACTATGGTGCGGTGGACCTGGAGGACGGAAACTACGTAGCGGTCGACCTGGAGGACGAAAACTATGATGCGGTCGACCTTGAGGACGAAACCAACGTAGCGGTGCTCCAGGTCACAGATAACGAAAGCGTATGTTCTACGAAGACAACTCCCGGCGACGACGTCGTTAACACTCATAATTAACTGTAACTTGAATGCCATATGGTGACAGAATTTATCACTAGATTTAATCATTTATTTTTATTTTACTAAAAATTGACCCACCACGGGTCAACAGTTAGTTACATACATATTGATATAAATCCCGAGGTAAATCCTCACGAATCAAAGTTTATCTATCGAGTCGAAAAGTGTTCGAAATCGCAACAGTCGACGATTAGAGCCAGATCGACACCGGACATCAGATGCTCAACGAAGTTAAGCAACTCCAACTGCGACCAGAACTTGGATGGGTGACCGACATGAATAAAAATCTATTCAGTCTGTGAATAAATAATTTCCAACACCCTGAAATATTCACTGTGCTCTACCGCTAAGGAAACCAACAACTATTGGTGAAAAAATCTCAATATGATTTTTTTTTTTCTTTTCGTGCTAGAAGAAACGATTGAAACCGATAGAATCCTATATACAAAATGAGGAAGTTAATTGGGTAACACCGATACAAACGGATTGGAAATATGAATTGGAAAAGGGCCTTTCAATAGGAAATAACTTAAACAGAAATCCGATTACGACCCATACAAAATCTTCTATTGGTTTGAATAATTTTTTTTAAGCAGGGATGTTTGGTCGTTACCTATAGATTGTTATCTTACCTCTTAGTTTCCTTTTCTTTCTCGAACTATTGGTTCTTAGTAATTAGTTTTAACGATTGGGTCCGAATCTTAGACCTCCTACGGTCAATTTATTGAATAAAACATTTAATGATAATACCAGTCTCTTATCGATCAAGAATTTAACGTATAGTGAAATTCCCGTCCCTTAATATTTAATCCCTGTTGGTGAGTAATTTATCTGTTGTGTTATTTTGAAATAACCTTTCGCACTTGGGCTGACGCATAAAAATTCGGTGGTCTTGAGAAGTTAAAGTTAGAGTTAACGTTCATGAATGAAAAATCAGTCGAAGAGAGTTGATGGTTTTGGAAGCTTTGCCAGTCTCACTAGGAGACCGCACGCTTCGTCTGGGGGGGGGGGGGGGGGGGGGTGTTGTAACGAGGCGGATTATTAGGCCTCGTAAATGAACCATCTCCTCTTTCCCCAGACCAAAGTGACCACCTTAATATAGAATATTGAAATCAAAGCGAGAAGTCCCAGCTCAAGTGCCCAAGGTCCATTGTAGTAATTATAAGTTCATGTACTAATACTTTTTCCCGTTCCCTATATCTCATATGTCTCGTACCGTTCCGAGAAAACAACGAGCACGATCATCCCTTCGGATCATCCGGCCTGGCGGGCCACCCGGCCTTCGAGTGATTAACCGGGGGAATCCTGCCGTCGTATCCAGAGATATGCCTGGAAGAGCGCTGCATAAAGAATCAATCGCATGGAGTAGCCTTCTCCCTTCCTCTACCTGTCCCGTACCGGCTTGGTCCACCGGTCCAAACTGCAGTAATTCCGCCTTCCAGGATATCGACAATTAAGAACATGACGAGCCATCTAACAACCCCCTGGCGAAAGCTTGAAGTGCCAAAAGGCCCTGTCAGGCCCGCGACAAAACCCGGCAGAAAGAAGATACGCCCATTAATGAGATGCGTAGAACCCCCTCCACCCCAAAATTGCATCTGCATAGAGATAGAGCTAGACGCTTCACTTCTTGCTTGGATATCGTACTATAGAGACTTGCATAGAAAAAGAAATCTAATTGATCCTTTGTTACCGAAATTATATTGATAAAAGCCTAAATAAAATTAGATTGAGTAAACTCAGTTAGTGAGTGTCGTTAGCACCTTGACAAAGGTAAGATTCCAACTCTAGACAGCCCTTCGATTGATATTAGATTAATTAAAAGAAGATTCATTTCTTATTGCGTACTTGGGTCAAACCTCAACGAGGGTGACGCCATTAACATATCATCGAATTGTTGTGCTTTAGTTCGTTTAATTGTTGATTGTTGATTATATTATCGATTATTGTGTTCTCAATTATATGTAATATTGCCTTATTGATCGATTGTTCGAGAAAGTACCGTCATTAATTATCGTCTCGTCATTGATTATCGTTTCGTCATTATCGTCATTTATTATAGTATCGTAATTATCGGCATTTATTATCGTATCGTCATTATCGTCATTTATTATAGTATCGTCATTATCGTCATTTATTATAGTATCGTCATTTAATTATCTTTATGTGTCATAGGCCGTAAAACCGCGATTTTAACCTCGCTTCGCTCGGTTTAAACGCGGTTTTTAGCCTGGACACATAAAATTCTGTATGCCATACGGCCGAAAAAGTATTTTCTGACGAATTTCATCATAATCCTCGCCTTCGGCTCGGATTATAAACTCAAATTCGTCAGAAAATACTTAATCGGCCTAGTGACATAATGTACTATACTGTTGTTTCTTTGTCTTTTGGTTGCATCTTTCCGTACCTATTTTCTTGTAAACATTATTAATTGTTAGTCTGAGTTCCGGTAATTATTTTGTCAAGTCCCAGAAATAAGAATCCCCACGTGGAAAAATTAGTTGAGTAGTAAAATACGATAATTGATCTCGACGGCTTGTTGAGCCACGTGTTTCTGGAAGAATCGATCTACTGGTTGTAGATCTGATATTGGGTTAATATTCCGATTAGTCTAGTCCCTTTCCGATTAAAAATTAGCTTTAAGACCTTAGTAAAACCTTGAGCTGGTATAATTATTGTGTTTCGAATTATTATTTGTTATCGATTTTAGCGTCCTTTTTGTTAACTTGTTATTGTGTAAACGACGCCGGTATCTCGTGTAACGTTGCCTTTGGCGGCCTTTGTGTGAACTTATTTGAATTAGATTCCGACGCCTTGCCCTTGTCTAGGGAAATATTCTGTAATACCGACTTGTTCATTAGTTACTAGAAGTCCCCAAATTATTGATTCCGGACTTTTGATCTCTCTACGTTATCGACCTATTTGTTATAACTAATATCCTCCTATAATTTATTTCTACTGTACCATAAGATATTTGTTTCCTTTCTTGTTCTGTTATTTTATTCGTTCTACATTACCTATACCTTGTTTATATTATCTTGTGTCCTACCTTACCTTATGTTCTATATTGTCTAATGTCCTACTCTTTCATTAGTGACCTAGTCAGTCAGCTGTTTCCGATTATTTTAGTTTAAGTTGTTTAACTTGCGTTAGTCCCGACCCAAGCGATCGGCTTTGATTGTTTAATTAGTTTATCGTGTGTGTGATTATTCGGATTAATGGTGGTTACCGATATTTTTAATAAAAGGGTTTCTTTGTGACTTGATCCATAAACCATAAAAATATATCAGTCTTCCCTTATATTATTTCGCCCCCATGTTCCCCTCACGCTGAGCTTACCGTGTAATACCGTACTCATTTCGTTTATCTAACATTTAGTTTTATCTCATTTATTACCTTTAATTAATTTCATTCCGTTCATTTTATTTAATTCATTTCGTTTATAATTATTATTATTATTATAATTATTATTATTCTTTCATTTTGAGTTTTTGGAGTTTCGTTTCGTACCGCGGTACCTGAAGGTACCTGGCGCCCAACATACCGTAAATTCAGTTAGACGAAGCTAGATTATAAGAAGTAGTATTTGATAGCCAAACTCTAATTGAAACAGAACGTTGGAAGTGTTTTATTTTGTAGTCGCGTAGCTGCCCGGAATAAATCCCCCACCGTCGGCGGTGCCCGTCACAGTATATACACGAAGAAAATTAGTACATTCGGTATTCTTAATTTTGTTACAGTCATTCGTCATGGGTGATGCCGAACCGGTGTCGAAACGATCACGCAATACAGCAGGGTACGACTCGAACGGTATGAAATTGTTGTCAGCAATTACGATTTGACGTAAGGAGTTAGCTGTCAAACGCGCGCTTGCCGCAGGTATACATCTAATCTAATATTGACGAAATGCGCGCGTATATCTGTACGGAGGTGTATGTGCTGTGGATTATATTTCGTAAATGCACGTCACCCACATATTTGACATTACTTAATCGCCTGTATATAGAGAACGCAAGGGGTTCAACGCAACACTGGCAGGCGCAAGATCACGATCCCAGTCTACGCGACATGTCGCTGATCCGGAGCCATCAGGCTATTCCACCGACGCTTGTGAATCCACGACCGATAGTGCTGACGCGATTTCTTCAGATTGTGGTAAGTGTTCATTGCGACATGCTTAATGAAATTCCATGTATCCCATCCAATGAAATTTCAATAAAAATCCGAAATTCCGGATGAGAATCCGAATACACATACGTATTAGTGTATCCGGAATGCCATACGACCACTTAACGCGTATATATGTATGTCATTTTTTTTTTTTTTTTTTGTGGGTTTCAACGATATTGAGGTCCCCGCTGCGATGGGTGTTTCCATAATTGTTGTGATGGAAAGAATGCTAGTGTCACATTCGTCGAGTATACTATTGATAAGTATGATTATTCGTGTTGAAGGTATTCCGGCTGCAAGAAATGCGCCCCTGCAGGCCGACGACGCCGAGGAGGATGTTGCAGTTGAACTACCCTGCAAAAAATGTCGGATAGCCTCCGCATAGGTATCGAAACCTTTCTGAATTAGTCCGCAATCTTATAAGGTATTTGATTCCGCTTTTTCGTCCAGCCCAATACGGAAAGGTCGCGTTTTTTTTTTTATCAGTTTCTCATCCGTTTCAATACGGAACGAAGCCTGCCGCAAAATCCCCACGAGTATCCCGGCGGGTCGTACTCTATCCGGAATCTTATAAGGTATTTGATTCCGCTCTGTATCCGCTGCTATACGGAAGGGTCCAGCCCACACTCTTCGTCGTCGGATTCCTATCCGACTTATTAAATTTTTTTTTTTTTTTTTTTAATTCTGAATTTGATGAAAGGTATTTGATATTACGTGATAATAAAGAAGGAATTTACTTAATAAAAAATGTAACGAGTTGCCAGATTCTAATCCACCAGTTGTACCTGAGAAGTACGAGTAGGACAGGTAGTGCGCGTCGAAGCATACACCACTAGCTAACCACTAACTTCCCAAGCGAGACTGGTTAGTAAAAGAAATAGATATGCCAGCACACGACGACAGGCAAGGAGGACGAATCAATCCCACTAGCTACGCAGTCTGCTATATCTAGAGAGATACTTTTTTTTCTAATTAAATGATAATTTATTCCCGACTATATATAATTCCCGTAGTTACTTTGTTAGCGAGAAAGATTTTAGACAATATGGCGCTTGGCGGTAGTTAACCGCGCCGGGGTAGATGGCGAATATTATAGTGAACCGCGCTGGTGGCAGATCGCGCGCGCGCTATCCATCTAGATTGCCTATTTACCGGGGTCGTGGAATGGCCACGCTACAATCATCCCCACAGTAAAGTAATTTCGAACATATTTTAATTAGGGATCTAACGTATTTAATGTGTTCCGAGGAACTTTGCTGTCCGTATTTGTGGCAGACTTTGTGACGTTAGCGATATCAAAGAGAAATAACTAAACTAAAATAATAATTGACAAGAAGATGTGATTCACTAGACCACCTAGCCGCCCAACGAATATTACCTTCAAACTTCTCTTGTCATTTTTGCGTTTGTTTACTTTTCTTGTGTCGTGTGATATTTAGATAGATTTGATCTATCTCGGCTGCAACAAATATATACATATACAGGGTGGGGCATTTAACGTGACCACCCCAAATATCTCTGTTGCTTTTAAAGTTACAAGAAAAATGTTGGAAGATGATCTTTTTGATTTCGAAGGGCTGATACAATGGTGATAAATTCATTTTTTTCAAGGTCACAGTTTTCGAATTCTCAAGGTCATCAATAGTTTTTCAAATGGGAGCATGTATTTCTGATATGACGATGTTGTAGCCGACACCGAGACAAATCCAATGACTTATAATAATATGACCTTGGAATAATTTTTCACCTCAATACACGGAGAGAATTTTATGGTAAGCGCTCTCATACTGCATAGGATTTTCGATGTATCGCGAACTTTTGAGGCCATTCTCACAATTTAGGCAATGGTTACCATATCTCATAGCACGAGACCTCAAAAGTTCGCGATACATCGAAAATCCTATGCAGTATGAGAGCGCTTACCATAAAATTCTCTCCGTGTATTGAGGTGAAAAATTATTCCACGGTCATATCATTATGGGTCATTGGATTCGTCTCAGTGTCGGCTACTACATCGTCATATCAGAAATACATGCTCACATTTGAAAAACCATTGATGACCTTGAGAACTCGAAAACTGTGACCTTGAAAAAAATGAATTTATCATCACTGTATCAGCCCTTCGAAATCAAAAAGATCATCTCTTAAGTTTTTTTTGTTACTGTAAAAGCAACAAAGATATTTGGGGTGGTCACCTTAAATGCCCCACCCTGTATACATGAGAACATTCGCTCATGACTATAGTTTAGTAAATATATGTATAAGTCGGATCTTCCCGTCATACATTTGACGAGAAGAAGTAGTTCTTCGGTATGATTTAGAAGGCATTTTAATATCAAATAATTTGTAAATGCATCATTTCGAGAGAGACGTTACAGTTCCGCGGGTTTCCGATCAATTCCACCAATAATCATCGAATCTCAGATCTTCTGAATAAAAGCCCAGCAACCGATAGTCCTTTTGATAACGAAGCGGCTATCGATGCTTTGACGGCTCTGTGCGAGCAGATCTCATGACGTCGGAGATCATGCTCCGTCTTTCTCATCGAGTGTCCAAATAATACGCGCCGACATACCGGGAATATTCGTGGAGACGCTCCATAGGGAAGCGAGAACGCCTACATACAGGCATCCAAAAGCAAGTGCTTACGTTTTATTCCGCATATTGCGTGCCCATTGGCTACGTGGGAAACAAAACCTAATCGCTTGATGTTTGAGTTGCTTGTATGTAGGCGTTTTCACTTTTCTATGAAGCGTTTCCAGGAATACGTTTCCAAGCATACTCCCGGTATATATATGTGTTGAAGCCGAGATCTATCAAATCTATCTATATACCCGGACAGACTCAGCTCTCGGGACTTATTAGATCGGGCCGCGGTCAAGTAGAGCGAGACGTGAGACCGCACGGGTCCGGATAGACTCCGCTCTGGGAATTTTTAATACATACTGCGGCTGAGTAGAGCGGGATGTAAAACCGCACGGGTTCGGATAGGCTGCGCTCTCCGGACCCAATTAAACCGCGGTCCAGAAGAGCGGGACGTACAAATGCATGGGTCCGGATAGGCTGCGCTCTCGGGACTTGGAATATACCGCGGTCGAAAAATTCAGACACCGGACGAAGCCGTATATGATACTTCTTCGTACGGATGACCGGTCGGAGGCGGATAGATACCGCCGCCGAGACCTGGATGGACGCTAATACAAAGCCGGACTGGGCCGTACATGATACTTCTTCGTACGGATGACCGGTCGGAGGCGGATAGATACCGCCGCCGAGACCTGGATGGACGCTAATACAAAGCCGGACTGAGCCGTACATGATACTTCTTCGTACGGATGACCGGTCGGAGGCGGATAGATACCGCCGCCGAGACCTGGATGCACGCTAATACAAAGCCGGACTAGGCCATATATGATACTTCTTCGTACGGATGACCGGTCGGAGGCGGATAGATACCGCCGCCGAGACCTGGATGCACGCCAATACAAAGCCGGACTAGGCCATACATGATACTTCTTCGTACGGATGACCGGTCGGAGGCGGATAGATACCGCCGCCGAGACCTGGATGCACGCTAATACAAAGCCGGACTAGGCCATACATGATACTTCTTCGTACGGATGACCGGTCAGAGGCGGATAGATACCGCCGCCGAGACCTGGATGCACGCTAATACAAAGCCGGACTAGGCCATATATGATACTTCTTCGTACGGATGACCGGTCGGAGGCGGTTAGATACCGCCGCCGAGACCTGGATGCACGCTAATACAAAGCCGGACTAGGCCATACATGATACTTCTTCGTACGGATGACCGGTCGGAGGCGGATAGATACCGCCGCCGAGACCTGGATGCACGCTAATACAAAGCCGGACTGGGCCGTATATGATACTTTTCGGTACGGATGACCGGTCAGAGTCGTATAGCTTTCGGTGTTGCTGGGTCTGCGAAACCGGATGGATATCGGAATAGGCTCGCATAAATTGCCTCGTTCATTTTCGTATACGATAAAATGCGGATAGAAACGTATAGTTACCGGTTCGACGGAGTCGGTGGATCAGAGTCGAAGACGGACAGGTACGAATGGTTTCCCGGATGGAGATTTTCATCTGAATATAATGCGGATATGAACAGACATAAGTCGGATAACGGCTTATCCGGAATAGTTATCCGTAAGCTATCAGTTTCTGTCGGAATGTATCCGTCATTTTTTTGCAGGGTACTTCCAGCGGGACCTTCATGTTTGACGGACACGTCTGATAGCGATGACCTGTGGGATGACAATGAAGCCGATCAATCAATCGTCTCCGGTGCAGTCTCAACATCGGAGTGTTCCGGTAATAACAGTGATGGTTCAGATGTGGACAATCCACCGTCAAGGGAGTCATTGTCACCTGCGGATACCGACGATGGTGCGTGGTCGCCGATACGAGCTGACTTCGATCGCACAAATTTCACGGTGGAGAAGGTCAGAGAATATATGCACTCCGATTCAGGCGATGCCTTGATGTTTCCCGCATCTAATACGAAATCGTGGCAAGTAGTTTTGTTAATACTTGGAATGTGCAGCCGATTTTCGCTTAACGGAAAAACGAGGCGTGCCGTGATAAGCCTCGTGAGATTATTGGCTGGCCCTGAGTACAGTGAATGGACAATCAGTGATTATTACTTATCGAAAATATTTCATGCCCCTGACGAGGCGACTATGTATCATTTCTATTGCGAGGTATGTTACAAACAGCTGGAAGCGCCTGTGAGTAAGGGATGTTTTCGAAATCACGAAGCGACGTGCGATATCTGCTGTAAAAGTTATTCGTTGGTCTTGGACGGGCCAAATTGTTTCGCATCCATAGACTTAGAGTATCAAATACTGACTCTGCTACGGTTGAAGGTGACCAACGAGGATCTGGCCATGAATTTGGAAAATTTAGATCCCAAAGTTCCACGTTCGTCTGATTCCATTCGCGACGTATACGACGGTAGTCTGTACAAAAAACTACTTGCCGAAACACCGCGTCAGTCGCGACTTCTCACTTGCGCTTTTAATACAGACGGGGTGCCTCTTTTCAAAAGTTCCAAATGGGCATTTTGGCCCATACTTCTGACGATAAACGAATTGTCTCCACGGGTCAGATTTCGATACCCCTTGCTGGCCGGCATGTGTGTTGTCAAGAAAGAACCGTCTCCGGATCTGATGAACACGTACCTAAGACCTTTCGTGAAGGCAGTGAACAGTTCGGGCACGGTCGGTTTCTATGCAGAAGTTGGTGGAAAACAGGTGTATTTCTTACTGAAGCCATTGTTTTGCAGTGTCGACAGCGTTGCCAGACCACTGCTGCAAAATAGATTGCAATTTAATGGGTATTACGGCTGCTCGTGGTGTTACTCAAAGGGTAAACACATAAACGGTTGCATGCGTTTCCTCATGGAGGAACCCGTTCCAGAGGAACGAACGCATCGGCAGTACGTAGCAGATGTTAGACAAGCGACAAAAAAAAATCTCGAGATGCGTGGAACAAAGAAAAAGAGTGACGTGCGTGGTGTCAGGGGTAAATCCGTTCTAGTTTTTCTGGAAGCATTCGACATGATTTGGGGCTTTGCGCGAGATTACTTACACGGGGACTTGTACGGTGTTATTCTGCAATTAATTAACATGTTCTGCGATCCCAATTGTCCCATCAAACTCAGGAAAGAGCAAATGCAGGAGCTGAACGAGCGGCTAATGCGAATGACCCCCCCACGAGAAGTACACCGACTTGTGCGACCGTTAAAGACGGAAAGGTGCAAGTGGAAAGCGTCCGAATGGCGCAGCTGGTTACTTTTCTATGCGATTTCATGCCTAACTGGAATCTTGGATAATTATGCTTTGCAACATCTCGCTTCGTACGTGAACAGTATTTACACGCTTCTTAGAATGAATATCAGCGCGGTGGAATTGAAAAAAACACAATGTGACTTGGACAGATTTGTCATAATATTTGAGTTACTATATGGTGCTAAATACGTTACCTTCAACGTTCATACTGTAAAACATCTTGTAGAAAGTGTTAGGAGTTGCGGGCCGCTCTGGGCAACTTCCACTTTCCCCTTCGAAAGTGAGATATACCGCTTGAAACAATGTGTACAAGGGCCACAAGGCGTCAGCGAACAGATGATGCGGGGATCTATACAGCGCAACGTATACCGTAGTTTGTTTGAGGATGCTGACGTATCGCCTGACGCTATAGAGTTCCAAAGATCGTTGTTCGGAAGAACGGAAGTCACGTCACATACAAGATGTGGATCAATTGTGTTCCCTAGAAAGGGTTTTCAGTACAGTGGTTCATCTCCTTGCTTTGCAAACGTACCACGTGATGACCTTAGAAGCTTTAAGCGCTGTATCTCGTCGGGCATGGTCATTCACAGCGCGGCGTGCGATCAAATCACGACAAAGACCGACGACACAGTGTTTCTTACAAATACAGGCAAATACGTACAAGTGTTGCGTTTGATTGAATATCGTGGTATGGCCTTGGCCGAAGTTGCGTACTACGGGGTTGAAAAAGTTGTCGTACGTTGCGAGGACGAACATTCTCCAGCACGCCCGGAAATTGGAGATGTCGCGATAGACCATTTGGTAAGAGTAGTATCGTCCGAGGGTGACAAAGTGATACGCGTTACGCGTTTGGTAGAAAAATGTGTGGTCATGAGGGTCACTGATCAAGAAACGTTCATTTCGAGGTTGCCCAACACGATAGAGATACAATGAAGGACGCGTAAAGTATGTAGTGTTTTTGACGTCAAAATAAAATAAAATATCTGAGTCAGGTCACGGGAAAGGTGTAAAAGGACAGAAAAAAGAAAGAACAATAAATGAAACGAAATAAAGTATAAGATATAGTGTGGAATAACTAACTATACATATATCGTATATAGGCTTATGTTATAAGGCGTACGTGTATGTAAGCTTCCTTTGTAACAAACCATAGCATGTAAACTAAGTCGATCGTCATAATTATATTTAATTACCGTTAATTACATTTTTTATGTTCTGGCACTGATTATAATGAAATTATACAATCGATTGATGATTTTGCGAAGTCGGAGATATTTAATAAATGATACGTTCAATTACAATAAACGTTCAACAGAAGATTGATTTACTAAAGGCTACCATTATCATTTAAACCACCTGCATATCCCTTATTAACTTTCAGTATACGCAAAGTACAAGTAAAAGTAGCATCGCACGCTTGAAATACCATAGGTACCGATTGGGACTGAAAATACCGGATAGGTAAGTACGTTCGGCACGTTGTCGTTGCGGATCGTTTACGGATATGACCGGATAGCGAACGTATTCGACCGTTGGCGGGATACAATCCACTCACCTACACCATGCATTGGTATACCAGTGACAATCGCAGCCGGAAGAAAACCAGGACCCTGATTCTAGAAACTTATCGAATCGTTTCGCGGGTGGTATACGCCGCTTTGACCAATCGGAGAACAGCGTTAAACGGAAAGTCGGCCGATACGCTTGTGATACAGTCGGATACGTTTCTAGAATCAGGGTCCAGGCACGTACGTATAGTTCCCGTATAGCGTATTGGAGCCACATACGAACGGATAGATGGCGGTGTTGGCGGTAAGCGCAGCCCGAAAATAAACCGGGCAGATCCGTATCGATTCCGGATGCCGATTTGAAAGCAGATGGAGCGTGGATGGAAACTGATGAATTTCCATCCCTGTGATCATCGCAGCCGGAAGAAAACTAGGCGCGTACGTATAGTTCCCGTATAGCGTATTGGAGCCACATACGAACGGATAAATGACGGTGTTATCGGTAAGCGCAGCCCGAAAATAAACCGGGCGGGTCCGTATCGATTCCGGTTGCCGATTTGAAGGCAGATGGAGCGCGGATGGAAACTGATGAATTTCCATCCCTGCCATCATCGCAGCCGGAAGAAAACCAGGCGCGTACGTATAGTTCCCGTATAGCGTATTGGAGCCGCATTCGAACGGATAGATGACGGTGTTGGCGGTAAGCGGAGCCCGAGAAGAAGCCGGGCGGGTCCGTATCGATTCCGGTTGCCATTTTGAACGTAGATAGAAGTCAGATGAAAGCGGATACATGTCACTGTTGCGAATTTTTGCATCCGAATACAATCCTTAAAGACACGTACGTAACCCGCATAGGATTTTCTCGTCCAGATACGTACGTATCAAAAACCTATAGACGTCTATCCGGAGCACTTCGGAAAAGCTATACGAAACTTATACGGAATTGGCAAATTCTATACGACATTTTTCGTAGGGTCATCTTCGCTGCACTCCAAACTCAATATCACAAGCTTCGCATTCACGCTCATTTTTTACATTAATTCTCACCGTTCATATTCAAATCCAATTACGGATTTATCTTCAGAAATTTTGCACTCAATCTCATCTCAATCAATCTCAGTGAAGATTATTTTATCTAAAAACATCATTTTGTAATAACTAAGCATTAAAGCCAATGAAAACAATTTGCATTTCAAATCGATCGAAAGATAATTCAACCACCAAAACAGTTAGCCACCCCTGCTCAAAATCTCAGACTGAAATCGACAGGAGCGGATAGCTTTTCGGACAAGTTTCCAGACAAGACCAGATCGCGGATCTGTCTGTCTGTGGTCTGTACCCTATCCGGTCGAAAATTCCTTTCTGGATTCTGCGCGAGCCTTGTCTGCATTCAATCCGGCTCGGAAAATCCGCGACGGGGTAACTTATCCGGACCAATCGGCATCCTGTCGGTTGAAAAAATAAGTCTGGTTTTCCTACTGGTTTTATCTGGACTGTTTCCGGAACAATCGAATCACCTATTCGGAAGTTTATCCGGTTGGATGCGCATCGTATTCGGCGGTTTAATCGATCTGTTTCGTATCGTTCTGTCCGCATTTTATGCGGAATCTTTGACCCGCCCCGTGCCGTCCCGTCCGTCACTCAAATCGGTTTTGGAACTGTGTACGTTGCGACACGTACTAAACTTTTACTTATTTTAAACGAGGGAAGTTAATTACTCAGCCATGTGCACTAGGGCGGAGTGAAAAATTCACTTTTTTCAAATCGCTATCTCCTTAGCACTCAAAAATTACGTCTTGACATCCTGAAAACCCACACCAAAGGATTTTTTTATGAGACCACATCTTGAGGTGCCTAGACGAAGATTACATTTTTACTTCACTTTCGGGAACTTCCAGACTCGGATATATCCTTCCTTCCACCAGAATGCAATTTTCAGCTAACAATCAAAATTTTGAATAATGATCTAATTGGCTTCATTGCAAACCTTCAAAAAAATAACAGAAATTTGGTTATTTCCGTGTCATACTCAGAATAACCAAATTTCTGTTGTTTCTTTAAAGGTTTGAAATGAAGTCAATTCGATCATTATTCGAAATTTTAATTGTTAGCTGAAAATTGCATTCTAGTGAATGGAAGGATATATCCGAGTCTGGAAATTCCCGAAAGTGAAGTAAAAATGTAATCTTCATCTAGGCACCTCAAGATGTGGTCTCATAAAAAAATCCTTTGGTGTGGGTTTTCAGGATGTCAAGACGAAATTTTTGAGTGCTAAGGAGATAGCGATTTAAAAAAAGTGCATTTTTCACTCCACCCTAATGTGCACTAAGGCTTCCTATTCTTTCAGGGCTAGCTGTGCCGTTGAGCGCCACCTAAATTTATAGACGTTAGGCGTCGTGGATCCGGGCTACTATGTAGGCCCTCGTACCTGTTGGTTTAGTATTAGGCACTGATATATATATAACTGGATGGCGGATAGGCTTTCGGCCGCAGTTCCCAATTGAACCGCGAAAGGCCGCCATTTTTGAAGCTCAAAAAAGTGAGGGAAATTCAATAGCGCTGTCAGACATAAGAATAGCATTTCGGAGCAGTTGTTTACGAGCGATATTTATAAAATAAAATAAAATAAAAATAATAATAAATATAAAATAAAATGGGAGTGTGTGTAATATGTTTGACTCAGACTGGCAAAATGTCTAAAAGGAGTTTTCACAGGTAAGCTATGTATAATTTTTAATTCATCTTACATAAAACTTATAGTGCTAGTAGGTTAGGTGATAATAATTATTTTTTGCAACAGATTTCCTTTTTAAAAAAACCCTACGGTTGCTGAAAAATGGGTACAGTGGGTGTGCGCAGTTAAAAAGTGCTGTTGGACTCCCTGCAAGACAAGTGTCATTTGTTCGGACCACTTTGCAGCAAGCTCCTTTGATAAGTCCGCATTCCGAGTGGAATTGAATATTAATACCGTACCAACAATCCCTCTTCCCAATAATCCTGTAGCTGGTGAAGGTTATCCCATCCCCTGCTAATACAATGATCATTCATTGGATAATTTTCAGCAGCCTGTTTCCAGTTTCGAAAATAAGTACTTAGTTTCAGAAGTCCAGACATCTAAACGGAAGTCTGATCATCTCGATGCAATCCATACGAAGAGTCCTCTGAAAAAGCACTGTGGCAAAAATGATCATGATGGTATCATCATTTCCGGATCTTCTGATAATATCCTACCCGATTTAACAGAACTAGAGCTTTTCAGCACACCGCGTAATTATTTCTATATGAAATACCCAAGTTGTAGCACTAATTTGAGAATGTCAGCCTAGTGATAATCAACTGCTATTCTTAAAATGGATGTCGACCTCTATAGAAACGTTCAACATGGACAAATTGTTATATATTTATTTATTTATTTATTTATTTATTTATTTATTTATTTATTTATTTACATATTGTTTGTTCTATTTTTGACACTATTGGGTATTTGATTTCCGTCAAATGTCTGGAAGTAGAAGTGAATACTAAATCTTCCATGAATCCGGAACCCTCATCTTCTTCCGAAATTGCTGAAGCCAATGTGACCCCAAAGACTTCAAAATGTGTTCCTGTAGATGCATGCCGTACTGGTCGCCGTCGCGCTTTATTCGCGCACGACCACAATTATGAAAATACCCCTAGAACCTGTCGAAGAAAAAATATAGAATTGAAAAAGAATTGAAATAAGGCCCGAGCAATGAATAAGGCACAGAAACAGAATATAAAGAAATTGAAGAAGCGGGTTGACTCTTTAAAACAATTGGTAGGCACACTTCGGAGAGAACGTCGTGTTTGTCCAGATGGACTAGAGTGCCTCGATAGTTTTTCAGATGCTCCACGAGAGCTGTGCATGCGCATGATGAAAAATAATAAAAATCAAAAGCTCACCCGAGAAAAATATCCACCAGAGTTGAGATGCTTTGCGCTAACCTTACACTTTTACTCACCTAAGGCGTACGATTACGTTCGCAAAATATTCGACCTGGCACTTCCGCATCCAACAGTACTCAGAACGTGGTACTCATCTGTGGATGCTGAGCCTGGATTTATTACCGAGTCTTTTTTAACCTTGGAAAATAGAGTAGAGATTGAAAAAAATAAAGGGAAACGTGTGATTTTCTCGTTCATGCTCGATGAAATGGGTATTAAAAAAGGGACTCCAAGGGGGCGAGATGGTAAACAGCGGGGACACGTAGATATGGGGACTGGCGTAACTCCAGGTGATTACCTTCCTGAAGCCAAGGATGCCTTAGTTTTAATGGTGGTCGGTGTAGATGCATCTTGGAAATTGCCTATAGGGTACTTCCTTATTGAGGGGGGGTAGGGTCTTGAAATTTCAAATTTTTCATTTTTTTTTTTTTTATTTGCTCATATGAAAGTATAGACACTTAAGAATAGTGTGTAAAATTTTCAAAGCGATCGGAGCAAAATTATGAGAGTTGTGATGTTTACAGCGGAGCTCTCTGTTCGGTGCCGGCCTGAGCCGGCAGGTAAGCCGAGGGACATCTGGCAGCTGCTCCGCCTTTATTGTTTATGTTCCGAAACTTTTACCTTGTAACTGTATACAATTTGGCTCGTGTTATATATGTACATATACATCTATAATATATTATACTCTGTGTAAGTATGCAACATGAAAAACTTGATTATTGATGTTCAAATCTCAAAATTCGAGCGCTGAACGCTTTAAAAACTTTAAACGCGTTTATCTCGAAACTACCTTTTTCAAAGTCCGTTGCCGCGATATCTCGAAATCTAATGAACCGATCCTTATGAAAATTTAACCCCATATTCTGGATCCACTTTTTCAGACATTGACATCGAGTTTTTTCAAAATTTACAATAAATATTGATTTTACAATAACAATTAGACCTTTTTTTTCGCCGAAAATCGCTGTTTTAACTTCAAAGTGCTGCCAAAAATTAAAAAAAAAATCCTAAAAAAAATTCCCGTCGTCAATTTCAGGGGAAAATCATATAGTTTTCAAAATTTCCTGGTTTTTTGATTTCGGATGATCCAGTGACGAGTTACCAGGGCAACGGAAAACCAACTTTTTTTCGAAGCGTCTTCGGGAATCTGCTGCCAATCATTTATTTTTTTATATTTTCACTAAAAAAAATTACTACTTATTGATATGTTATTTTATCCGGAGCAGTTTATAAAAATAAATAATATTTTTTCGGCATAGGCATTGAAAAGTCACTTTTTGACGCCTGTTTTCGATCCACAAAGTGTCACTTTATACGGTTGGTTTCAGAACTGCCCTATAAAGTCTTTATACGGCAGTCTGGATGCGCAGTTCGAAGTACGCATTCCAAAGCTGCCGTATAAAGTCTTTATACGGCAGTTTCGATGCGTGGTTCGAAGTGCGCGACAGATCGCACCATAACCTCACTCTTCGTCTAGTGAATCTCAACAGGCGTCAAAGTGACTTTTCATGCCTATTTCGAAAAAAATACAGTATGGGGCGCACCCGTAAACCGTTTTTGACTCGAATAATGATTTCAGAACTCGCTTCCGGCTCCCCTTCGGCTCGCCTTTAGTTCGTCCTGAAATCATTATTCTCGCCGAAAAACACTTGGTTTACGGGCATGCCACATAATATACTATTAGCTCAGCGCCGAAAAAAAATCATAAAAAATGGTCATTTTTTCAGCCTACAGACCCTACCCCCCCCCCCCCCCCCCCCCCTTAACGGAATTGACGCTGAGACCCAGGCTAATTTAGTTACAGAGAGTCTGATTCGCCTCAAAAAAATTGGGGTACAAGTCACATCCTTGACTCTAGATGGACCACCTAGTCATTTAGCGACAATTAAACTCCTCGGCGGATGTTTAGATTTGCCAGATCCCAGACCGTACTTTTTTCATCCAAGTGACCCATCTAAAAAAGTTTATATTTTATTGGATGCATGTCATATGTTGAAGTTGGCACGTAATTGCCTTCCCTAACAGCACCGAGACGTTGCAGCAACGTTGCAGCAACATAACTTTGCAATATTGGCAATATTGCAGTTATATTGCGCAATGTTGCTGCAATGCCCCTGCAATGTTGCTGCAATGTCTCTATGTCCGCTTTTCATTGCATAACATTGCAATATTCCTGCAACATTCCCTGCTTAAAAAAAATTATTCAAACCAATAGAAGGTTTTGTATGGGTCGTAATCGGATTTCTGTTTAAGTTATTTCCTAATGAAAGGCCCTTTTCCAATTTACATTTCCAATTCGTTCGTATCGGTGTTACCCAATTAACTTTCTCATTTTGTATATAGGATTCTATCGGTTCCATTCGTTTCTTCTAGCACAAAAAAAAAAAAAAAAAAAAACGGATTGAGATTTTTTCACCCACAACTAATTCTTTTTTGAGCGGTCGAGCACAGTGATTATTTCGGAGTGTTCGACATTTTCTATTCGCAGACTAATCGTTTTTATTCATGTGGGTCACCCATCCAAATCCTGGTCGCCGATGAGATTGCTTAACTTCGTTGATCAACTGACGTCCGGTGTCGATCTGGATCCAACGTCGCTTGTTACAATCTTTAACACTTTTAGACTCAATAGGTAAACTTTGATTCGTGAGGATTGACATCAATATGTATGTAACTGTAACTGTTGACCCGTGACGGGTTAATTTTCAGTGAAATACAAATAAATGATGAAATCTAGTAATAAATTCTGTCACCATATGGCATTCAAGTTACAGTTAATTATAAGTGTCCGTTTTTGTCCGTAATTATTTTGTCCGTTTGATTGATACATGGAAAATTGAATTCTTGTATTTTCACATGCGTGAATATATAAATATAACATAGTTGCATTGCAGCAACCTTGCGGCAACATTGCAATGCAATGTTGCAAATGTTATATTGCAGAGATATTGCAGCAATATTGTAGTGCAATGCAATGGAAATGAAATTTAGCAATGTTGCTGAGACATTGCTGCAACGTTCTGTGCTGTTAGGGTTGGAGACTATATGGTTTTACTAGATAGTGAGGGTAGAAGGATTGAGTGGCAATTCATCTTAGAATTGGCGAAAATCCAGGACATCGAAGGTCTCAGAGCTGGGAATAAACTGCGGAATTCCCATGTTGATTTAAAAAAAAAACATCATGAAGGTACGTCTCGCAGCACAGACACTCAGCACCAGCGTGGCGGATGCAATCGAATTCTGCGATCGGGAGCTTCATCTACCGCGGTTTTCTAACAGTGCTGGCACTGTAAGATTTTTACGGTGCATTGATTGCGTCTTCGACTTCCTCAATGTCAGAAGTCCCTTCGGGAAGGGATTCAAAGCGCCCTTACGCAGGTCGAATGAAGAGGTTTGGCGTTCCCGAATGGACACCGAACTACAATACATGTTGCAGCTTAAGGCTCTTGACTCTAAGCCAATCTACAAATCGAGACGAGCGACAGGATTCGAAGGCTTATATGCCGGTGTTCTGGCGGTATTAGGACTCTTCGATGATTTTGTGAAATGTGAAGGTTCACAACTAAAATACCTTCTTACATACAAAATGAGCCAAGATCATCTGGAGCTCTTTTTTTGTGCTGTGAGGCAGAGAAGTGGCTGGTGCCCAAATCCAACCGTATCCCAATTCACGTCTGCATTCAAACGTCTGTTAAGGGGTCTACCCTCTTTAGACGGGCAAAGATAAGGCTATTTTCACGAATTTTTTTGACCGGTATACGTCATAAATATGGACATAAAAAGTGTTAGGCCTAAAAAATACACTATTTGATTACACAAGAAATTTTTTTTTATATTTATTTTAATCAGTTTTTATACATAAAAATGAGGGAGAAGACTGGTCCAAAAAAAAAGATGAGTGTGCGCTGTTGATGAAATATCTGGAATGGATGATCTGAAAAAAAAAAAAAAAATAGTTTTAGATTCAGTAAGTAAATGGCTATAGCGCATATCATACGATTTTTTTTTTTTCAAAAATGACAAAATGGCAGCCATTTTTCGAAAAAGTACGAAAAATCACGTTTTTTCCGTCGTTCTTTGCCAAAAATAAATAGTTAAACTCAAAATTTCAAAAATCGTATGATATGCGCGATAGCTATAGTCATCAAGAACATGTGGTTAAATTTTGGTAAGGTTCGGTTGAATAGTTTCGGAGATTTTATCAACAAGCCGTCCAAAAACGTCATTCCGAGAAAAACGCGTTTAAAGTTTTCTGTAACGAAAAATCGTGAAAAAATCTTACTTACGTCTAATCAGCGATGCCTGCACCATACATTATGCCTTCATCTTTTTCATAGTGCACATTTTCATCCAAAATAGCCTGCCTTCGTTTCGTTCTGGCTTCCTTAGAGGCATCGGTGCTGCGGCGGTTTGCAACTCGTATGCGCGTTCTGTCACAGTCAGCAGCAAACTGTGCGGCGATCGGGCCGATTTTGACGCCCATTACTTCCAAGATTTTTAATACTGGATGAAATCCCTCGTTAAAAATACAAGCAGCTGTTTGACAAGCAATTTCAACAATTTTTTTTCCGCAAAAGATGTGTTTGGGAGCCATTGACCAGACACAGTTGTTGAAAGATTCGTTATTATTCTGCGTGTTGCCACCGAGGCATCTTTCAAGCAGTTCTTGTTTTGTCAAATCGTCGTAGATCGGTTTTAAAACTTCTTGAACATCTTGAGCAAGGGCAGGTGGATGTTTGAATTTATGAACGGAGTTATTTTTTACAGCTATCTTGTATTTACACCAGGATTCAGAACAGTATGAATGCTGTGGATTGCTGTCAGTTGAAATCTTATGATAAAATCCTGCCCAGATCTCTTTGCGCATTTCTTCCACGGAATCGGGATGTCTTTGAATCGCTAAACCATAGTTTCTTGATAGTTCTTTCATCAATTTTATCGTTAAATCCTGAGTTTTTACAGCAGGAATTTTTTTTACGACGATTCTTCTTTTTTTCACGACAACTGTTTTTGCTGCACTTTTTTTCACTGGGCTTTTTTTCTCGTCCTTCTTTGCAGCTTTCCTTGCCTGTGTAAGAATTTTTTTAGCCTCACTAGCGCGCTTGAAGACTCTTTTTGCGACGTGTAAGACGCACTCCAACTTTTTTACTATACAATCTTCGCCATACGGTTGTGTATTGAGCAGCATTTTGAAAGTCTTCGTGTCACCATCTCCGATGTAAAAACCATAACGCACAGAAAATTTTTCTAAAGATTGCAAAAACATTTCACATACACCGTCAACTTCCATTTTTCCAGCACTACCAGAGTGATTAGCACTACAGTCTCTTTTGTGCGTTTCGTACCACGCTGCATATTCGATCGTTTTCTCAGTTCCTTTCTTTTTCTCGCATGCTTTGCAGTAACTTGATCTGATAGCGACGTTCGCGATTTTTTTACTGCGTTTATATATCAAAGAAATTATGCCAATAAGAGAATAAAATCCTCTTTTTTGCCAGGAACCGTCTCCCGAAACGGTTAAAATATCTTCTGGTTCTCCGTGCTGAGCATTCAAGAGTTTCTCTTCTCTAACAGCCTTCAGCATCACTACATCATACACACTTTTCACCGCGATAGAGATCGAATCGATAATTTTATAATAAATAGAGGAGCTTATCCCAGTTCCAAGTTCCATAAGACCACAAAACTTATTAATACCACTCAATCCAACACCAATCAAACGCATAATATACACTAGACGACGATTAATTTCGTATCCAGTAGAAATCATGTGACACGAATTAATGTACCTTTCGCCACACTCACATGTAACACAAACTTTAAAACCGAGTCCTCGCTGTCCATACTTTGTAAAAGAAATATCTTTATCACAAGTTTTACACTTTAAATACTCTTGCAACGTAGAGAAAACCAGGAAAAACTGTATAATACTGTATCCCGACGTTTGATCCACGTGTACGTCGAAACTGGTATCTTCCGATTGTTGTAACTTTGACGCAGATGCACTAGCATAACTTGTATTTGCCTCGTGGTCATGTGGAAGCACTCCATGAAATTTCCGCTTTTTCGGCTTCGAACCTGGACGTCTCCACTTGGCAGTTTGATTTACACTTTTCTTGTCCATTTCGGTAATCACGAGCACAGATACTGACGGTTGAAAATTTCAAATACGACTAATATAGGGAGAAATTCTAATGGAACGGTATCCTTCGAGAATAACCTATCATAAATGAAAATTTTCAGTATGGATAGTATATTATAATATTGTACATTTGTCAGTATACCTGAAAAAGGTTGCAGCTGCTAATGAATACAAAGGCAGGTAGGCCGTACCGCTCCGAGCGGTCCGCATATTAGCGCGCTCAGATAGCTACGTAAACGTCGTCCAAAAATACAGTTAGACTGCTCGGATCTTTATAAATTTTCAGTATGATACTTTTAAATATGTATACTTTCAAAAAATACAAAAAAAAAAAAATCGATTTTTTCAAAATTCTAAAGAGGGTAGACCCCTTAATACGTCATGAAGTATCATCGACAACTGGAAATGTTCAAGAAATGGATAATACCAAGATTCTTCATGTGTCACCTGAAAAGAAGAAAGAAGCGAGATTAGATCGTTATGACACGAGTGTTTATACAGAATTGGAAAATACCAGGTTATACCGCAGATATGATTTAGGAACTGAGGGTGAAAATTCTGTGGATGACTCGAACGAATCCATAAACTTTGCGTGGTCTTTACCTGAAAGCACAAGTGAATTTTCTGAACACGTTGTCGGTTATATAGCTGGTTTTGTTGTAAGGAAGCTGCGGAAAACCATGAAATGTGACACGTGTATCACTTCATGCCTCGGTGAAATTGGAAGCCCTGCCGAAAACCGTCTGAATCGCACGACTCTTACAATTTTGAAGTCTCGAGGCGGATTGACGATCCCAAGCACGAGCGTTATAAAGATGCCTTGCCACAGAAAAGCTCTTCCGACATGCGTGCAATATGAATATGGGACGTCCGCCAATCGAAAAGAATTTCCCTGCAGTGTTATCTAACACTGTCTTTCGCAGGGTAACACAAGATGCAGCCCTTTTCATAGATCTAGAGGATCATAGTTACGATAGCGCACCTGAAGAATTATCAAACCACGTGCATATCCTTATCAAGGCCATCATAAAACTTTATATTCAGCTCCGGATGTATGCCCAAACGAAGAACCATTCGTTGGCTACGACAGGCACTAATATGCGACATTTCCTCACTCGGCAATTCGTATGGGCACATCAGTAGCATTTGTGAATGCCATCAGTGGGGTAAAATAATATAATACGGTATATCGACCTTGTGATTAAGCTAATTTGGGAATATGCCATGTTTAATATCATTATGTTGTATTGTCATATTTTAGGAAACTTATAGCCCTATATATAGTATTCCGACAAGTATGCTTTTTTTGTAAACTATATTAATTACCTTCTTCAAACAGGTGATTTCTTTCTTGAATAATCAAAGAAAATTGTGGTTGCAGGATTTTAATAGTAAAATGATAAAAACTCACTTACCTTCCTATGTAATTCTCCTTCTTGTTCCTTTTTTAGACTTATCGCTCTTTCGGGCATGTAGTCTTCCTTATGTAATTATGTATATATTTGATTTATTTGAACCAAGGTTAGCACGTAGTTTAGCGAGGTTATAGACGACACTATTTTCACCTTTTTTTTACAAAGCACGAGCTCAATCGCGTCTAACGCAACGCGTACTGGCGCTTATATACATACACACTATGTATATCAGCAAGGCGCATGGAAAATCATTTGAAATTTCGCGCCATTTTTGAGCGTCAAAAATGGCCGCTCCATGGCTTCTAAGCGGCACTCTTTTTTCATACGCTCGCATGGGCTATCCTCCATCCAGTTAGTATATGAGGCAAAACACGTCAGGCGTTCCCGCCAAAAATTTTGTTGTGCCTGATCTTATTGAAACTTTGACAAATTATAGTATGAGTGGTCCCCTTCTAACCCCCTGAAACGAAAGCTTGGATACCGACTGTTGTCCCGGCACAGGTACACGTATTTCACCATTAAACTCTATGCAGGCCGTTCTTTGATGTATCATAACTTTCCTCGTGATAGGCGGATTCTACGTTGTAAGGACAGTTTTGGAAATAGTTTTTCGCAATCTTTCGGCCTATCAAACGGATTTTTCTATAAAAACGAATTTCGATAGTTTTTTTCGAATCCAAACATATTTTCAAGTTTTTCTCAAAATGCGACATCATCGTTTTTCCTTAAATATGACCCAAAAAAATCCTTGTTCTTTTCTCTTCAAAATGAGACTAAGTGAAAAGTGGGAGGATAAAAATTGTTCGAGTTATCAAGGGTTTAAGACGCGAGCGCGCCGGCGTGAACCATTGCGAGCGTAGCCTGCAGTTTTGTTGTTACATCCATTAGTTCCTAACACCTTGCTCAAACGATTTTACATCTTTATTTCACTATCATATGCATTATAATTTTGCAACTCACACTGAAAAAATTATACGGTACTGATTATTATCGTTATCATCAGTTTTTCTTTCTTTTTTTATTGTGCTTTATGTTTTTGTAGTATTAATTAATGATACAATGATTACTATATTTCTATTATTTGTGTTGGTTATTCAAATTCGGGATGCTCAACCAGCTAATGAACTTTGCTACTCACGTTTCGCTTAGTTATTTTTCGCGCGGTCTTACTTTTTGGAAAAAGATCATACTCCGAAGATGACGAAATTTTTTTCAGAATCAGAGATGACTCTGATTCGGGTATGAACGTGTGGTAACGAAGTGTACCTGACACAGTTGTGGCTAACGCAAATCTGCCCTTCAGTTCTTCCGCAGTGGTAGCGTGATTCTCCTTAGGACTGAAAAAGACCAACGTTTCAATCAAATATTTCTTCGCCCACTGATAGAGAGCCTGGGTGGTCAAAATTTGATTCTGAGGTGATGCTTGGAGACTGGCCCGTGCTGCTAATCTTTTCAAATTCGCACCGATCCCGTCGCACGCTCCTTTACCATGCGCCGTCTCGTGAAAATGCCACTCAGCCGAGATGCCGAAATCAGCTTGATGACGAAGTAGATTGGCGAAGTTGTATTTATTTTTGAAATGTTGTGGTGCCCCGTCGGTGAAATAGAAGATCTTTTTTGGTTCAAAATTATCTTTCAAATAATTTGTGATTATTTTTTGAAATTCGTAGACTGCAATTGTATCATGATTCAGGCTATCTGATAGTATAACAATACTGCGGTGTTTCACCTCATCGCATTCTTTGTAATAAATCACGACAGTGAAGAGAGTAGCCTGATCGTTATTCCAATGAAACGACTGTACTGAGTTTTGCGCGACAAAAGCGTCATTTTCCGCAAGATCATACTGCACGAGAAACTGTTCTTCAATTAAGCTGGCCTTGAGATGTTTCACGTAAGATGATTGTGATTTAGCTACATAATCGTGAGATTTCCATTTAAAAAGGTGGTCACACAATTTCTCTGCAAAATCATCTGCTTCTGCTACCTCAGTACGTAACGCACTTCTATCTGTATGCTGCCAACATTGATATTCCATTCTGTCGATGCAGTGCTGGTCGAAAATTTGTTTTAAAAAATCCTTGAGGACATCTGAACTAGGGCATGATGTACATTTACCAAAATGGCAGTCTGGAGTAGGGTTGCTACATGTAATCTTCCTCAATGCATCTTGATGAGTTGTAATGGGCATAGCAGTGTCACAGGTCAATTTTTTGATGTTGATAGCATCTAGCATCAGGTCCACATTTTCGTGATGTACACAAACACAAACAGTGTGAGTGCCACTGGCTCCAGCGAGTATACAGTTACGCGGTGTAAGCTGTGAGAATTTGGATAATCCGATTTTTACTTCAGGGTACTCAGATGTGAAACGAGCGTACAGTTCGGAAAGATTGCACAGAACTAATCGTTTTTGAACATGCTCACGAGATCCATCTTTTTTTTTTAAGGAAATGAAGTCTTTTTTGCCAGGCATGAGGCGACTATTCTCGTCATCAACGAAAAAAGATTCAACCAAATTTCCAGTTTCGGAAGCTAGAGTTTTCCCTTTGATCGGATTGGGTGAAGTCAAAATACCACCTTCAGCTACTAATTGCTTGGCCTTTCTGGCTTGGCGTTCAGACCTGTGCCGGGACAACAGTCGGTATACAAGCTTCCGTTTCAGGGGGTTAGAAAGGGACCACTAATACTATAATTTGTCAAAGTTTCAATAAGATCAGGCACAACAAAATTTTTGGCGGGACCCTACTGAAAAAGTTCATATTAACTATTACATCAAAAATTAGATGACGACTCACATGATAAATTATATAAAGTTATGACCGGAATCCGCATGTAATTCATCATGTATTTCATTATGTAATTCTTTTTATAATTTTTCATATAATTTTTTACAATTCGATTATCATGTATTTTATTACACAATTTATTGTGAACGAATAATGAATGACAAATTCACACGAGGTTAGTAATCACGTCGAGGCAGGAAAAAAAATGAATAAATCGACAATCCAATGAAAGTGAGAAAAAAGGTAAGTTTATTTTTTATAAAAAAGGTAAGTTTATTTTTTATAAAAAAGGTAAGTTTATTTTTTTCACATGATTTATAAAAAACAACTCATTAGACATTTTTTCAATTCACTCTAAACAAATTATAACTTATACACGACTAGGTAGATAGTTTAGGTACAGTATAGTTCAAATATGCCTATATAATTATGCACTATCGGCATTTTTCTACGAGACCATCAGTCTTTTCTCTTCAAAGTCAATAATGATAATACAATCAATGCGTTTTTTTCTAAATTAAAATATAATCATACACTCGTTTAATTTTTTCCAACAGCCAAGTTTACATCTTTCAATCAAAGCTTAAGTAGATTAAAACTTATACGACTAGATCGTTTGGATGAAATACAGGTAATATTATGGTAATATTAATAAAGTTAAATAATATTATGCACTCATGGCATTTTTTTCAAGTCTCTCCTCTTCAAAGTCACAAAAAAAAAAAAAAAACAAGGATAACACAATTATTGTACTTTTTTTTTTTTTCTTTAAATAAAATATAATCAAACACGTTTTTTTTTTTCCACAGCCAAATAGAAATCTTAAAATCGAAGCCAAAACGAATCATAACTTATATACGACTAGGTAGATAGCGTAGGTACCATAAAGTGAAATATAATTACGCACTTATGGCATTTTTTATAAGAACCACGTCTTTTCTCGTCAAAGTGCAATTAAATAAAAATTAAATAAAAATTATTTCAAATTTTCTCAAAGTAAAATATAATTATACACTCGTTGAAATTTTTTATTAACAGACAAGCAGAGATCTTTTAATCAAAGCTTATGCAGATTGTAACTTATACCACCACGTTACTTCACAGATAATGCTCTTTCTTGTGATTGATGGTACACGTAATACAATATGTATATTCAGGGTATTCCGGGATTGGTGACAAATATGTTGTGTCCTATCCCTGTCAAAATCAAGATTCACATCTCGTTCCATTTTTTTTCATTTTCAATATTTTGCTTAATTCATTTTTGTGTTTTCACATTTTTAATATCGATTTTTAAATTGAACAGCATTCAATAGTGACGAAAACAATTTTATGCGACCCGTTGTTTGAAAGTTCACTTTTTGAGCATCGGATTTAGGCCGCAAAGTGACCAATTTCAGGTCACTGAAATATAGTGAAATATTATAGGACAGGAGCCGATAATGAAAATATTATCGTACAATATGAATATGTTTCATTAAAATAAACATAGTCAGGTTATTTTTTACTACGTTCACACATTATAAACCAAAATGTCTGATAATGTCAAATGTCTGAGTCTAAACATTTTGATACAGAAAGATGCAATAACACCAGTAATTTTAGAAACTAAAGTGAGTATAACACCGATTTTCCAATAAGTGAACTTTCAAACAACGGATCGCATAAAATATTGTATGTGCTAAGTCCGAGAAGTGTCAAATCCGGTCTGGGTAATTTCCAAAATTCGCCTCTGAGTCTGCTGTGTCACAGAAGAACTCGTGTGAATTATCGCCCTCGCTGCGCTCGAGCGATAAATTCACACTCGTTCTCCTGTGACACAGCACACTCGATCGGCTCATATTAGAAATTACCCATACCGGATTGTGACACTTTTCGGACTTGATACATAAATAGCTATTTTGACGATCGAAGATATCTCCAATAGTTCATCATTTCGTAGATTTCTTTAATAGACAATGGTATCATCATAGGTAAATACTGCGAAACCATGGTTCAGAATTAATTGTACATTTTTCATAAAATGGATATGTGGAAAGACTATGGATAGAATATAAATTTTATGTTCAACTGGAACGGTTAGAACTTTACATACACGTCAATGTCTTGTCTACAGGCCTCAATATTTATATAAATTTGGTACAGAACAAATATATTTGTTATTGGTAACATGAACAAAAACACAAACCTTGTCGATATCAGTTATTTTGATTGCTATTACATCACTGTGTATTCGAGTAACTTTTTCTAACGATTTTGAAAATTCACTGCGCGTGGTTTGTATAGGATTGCATAAAACTAATTGCTGATTGGTCTCTTCGTCAACAACGAATTTAATGATCTGTACGTAATCTTTGTTAGCAAGTTGCGCAAATGAATTGCACGACCGCAAATTCTGTTTCTCACAAGAAGCATATAAACAATCATTTTTAACCATTCTCATGAAGATGGTTGTGCTTCGTGATAGTTGGAATTTGTCTAGTAAACGTTTGTCAATGTTAGTGCTCCCAAAATATGTAACGCCAAATTTTTGCACACATTTTTTTGTCTGCGGTTTACCTAAGCCAGAACAAAACTGTTTAACTGTGTTAGAAGTGTACGGATATAGATATTTTTCAAGGATATCCATAGAGCGATGCATATTTAGGTATCGAAGTATTTGATTATTAACTCCTTTAGCACAGTGGATTGCACTGAGCAGTTGATGATTTCCAGACTCGAATGGAAATGTTGAATGAGCCCACAATGGTCCCCAATTGTACACACTTTTGGCTAAATGTAATAACTGATGAACGTTGTAGGTCATCGCGGTTCTCGAATAGATTTCTTCCATTCCAGCAACAAATTCATGCAGCATTTGGTCAGCCTTATCTAGTTCCACAGACGTAATGTCGGTCTTTAGAAGTATGTACAAACTTTTAACGAGTAAGCTCCAGTGTTTGAGCACTTTCTTATTCATCACTGATTCAAATACTGGGATGCTATAATATAAAAGCCAGTTCTCCCATTCCCGGGCTTTCCATTGAGCTCTATCTTTCAAAGGCCTGGATAAGCGACCAACCTGGTTCGGCGCTTTATTTTTGGATGAATGTAACTCAAGAGTCTTGAAATCAGCTGCAGAAATAGATTTTATCAAATATTCTGTCAACTGCTTTGCAACGCCAGTAAGCCCACAATGCAAAAGGTCGGGAACAAAACCCTCAATGCAATCGAAACAATACAAAATAATTAATGGTGATACATTTCTGATGCCGAAAATAGGAATTTCTCTTTGTACTGCTTCTTTCATCAGCTTGATAGTATTTTCCTGCGTCCGCTGCTCAATGATATGATCTAAAACAGGGTATCGCATACTCCCGCCAACCCACTCTCCTGGATGGAGACACCAATCACACCCATAAAACGCGTTGAATTGCATCGTACCATTCATTGGTGAACGAGCAATGGTGTCTATGCAGCAGATTAAGGCATACAATTTGACAGTTAGTGATTCTCCTTTGATTGAGCACGGTATTCCTATAGTCGAAAGGTCGTTCATTTTTTCTACAAATGGATCTAGAAAAACACTCATTTGAGGCTTACTCTTCCCAAACCATAGACCGCATACTATCAAGCAGTGTTGCGAGTCACTAATTACATTTGTAATGGAATTACTCATTTAATTACCCATTACTTTGGTAATGTGTAATTAAACCGAGTTTAATTACCCATTACTTTGGTAATGTATAATTAAATCGAGTTTAATTACACATTACCAAAGTAATGTGTAATTAAATGAAGTTTAATTACACATTACAAAAGTAATGTGTAATTAAATAAAGTTTAATTACACATTACAAAAGTAATGTGTAATTAAATAAAGTTTAATTACACATTACCAAAGTAATGTGTAATTAAATCGAGTTTAATTACACATTACTTTGGTAATTTTTAATTAAATGAAGTTTAATTACATATGACTTTGGTAATGTGTAATTAAATGAAGTTTAATTACACATTACTTTGGTAATGGGTAATTAAATAAATTTTAATTACACATTACATTTATATATAAATATATATATATATATATATATATATATATATATATGGGGTATTCCATGACATCTCGATCAAGATCTGGCGGTGACATTTTAGATCTGCTTAATAATTTGTTATTTCAAACTACTTGTCAAAAAATACATACACCATTTTTTACAGATTTTTTCAAGCATCGGTATCTGAGATACGATTATCGAAGTTAAAAAAAAAAACACCCATTTTCTAAAATCTGAAAAAATTCAGGAAAATCTAATTAAATATTACAAAATTTTCGCGCGCTATTAGAAGATGGAGGTTTGATTACAGGGAAAGGTGAAGTTGACGAAATACCGAAAATAATATTTAAAAAATTGGAATGTATTTTCGACATATAAACAAACGAAAAAGTCCCCTATCAAATGGGTCCAAAAAGTATATTCTCAGAATCACAGGTTGATCAATCTTTTCAATAATATTAATAGGTATTAGTATTGTAGGGATTATTATATCGCGTTACTAATGCCATAAGGTCGTAAGCAACACTATACGACCTTCTGGTCCTATGAAAACCAAAATTTGGCTATAATCGTTTATATTTTTTTTCTTCGGAATTGCGATGAAACCAATGAAAAACACATAGATCTATCGAAATTCCCAAGAAATTGTTTTTTGGCGAATATACGTCCTTCTGACTTCAATTTTCTCGATTTCTTCCTGAAAATAAAGCCAGAGGGTCGTGTCCGCCAAAAAACAATTTCTCGGGAATTTCGATAGATCTATGTGTTTTTCATTGGTTTCATCGCAATTCCAAAGAAAAAAAAAATATACGATTATAGCCAAATTTTGGTTTTCATAGAACCAGAAGGTCGTATAGTGTCGCTTACGACCTTATGGCATTACTAACGCGATATAATAATCCCTACAATACTAATACCTATTAATATTATTGAAAAGATTGATCAACCTCTAATTCTGAGAATATGCTTTTTGGACCCATTTGATAGGGGACTTTTTCGTTTGTTTATATGTCAAAAATACATTCCGATTTTTTAAATATTATTTTCGGCATTTCGTCAACTTCACCTTTCCCTGTAATCAAACCTCCATCTTCTAATAGCGCGCGAAAATTTTGTAATATTTAATTAGATTTTCCTGAATTTTTTCAGATTTTAGAAAATGGGTGTTTTTTTTTTTAACTTCGATAATCGTATCTCAGATACCGATGCTTGAAAAAATCTGTAAAAAATGGTGTATGTATTTTTTGACAAGTAGTTTGAAATAACAAATTATTAAGTAGATCTAAAATGTCACCGCCAGGTCTTGATCGAGATGTCATGGAATGCCCCATATATATATGGGGAATTCCATACGAAACCGACCAACCCGGAACCCCGACCATTTTTGATTTTGTTGAAAATTTTATATTTTTTTGTTCCTACCGAAAACAGTATTTGGGAATTTTTTCAGATTTTTGTCTCAACCCGTCCAAACACAATGAATTTTTCAAAATTTATAAACTTGGACCATTTTGATTTTATTGAAAAAAATCACCAAATTTCAAGAGACATTTTTACAAATACTGACCAATTTGTAGCTTGTGATATTCATAACTTCTATTTTTTTTTGTATTTTTGAAGCAATAAAAAAAAAGAAAAAATAGAAAAAAAAGAAAATAGAACTAACAAAGTAAGACAAATGGCCGCTGCGGCGCTGATTCACACTTGATCCGTCTGCAGCGGCAACTGCTATGCTAATATTACATTAGTTGGGTTTGTTGATTACGTTAGTTGAAAAATATTGAAAAAAAAAACCAAATTTCAAGAGACATTTTTACAGGTACTGACCAATTTGTAGCTTGTGATATTTATAACTTCTATTGTTTTTTTTTTTTTCAATTACTTCAAAAATAGAAAAAAAATAGAAGTTATATAATTTTTTTTTTTTTTAATTCCTTAAAAAATAGAAAAAAAATAGAAGTTATGAATATCACAAGCTACAAATTGGTCAGTATTTGTAAAAATGTCTCTTGAAATTTGGTGATTTTTTTCAATAAAATCAAAATGGTCCAAGTTTATAAATTTTGAAAAATTGATTGTGTTTGGACGGGTTGAGACAAAAATCTGAAAAAATTCCCAAATACTGTTTTCGGTAGGAACAAAAAAATATAAAATTTTCAACAAAATCAAAAATGGTCGGGGTTCCGGGTTGGTCGGTTTCGTATGGAATTCCCCATATATATATTTATATATATATATTTATATATAAATGTAATGTGTAATTAAAATTTATTTAATTACCCATTACCAAAGTAATGTGTAATTAAACTTCATTTAATTACACATTACCAAAGTCATGTGTAACTAAACTTCATTTAATTACACATTACCAAAGTAATGTGTAATTAAACTTCATTTAATTACACGTTATTTATATATATATATATATATATATATATATATATATATATATATATATATATATACTAGGGGGGCTTTGCCCCCCTGCGCGCTACGCGCGCCAACCCGCCATATTCTAATTTGTATCAGTTGTTTCTAAAACCCAAATAATCCGCGGATTTTATGTTCTTCGTATTCCTCGTTGTCCAGGTCGTTCAGTGAGTATTTCTCGTAGTCCGTGTCCTGGGCTTCGTAGTTCTCTTAGTCCAGGTCACTCGCTAAGTATTTCCCGTAGTCCAGGTCCTCGGCTACGTAGTTCTCTTAGTCCAGGTCACTCGCTAAGTATTTCCCGTAGTCCAGGTCCTTGGCTTCGTAGTCCTCGTTGCCCAGGTCCTTCGCTTCGTGTTCTTCGGTGTCCAGGTCATTCGCTAAGTATTTCCAGTGTCCAGGTCTTCGGCTTCGTAGCTCTCGTTGTCCAGGTCGTTCACTGAGTATTTATCGTAGTCCAGGTCCTCGGCTTCGTATCTATTGAAGTCGTATGTAGAGATTATTGAGATATATCGCCGCCGCCGCGTCCGACATTTTGGGCTCTCCTCGGCTATCCTCGGCCGTCCCGAGGAGGACCGGGTTCGGTTCCCTTCGGCTATCTTCGGTGATTCTCGGCCATCCTCGGCTATTCTCAGCTATCTTCGGTTAACCTCGGATATCCTCGGCTATCTTCGGTTAACCTCGGATGGAGGACCGGGTTCGGCTCCCTTCGGCTATCTTCGGTTATCCTCGGCTGTCTTCGGCCATCCTCGGCTATCCGGCTCCCTTCGGCTATCTTCGGCCATATTCGGCTATTCTCGGCTATCTTCGGTCAACCTCGGATAAAGGACCGGATTCGGCTCTCTTCGGCTATCTTCGGTTAACCTCGGATATCCTCGGCTATCTTCGGTTAACCCCGGCTATCCTCGGTTATCGTCGGCTATCCTCGGCTCTCTCCGGTTCTCTTCGGCTCTCCTCGGCTGCCTCGGCTCTGCTTCCCCCTTTCCCTTACCTGGGCCCTTGGACCGTCAAGGAGGCTGAGAACCAAAAAAAACCTTGGTCTGACACTGCGGCGGCGGCGGCAGCGGCGATATATCTTTATAATATATACTTCAATCTACCTCAAGTAATACCTCACCTCAAAGGTCAGGTCAGGTACGGTTAGGTCAGGTAAGGTTAGGTTAGGTTACCAACCTAACATACTCTATCCTGACCAAGGCAACCTAACCTAACCTGACAAAACCTAACCCATCCTAAGGGTTAAGGGGAGGGAAGGGGCGAAATGAGCCGAGCGGTAGTGATGGGCGATACAGTATCGATATTCTGAATATCGATACTTTTCCATCGATATATCGATATTTTGTATCGATATTTCATATGCCGATATTTGCAAGTATCGATACTCAACCCACAGATATCGAAGTTCGATACAACCGTTGTGTCACTCGTTGCGTTTAATGCGATTAGTATAAATTTTTATTGCGAAAAAAAAAAATTATATCTAAATAATAATATTATAGAATTCACTATGCATAACCAATGTCCTTATAACCTTCTGTGGAAAATCACATCCGAATAAAGAATTCATTTTGATTGTTTGTTCTTATTTCCATTGTAAGTATCGATACCGATGATATCGATACTTCGCTGCCGATATTCTATGTGTATCGATGCACTGAGCATCAATACGTATTGATACGAAATATCGATACAATTGGAAAATATCGCCATCACTACCGAGCGGGGTCGAGGAGGCCATGGAAAGTCTGACACGGCGGCGGCGGCGGCGGCTCTTTATAATATAGAGAGAGATATCTTTATAATATAGAGAGATATATAATACATGGGGAAGTCCACCAATTATAGGCAAACGATCCGGGGTCAAAATTTCGATTTGTCTGCAATTTTTATATCTCATAGTGTGTATTGAGATGTAAAAATCCACCAAGTTTTAGGCCTCTAAATCTTACCGTTCAGGAGAGACGCGCTAATTAGTCTTTCAACTTTGAGCACATTGACTTTTACATTCGAATTTTTATCCCATCTCTATCGCGAAAAAAAAAATTTGATCAAACGTGTTTTTCGTGTAAAAATGTCTGATCTTTCCGAATATCACATTCATTTCAAGCTAGATTCTCAAAAATGGTGACAAAAACACGTTTTTTCGAAAAAAAACGTGTTTTGTCAACGTTCCCCAAACTTTTTTTTAAATTTGATATTTTTATCTGAAAGCTTGCAGTTTTTCACTGAAGAAACTGATTTTTATTCTGGGTGCTCGAAATGGGATCAGGCGGGAGTTGCATTTTGGTTTATTAAATTACGTATAAAATATTTTTTTGTCTTTAATCAGCGAAGAATCCTTATTTTATAGTATGTAAAAAATATAGCACTTCCACAAATGTGCATAAAATGAATATACATCGCTGAAAAAAAGAAAAAAAAAATTTTTACACCTAATTTAATGAAACTTCCGCCTGATCCCATTTCGAGCACCCAAAATAAAAATCAGTTTCTTCAGTGAAAAACTGCAAGCTTTCAGATAAAAATATCAAATTTAAAAAAAAGTTTGGGGAACGTTGAAAAAACACGTTTTTTTTCGAAAAAACGTGTTTTTGTCACCATTTTTGAGAATCTAGCTTGAAATGAATGTGATATTCGGAAAGATCAGACATTTTTACACGAAAAACACGTTTGATCAAATTCTTTTTTTCGCGATAGAGATGGGATAAAAATTCGAATGTAAAAGTCAATGTGCTCAAAGTTGAAAGACTAATCAGCGCGTCTCTTCTGAACGGTAAGGCTTAGAGGTCCAAAACTTGGTGGATTTTTACATCTCAATACACACTATGAGATATCAACATTGCAGACAAATCGAAATTTTGATCCCGGATCGTTTGCCTATAATTGGTGGAATTCCCGATATATACTACATATATACAATATATATACTATATATATTATAGCGAGCAGGGTCGAGCAGGCCATGGAAAGAAAGGGGGGGGGGGGGGGCATGAAGAGCCGAGTGGGGTCAGGAAGGCCTAGGGCGGGGGGGGGGGGGGGGGGGGGGGGGGGGTTAGCGAGCGGGGTCGAGGAGGCCATGGAAAGTCTGACACGGCGGCGGCGGCGGCGGCGGCGATATATCTTTATAATATAGAGCACGCGTGGCGCATTGATGGCACGCGACGAAATAATTTGGGCACGGCATTAATTGAGAAATAATTTGGGCACGGCATTAAGTGAGGAATTTGAGTACCTAATCGAAATAATTTATTTTTTCGTCTACATTGAGGGACACAGTAGGCACGTCACGGCCACATTGCACATTTATTTGGAAAAAATGGCACGTAGATGTATAAAGGTTAGCCATCCCTGATATAGAGAGATATATATATATATATATATATATTAGGGTGTGTCAAAAAAAAAAACGAAATTCGAATTTATTTTTTTGACCGCTGAATGTGTGTATCCTAATCTCAAAATACACCTCGCAAACGGAATCCGCCGAGAAAAATTCTCACGATGTGCTAATCGATATTTATCGATAAAACTAGACATCGATTGAGCGACCTCTTAGGATGGTTTTTCCGCGCATTCCTTTTGCGTGGTGCATTGTGAGGAGTAAATCTAAGGTTTAAGCCTTGGGGAGGCGAAAAAACATGAAATTTGAGAAAATTTAAAAAAAATTTTTTGTAATTATTTTCGCAATTTTTTTTTTTTCCTCAAATTTCATGTTTTTTCGCCTCCCCAAGGCTTAAACCTTAGATTTAACCCTCACAATGCACCACGCAAAAGGAATGCGCGGAAAAACCATCCTAAGAGGTCGCTCAATCGATATCTAGTTTTATCGATAAATATCGATTAGCACATCGTGAGAATTTTTTTGGCGGATTCCGTTTGTGAGGTGTATTTCGAGATTAGGATACACATTCAGCGGTCAAAAAAATTAATTCGAATTTCGTTTTTTTTTTTTGACACACCCTAATGTATATATATACCGCGAGGACCAGGTGAAAGAGAATGGTCCATCCGCCCAGGCAGCTAATATTTCGTATTTTTAGGGGGATAGCCACTCGTTGCACTGAAAATCCCTAGGGTGATTTTGGCGCGCGGTCGATGCAACTCGGCAGCCATTGTTGATACAAGCCGGCTGACTGTCAATACATCGCGGAAGGTAGACAAGTGTGGTTATGTTCGTTTATTTGAAGGAAATGATAAATAAAGTGAATAAAACCTACGTGAATGAGCTATGGATATTTATTGATGCCTCAACCCCAGGATACAATCAATAATTTTGTTCGAATTGGTTGTTCTCGATGAACTCTTTGATTCTGATGAATTTCCAGTTATAGCTTAGGTTAATTCGTTGATTGCATTAAGATATCATTCAAAACTGATTGATCGATTTTTGATAAATATTCCTAGCTTATTCACGTAGGTTTTATTCACTTTATTTATCATTTGCTTCAAATAAACGAACATAACCACACTTGTCTACCTTCCGCGATGTATTGACAGTCAGCTGGCTTATATCAACAATGGCTGCCGAGTTGCATCGACCGCGCGCCAAAATCACCCTAGGGATTTTTTCAGCGCAACGAGTGGCTATCCCCCTAAAAATACGAAATATTATCTGCCTGGGCGGATGGACCATTCTCTTTCACCTGGTCCTCGCGGTATATATACCCAGATAACAATATGCGTGGCATATGCGACGCAATACGCACCCACGCGTGCGGGTCTATCCGCACGACGTGCGCGCAGATCACCACGCAACTGAGTCATCAATTGATGTACATATGCCTCGCACGACGTGCCTGTCGCATCCGTGCGGGCATGATGCGGGCACGTAATGCGAGTGCATTGGGACTTGCAAATACGTTCATTGAAATTGTAAAATCAAAAATAAAATTAATTTCTCACAACATTTTTATTGAAAATAGTAATATCACATTTATATATAAATAGTAAGATAGTATATAGATTAGGGTGCTTTCGAGGTGCTTTTTTTGAAACGACCATTTTTTTTTTGCAACTCCCCATTGAAAATCTATTGTTGTAGACGTCGAAAAGGGAATCCTGTCCAATTTTTAGCTCTTCATTCCAATTCCAGCACTCGCGCTTTTCTTTTCAAGTTTTCCCATGCTAAAAGCATATAAACATTACGACTTTTTCTTTCGCCGCGCAAAACTCAGCCGCATTTCAATGGATTGTTCTTATCCTAGAGAATTTAGTGTTCTTCAAAAGTGCCATTGGTAGTTTGGCTGTGGTTTCAACCCTTTTCCCTTTTCGACGTCTACAAGATTTTCAATGGGGAGTTGCAAAAAAAAAAAAAATAGTCTATTCAAAAAAAGCACCCTAATATAGATATTATATATCTATAGGGGAGAGCGGGGCAAAGAGGGCACCTCGGCCAAAAAAAAAAAAAAAATTCTTAGAAAATTTTCGACTTTTTTTTTTTTTAAGAAAAATCGTTTCCCGAAGGAATTTAATTTTTTTGAAATTTAATTTTGAAAATTTGGCGGAGGTGCACTCTTTGCCCCGCTCACCCCTATATATATTATTCCACGTTATACACAAATATATAGGCGCATGTGACTTGAAAAAAAAAAAAAATTAAAATCACATTTTTGACTATCGCTTTGATATGTCGTTTGACGTAATATTTTTCTTCGATCCATAAAAATCCAATCAGTACTCGCAAATCATTTTTAATTTAACTCATGGTACGTTTATAGGTTATTTTCTGGATTATATAATATTATAGCTCATCAACATTTTAACATCCAATTTGATTATGTAATGATTATTTTAACTCTATAATATTATATTATAATATTATATATAATATCATATTATATTTACTGATGGTGCAGTGCGACGCATTACGCTCGCACTGAGATGCGTCTCATGTCGTGCAACGCATTACGCTCGCACTGAGATGCGCCTCATGTCGTGCGTGCGAAAATGCTGCGTTTTCGCACGCACAGCGCGCGTCGCACGGCGTGCGGGTAACGTGCGACGCACGATTGTTATCTGGGTATTGATATATATTGATACATATATATCGATGGACTAATGCCAAAGGGGCGTAAGCATCAAAAAGTTGGATACTGCCATACGGGCGTAAGCGCTATACCTGGCGGGTCTAAGGGAAAGAGATTTATACAGCCAAAAGGGCGTAACTGCAACAGCACTTACGCCCGTATGGCCGTAGTAACCCGACGAAATTGAGAAATTAGTCAAATCTTACTGCCAGAGGGGCGTATCTCGTTCTCGAAAAATTTGGTCACTTACGCCCGTATGGCCGTAGTAACCCGACGAAATTGAGAAATTGGTCAAATCTTACTGCCAGAAGGGCGTATCTCCTTCTCAAAAAATTTGGTCACTTACGCCCATATGGCTGTAGCAGTTCAAAGAAATTGAGAAATTGATCAAATCTTACTGCCAGAGGGGCGTATCTCCTGCTTACAAAATTAGGTCACTTACGCTCGTATGGATGTAGCAGCTCGGCAAAATTGGGGAATTCGTCAAATCCGATGGGTCAAGCACTCCCAAAATTAATTGACACTAGATTTACAGATTTCACGTGATGTTACAAGATTTCAAAATATCTGAAAAATTGGCAATGATTTCTTATGATGTCGAAGATTACGAAAAATTTCGGATGATTGCAAGCGGTGTCTAATCATTTTTAAAAATCTCACATAATTTTGAAATATTTCAAATGATTTCACGTGATCTCCAAAGATTTCGAAGGTTTCAAAGATTCCAAAGGTTTCGAATAATCTCACATTCACTTACAAGTTCGATAGCAAAAAATTTTTTTTTTAAGATGAAAAATTTCCGATTTTTCCGAAATATCGATGTATTTTTGCGTTTCAGAAGTTTTTGCAGCGTTGCCAAAAAAAAAGAGTGAAAAAAATTGCGGATACGACCTTATACCATTGGCTGCAAATTTTTTTTTTTTTTTTATAAAAAGATTTCCGACTTTTCTGAAATATTTATGTATTTTTGCGTTTCAGAAGTTTTTGGAGCGTTTCCGAAAAAAAAAAAAAAAAAATTGCAGATACGCCCTTGTGCCATTAGTTCCGAATTTTTTTTTTTCAATAAAAAAGTTTTCGACTTTTCTGAAATATTTATGTATTTTTGCGTTTCAGAAGTTTTTGGAGCGTTTTCGAAAAAAAAAAAAAAATTGCAGATACGCCCTTGTGCCATTAGTTTCGAATTTTTTTTTTGAAAATAAAAAAATTTCCGACTTTTCTGAAATATTAATGTATTTTTGCGTTTCAGAAGTTTTTGGAGCGTTAAAAAAAAAAAAAAAAAAAATTGCGGATACGTCCTCATACCATCAGACACGCGATATGAATTGAAATTTATGTTTCATATAAAAAAGATTAATAATAAACTCTGATTTCGTGTGCGTAGCGCGTCTTGTTTAGGTACTTCTCATCTTTTGCGAAGTGCGAGTCGCTTTTCATATACTCTCGCTCCGATCTACGCGCGAGAAAATCAGGTGCTTCAAATCAATAACAATTTTCTAACCATTCATTCGATTAGAGTAAATTTTTTCAGAAAACTTATTTGGACCTTAACCCTTCGTAGTCACACTTCTGTAGAATCACACGGTAGTCACACTTGGGTGAAATTCACCCAGTCAATTTTCAAATGGCTGCTGTGTGAAAACTATCCCTTCGATCGGGATCGAAAAAATACTAGAAAATACTTCAAACATTCTAGAACATGTATCAAGAGTCGGTATGTCAAAATTCAAATGACAACATATTTTAAAAAAAAATCGTAAATAGGTCAATTTGTCAAAAAATTGATATTTCGGCCAGAACGCCTGGGTGAAATCCACCCAGAGTGACTACGAAGGGTTAACGAACCACTTTCTCACAAGAAATTTACAGTCGCTCGAAATTCGTCCGACTTTCGAAGCGCTTGAAGATATCCATGACTGATTTTTGCAATGTCTCAGAATAAAATAATAACTTTTTTGTTAACGACAATATTACCAGTTTTATTTTTCAATCAATCTTGAAACACTATAAAATATGATTTCTGCAAATTCAATTCAACAAACGGTTTTTGAGTATTGACATCCCTCCTAGCAGTAAGATTTGACTAATTTTGTAATTCGTAGAGTCGCTATGACCATACGGGCGTAAGTGACCAAATTTTTCGAGAACGAGATACGCCCCTCTGGCAGTAAGATTTGAATAATTTCTCAATTTCGACGGGTTACTACGGCCATACGGGCGTAAGTGACCAAATTTTTCGAGAACGAGATACGCCCCTCTGGCAGTAAGATTTGACTAATTTCTCAATTTCGTCGGGTTACTACGGCCATACGGGCGTAACTGCCGTTGCAGTTACGCCCTTTTGACTGTATAAATCTCTTTCTCTTAGACCCGCCAGGTATAGCGCTTACGCCCGTATGGCAGTAAGAATTCAAAAATTCCCAAAAATGTCGCTTACCCCCCTTTGGCATTAGTCCATCGATATATATATATAAATATATATATTGTTACGTTTCGGTTCTTGAGCGATACCACCGGTATCGCGAACCGAGTGTAATTGTGAATTCTTTGCTCGAATTTTATTTTCTAGACCTTTAAATCAATAATTTAATGTTCCCTATTACGGACTTGAGTCGCCGTGCAACTAAAGCCGCCTCCCCACAGACCTGAACACGTAAACGCGCTAAGGCTGCACTTTACCCAACTAACCTTTTGATTTTAATTTTGTTAAAGTTAGTTTATTCCCAATTTTCTAAACAATAGAACCTGCTGTGCCAGACCTGAGTGCGTCAGAGACACACTAAGGCTGTATCTAGCTTTGGTTAGTTTTATCGATGAAGAAAGACCTGGAAATAGCGGATAAGGGATCTGCATAGAGTAACTTACTTTTTAAATAATCAAGAAATTCGATTTATTTTATTTTACTAAACCTAGCGGTTGCTACCAAATACTTATCCTATATTTACAGTGTTCCTTACTTGCTAAATTTCTATATTGTAGACTAATTTGGATCGCCAAGCGATGTTTGACAGGTTCGTCGTTTTTGAAGGAAGATTCCGTTATTTTAATTTATAATTCGATTTTCTATATTCTGATTATACAATATATTTTCTTTTATGATATTTTCTTTTCTTTTATTTTTTGAATCTATTTGATTTTCTGTAGAATTTTGCTATTTGAATAGAACGAGATAATATTAGAGTGAAGCTACAAGTCCGCAAGGCGCTATGCCTATTGCGACTGATCGGCAAGAGAGCTGTGAGTCAACCCGGTGCTATACCGTAGAATTGCTGCTGATGAGAGCTGTGTCTCGACTTATATACTTGCTATGACGTCACTCGACATGTCGCTCTCGTCGAACGTTCTAGATCGTTCGACGTTCGCAACTGTTGGCGTTTAAATTGCTAACGGTCAGGCCTATGTCGCCTGATCCGTTACAATATTGATATATATCAATATATATATATTGATATATATATCAATATATATATATTGATATATATATCAATATATATATATTAATGTAATGTGTAATTAAATAAAGTTTAATTACACATTCCTAAAGTAATGTGTAATTAAACTGGATTTAATTACACATTACTTTGGTAATGTGTAATTAAACTTTATTTAATTACACATTACTTTAGTAATGTGTAATTAAACTTCATTAAACTCGATTTAATTACACATTACCAAAGTAATGTGTAATTAAATAAAAATTCAATTACACATTACGAAAGTAATGAGTAATTAAAAAAAATTTAATTACAATTTTCACAACACTGCTATCAAGTGATTAGATCTGTGTTCAGCTGGAAGTTCATTGATCATGATGTAAATAGGCCAGATTGAATAGGTAGAAGACTCAAACACTGGCGCTCCATCTGTGTTGAACGTCACTGTAGCATACTGTTGCTTCGTCGAATCAGGTAATTCACTAACAAAATTTCTATATAATTGGCCGTCATATATGTCTTTAAAATGACCTTTCTCATGGCGCCTCTCTCGCATTACGGAGCTATAATGGTCCTCATACGCATTGAGATACTCAGCTATCGCATCTGACGGATCTATGATCGCAAAATAATTCGGAGATGATGGGTTTGCTACGTCCACTACCACACTACAATTAGTACATTCTGCAGTTTCATTCAATGCCGTTAATTTACCAATGTACATGGTACACTCCGGGCATGTAACATGGAACTCCGCAGAGTCTTTCGAATTGCAAAATTTATCAATCAAATAGCGAGTTTCGGGTACCACTGGCATAGCAAATATACTATTCAGTAGCTTCAATAAATTTGATGTTGACGTTACAGGTAATTTGTTTGCTATTGAATATTTCAAGACCATTAAAAGAAGCTCCGCTGGACTCCTCTCCACCGGTGTCGATATGGTGTCACAAAACCCTGGAGTCTGTAATAAGTCGTGGAGATTTTCTGATTCGCTGTGACGATTCAACGATTCATGAAACTCTTCGTCATCACTGTTCATCATATTTTCTCCAGAGGCGTCAGCATCGGATGCTGCAATCTATAAATGCAAATCATCACACAATTACTTTTTGCTGTTAGCTCGATTCATTCAAGTCTTCAACTCATATTTGATCAGTGCAAAGAGGGCATAAGTGATAAGTTCAAAAAATTGAGTTTAGCAAGATTAAAAACTTCTCGTTTTGAAGTTGCTAACTTGAAACAACTTTCATAAATGATGCACGTTTTAGTCTTTGCCAAGGCAGCCTTTCAAAGATAGAAATAACACATGGAATAAAAATGAGCCTAATGTAGCAATTTTACTGTATTTCATGATTTTATTATTAGCAATATCGTGCCAAATTTTTGGTAATATTAAACAGCAGATGAATTGAAATTGAAAACCAGTCATACACACAATATGGAATATCTACAGGATGATCGACCCATGTGTCCTAATAATCATGAAAACTGAGAACATACCATAGTTGGTTCCTCGCTTCCACTCACGAACGGTAAATTGTCATTTTGTGTCTGGTCGTGATGAGATTCAGGATCCTGAAAATAAATTTGTCTGTAATTATTGCTGAATTTACATGTGATCAATCATTATTTTTGCCACAAAACTACTGTTTTCTCGCTGTTTTCAGTATTGTTATTCTGCGAGGAAAATATTTCATTTAAAGGGGTGCTGCACTCGATTATTACCGACAGTCAGATCTCTACGAATATTGAAATTCTAAATCCAGGTATCTTTAAACGAGAAAAGGGATTTGTTTCGATTGTGTTCAAAAATAAAGTCGCATGAAAAAATTTGAAATCGCGATGATAAATTTCGTAGTTTTCATCCAATTCCTCATAATTCTTTTGCTCATGTAAAATCACAAGTTTTTAAAATGATTTTGTTCAGATTTTTATATAGAATGGCGGTGTGAAGCCCTTTTTCTCGTTTCTGATCCTGTCTAATTCTATCTGACTGTCGGTAACAATCGAGCAGAGCACACTTTGTAGGAGTTAAAGGAGATCGATCGGACGTTCTCTCTCGCTCCTCCGGTGCTACCTATGGCGCTATCTCTCTCGCACTCACGTCAAGGTTACGTGTCTTTCATTTTGCCCCAAGGTCACTCGAGTAAGTAAATTAGGAGACTCAAAAAAATAAAAAAGGTGTATTACAAAAATTAAAAAAAAAAATATAACAAAAAAATATATAATTCATACCATATGTGAATTTATCGGACCAGTCGAAACAAATTTTTAAGTCTTCTAACTGAAGCTCACCTCTATATAGAGCGTGCAATCTTCAGATAGACCGAAAAAAACGGAAATGCATCATAATTATGTTTTTTTTTTTTTTTTTTTTTTTTTATTTGAAAAAATTTTTTTTTTTTTTTTTTTTTTACTTTGTTATGTCTGAATTGGGATCTTATCCCCTGTTTTAAATACTAGAGTATAACTGAGGGATTGTTGATGGAGGAACAAACGTGACAGGGTTAGAGAACTAATAACTTTATTGATAAGTACTGTCTAGGATTATAGGTGTATAAGTAATGAGTGTCGATAATTCGTACAGGTAGAATAGGTTGAGTAATTTAGGAGTCTTTTGTAAGAGGGTTGGTTAGGAAGTCAGTTGGGAAGAATGTATGAATAAAAGGAGAGTAGAAGTAAAGGAGATGAAGGTTGACTGGGAAGTGTCTTATTGTAATCGTAATTCGTTAGTCGTGAGGTCTTGAGGTAAAGGTGGGGATTAGAGGATTGCAGACCGATGCACTTGTGAGTGTCGTGTGCAGCGGGTTAGCGTGAGAAAGATAGCGAGGTAGGAAGGCAGGAGGTAAGGTATCATCCAAGGAGATATGATAGCAGGTTGGCGAGAGGAACGTGGAGTAGGACGTAACACCCCCCGCGTTAGAGGGAACATATTGATTGGATACAAGAAATATGTTTCTAAGTAACGTAGTTAGATAGGTATAGTTGTAAGTAAACATTTGTGAATTATAGATGGATGTATGTGTGTGGTGAGTGGACTAAGTAGTGTGGCATGAGCCTTTATTAAGTCCGGTAGTACAAATGATAGTGTGATGAGTATGGTTCGAATATGTATTATTCTCATATTGATATTAGGGTTGCATATCGGTAATATTGGCAGTATGCGGAATTACAGTTTTATAGTAATTCTAGTAGGTATGTGGTTGTCAATGAGATAGCGTATAAAAATGCGTATGAAAGTATAGTAATAGTGAGGAGTATAGTAGGTGTATGTGTACAAGGATTGTGCTATCCAATTGTTATCTAACGTTTGAATTGTATTATAAAGGCTTAAGTCTAAGCAAGTGATTACAATTTCAAAAATATGGGTGATGGTATGTATTAAGGTTCTGTATTGTAGGTTTCCGTAGATTTATAATTATAAGTTCACAAATAAGTGAATGTTTAATGTGTTATAAATGTTGGTGATATTATTATCCTAATGCTAAGGGTTGAATGATATTCTAAAGGCTTAAGTCTAAGTAGGTGTTCAAAAACATTGGTAATGGTATGACTTAAAATCTAGCTTACATTAGTCGAGTTTATATAAGTAGTTCGTCGTTGCCTGGGGTATAGGAGGTGGGGCTTTGCTTAGTGAAATATGGGAATTGTGGATAAGTTTACAGTATGGTTCTTTTTCAAGTCTTCATGTATCTCGGTTAGGTTCAGAGTCGTATCTGTAATTATTTGTCTTGTTAGTCTCGTGTGTGTGCTAGTTTTAATTTGTTGAAGTATTTCTGATAAGTAGGTTTTGTCTTTGAATTCTGCTTCTTTTAGGTTCATTGTTGCTTGTTTACGTATGTCGTACATGTTATTAGGTCAAGAATGAAGATATTGTTTGTAATTTTTTTTTTTTTTTGTCATATTGATGGGCAGTGTTAGTTGCGATTGTTTAGTCAGAAAAAAGGGGTAGGATGTGGCGGCGGGCGATTTAGTGGATCTTCAGCCGCCGGAACTTCTAATTTCCTTAACAATGAGGGTGGTAGATTCATTCGTGTGAGATTCGCTGTTTTACTGATTGTTGATTGAACGCGATATGGTGTAGGTCTTGTGTTATTTCTTCTTACTGTTTTACCTCGGATGTCGGATGATTGGGAATTTGTTTTATGGTAAAGTCTCGGGAGTTTTTGTTCCGATTTTTTATTCATCGGTATAGCGTTTGTTTCTTTGGTGTGTGTCTTTTTGCGGATTATTTTGTTTACGTTAGACGAGACCGTGGTAATGTTATACTTCTGACGACTGTGTAAGTGATTGTCCGAGTCGTGTGTGTAGTCCAGGTGCAGATTATCTACCGTTGGCTTGCGTCGCGGTGTTCGGTAACCTGGTGATAGTGAATCGTCGTGACGTTGGTCATGTGTGTTGTTGTAGGTCGTGTCGATAGCTAAACTATTCGAGGGTGTTGGTGTCGCAGTATTTGTAGTTTGTTTGATAGTAATGGTAGTAGTCGTGTATTTATCATTCGTCTCATGAGGCGAAGTTTTGGTTTTTGGTTGTGGTCCTATGTCGTTAATCATAAGAATTGATACAGGGTTTTTATGAGCATCCGTAGAAGGGGCGAATAATTCGTCTGTGAGGTTTGGATGTTGTGTGTCATAGGGTTGTTCATAGTTTATCTGAAAATCATCGTTATTCGCGTAGTCAGTGTTTGTGTAATCAATTCTAACGTCATGTGATTGGAATCTGTCACTTGGTTCGTATTTTTGATTTGGGTAGTTTTGATCAAGGTAGATCTGGGATTGTTGGCTGTGTTCACAGCAATCTACTGAGTGGCCAGCTCGCTTACAGTAGCTGCAGGTCGGCGACGGATCGTAAGGCGGTGTCAGTTTCGAGTAACTGTCATGTAAGTCATTGTATGTTTGTTCTCTCAACTTCCGTCTTTCTAACACTATTCTTTCCGCGATTACTGCCTTATCGATTGCCTCGCGCAACGTGTGAGGTTTTTCGTTAGCTACTCTTTGTTCTAAATTTTTGGATAGGCCTTTTATAAATGATCGTAATGCATTTTCGTTAACATTTTCGGTCAGAATTTTCGCGTGTTCGCTGGTTTCTTCGTATTCTATTATTTCGTAAGCTTCTTCTACTAATTCTTCTATTCTAGTACCGTAATTTAGTGCGTTTTCGTTTTGTTCTTGGTACGCTTCATTTATTGCTAATTGTACGTCTGTTAGTCGTCGTTTAGGCTCATAGTATCTTTTCAGATCGTTGATAATTGTTTGCAAAGAATCGAGGTTACGTCGCGATAATGCTCGTTCGGCGCGACCTTCAATTTTCGAACGTACAATTACTGTCAGTGTAAACAGATGTCGCGGATTTATCAGTTTCTTTGCATTTTCTACTTTCGAAATGAAGGAACTTATCATTACATTAGATCCATTGAATGTTGGAATCATCTCAATAATGACTTCCCATGGTAGGTACGGAACGTTAGTTTCCTTTGAGTCAGGCATTTTACAAGTTAAGGTTTACAACTAATTATGTTATAAAGTTAAGTAATTTGGTTACATTTAGTGGGTTTACAAACCGAAGAATGTTATGAAAGTTGTAGGGTGAGTAGTATTTCCGGTTTGCATAGGTTTCCTGTTATAGTAATTTGTTGAAATGGTGGGAAGGTAACATTTCGAGGGTTGTAATCCAGGCAGTTCTTCATCGGTATAGGTAGTTGTCGTGAAGTCGTCACTGGAATAACTCGTTGGAGCGAGTTCGCTCTTTGTGGGGCTCAGATGAGCCTTTGAGGGGCAAGGTGCCTTGAAGTTAGTCGATGATATTCGGCTTCTGCTCTTTGTTTTAGCAGCAATCTACTATCGGAAGGTTGATAATAGTCACTGATCGTAACGCGAAGTATAGTAAACCTTCGTGTTTGTTTTATTTTTAGGCAGGAATCTACTATCGGCAGGTTGATAATAGTCACTGATCGTAACGCGAAGTATAGTAAACCTTCGTGATCGGTTTAGTTTTAGCAGCAATCTACTATCGGAAGGTTGATAATAGTCACTGATCGTAACGTGAAGTATAGTAAACCTTCGTGTTTGTTTTAGTTTTAGCAGCAATCTACTATCGGCACGATGATAATAGTCACTGATCGTAACGCGAAGTATAGTAAATTTTCGTGTTTGTTTTAGTTTTAGCAGCAATCTACTATCGGAATGTTGATAATAGTCACTGATCGTAACGTGAAGTATAGTAAACCTTCGTGTTTGTTTTAGTTTTAGCAGCAATCTACTATCGGAATGTTGATAATAGTCACTGATCGTAACGCGAAGTATAGTAAATTTTCGTGTTTGTTTTAGTTTTAGCAGCAATCTACTATCGGCAGGTTGATAAGAGTCACTGATCGTAACGCGGTGTGTAGTAGACCTCCGTGTGTTTGTCTAGGTTTTCGGTTGTGCAGTTTTTCGATATTTGATAACTATGTTTTGTTTCACAAGTTGTAGGTAATGTTTCTGTCGTAGTTGTATTTTTATATTAGTTTTGCGTCTTTTGAGTCGTTTCAGTCGGAAGAGGGTTATTAGTTCACACCACTTGTTTTTTATTTTTTTCACTAATTCACTGGTTTATGTCACAATTTGTTTAGTCTGAAGTTTATATCGTCATGGTATTGGTTTCGTTCGTTCACTTTTTTTTTTTTTCAAATACCCTCAGTAACAGGGGGACCGCCGCTGCCACCAGTGTTATGTCTGTATTGGGATCTTATCCCCTGTTTTAAATACTAGAGTATAACTGAGGGATTGTTGATGGAGGAACAAACGTGACAGGGTTAGAGAACTAATAACTTTATTGATAAGTACTGTCTAGGATTATAGGTGTATAAGTAATGAGTGTCGATAATTCGTACAGGTAGAATAGGTTGAGTAATTTAGGAGTCTTTTGTAAGAGGGTTGGTTAGGAAGTCAGTTAGGAAGAATGTATGAATAAAAGGAGAGTAGAAGTAAAGGAGATGAAGGTTGACTGGGAAGTGTCTTATTGTAATCGTAATTCGTTAGTCGTGAGGTCTTGAGGTAAAGGTGGGGATTAGAGGATTGCAGACCGATGCACTTGTGAGTGTCGTGTGCAGCGGGTTAGCGTGAGAAAGATAGCGAGGTAGGAAGGCAGGAGGTAAGGTATCATCCAAGGAGATATGATAGCAGGTTGGCGAGAGGAACGTGGAGTAGGACGTAACAACTTGAAAGAAATTTTTTTTTTTTTTTTTTTTTTTTTTTACTTGAAAAAAAATAATTATGATGCATTTCCGTTTTTTTCGGTCTATCTGAAGATTGCACGCTCTATATAGAGGTGAGCTTCAGTTAGAAGACTTAAAAATTTGGTTCGACTGGTCCGATAAATTCACATATGGTATGAATTAATAGGCTTCGAACGATAGAGTCACTACTCAATGAAATAAACACAGACCTGGGACTAAGAAGGTCAATGACAATAACACGAAATTCAAGTAAAGATTCCTCCAGTCCTTCAGTGGTCTAATTGGACAAGGCGTCGCAGTACAAATGCGGAGGTCCCGGTTCAAACCCGGGCTGAAGGAATTTTTACTTGGAAAAAAAAAAAAAAAAAAAAAAAAAAAAAAAAAAAAAAAAATAATAATTATGATGCATTTCCGTTTTTTTCGGTCTATCTGAAGATTGCACGCTCTATATAGAGGTGAGCTTCAGTTAGAAGACTTAAAAATTTGGTTCGACTGGTCCGATAAATTCATATATGGTATGAATTAATAGGCTTCGAACGATAGAGTCACTACTCAATGAAAAAAAAAATATATAACTTAAAAATACAAGTCTGCATCGAATCACTAATAAAATGTTTTACTGGCCACTTGTTTAGAATAACGACATTTACATACACAAATTTACCGAAATAAAGTATTGTGGGGTTTCGCATTGGTCGGGTTCGTATAAAATATCTCGTATACATACTTATACTATGCTATAGCTAAGGATATATACCCTGACAGCACAGAACGTTGCAGCAATGTCTCAGCAACATTGCTAAATTTCATTTCCATTGCATTGCACTACAATGTTGCAGCAAGATCTCTGCAATATAACATTTGCAACATTGCATTGCAATGTTGCCGCAAGGTTGCTGCAATGCAACTATGTTATATTTATATATTCACGCATGTGAAAATACAAGAATTCAATTTTCCATGTATCAATCAAACGGACAAAATAATTACGGACAAAAACGGACACTTATAATTAACTATAACTTGAATGCCATATGGTGACAGAATTTATCACTAGAATTCATCATTTATTTTTATTTCACTGAAAATTAACCCGCCACGGGTCAACAGTTACAGTTACATACATATTGATGTCAATCCTCACGAATCAAAGTTTACCTATTGAGTCTAAAAGTGATAAAGATTGTAACAGGCGACGTTGGATCCAGATCGACACCGGACGTCAGTTGATCAACGAAGTTAAGCAATCTCATCGGCGAGAAGAATTTGGATGGGTGACCCACATGAATAAAAACGATTAGTCTACGAATAGAAAATTTCGAACACTCCGTAATAATCACTGTGCTCGACCGATCAAAAAAGAATTAGTTGTGGGTGAAAAAATCTCAATCCGTTTATTTTCTTGGTTTTTTTTTTTTTTTTTTTGTGCTAGAAGAAACGAATGGAACTGATAGAATCCTATATACAAAATGAGAAAGTTAATTGGGTAACACCGATACGAACGAATTGGAAATGTAAATTGGAAAAGGGCCATTCATTAGGAAATAACTTGAACAGAAATCCGATTACGACCCATACAAAACCTTCTATTGGTTTGAATAATTTTTTTTAAGCAGGGAATGTTGCAGGAATATTGCAATGTTATGCAATGAAAAGCGGACATAGAGACATTGCAGCAACATTGCAGGGGCATTGCAGCAACATTGCGCAATATAACTGCAATATTGCCAATATTGCAAAGTTATGTTGCTGCAACGTTGCTGCAACGTCTCGGTGCTGTTAGTGTATGAAACGGACCGGACCCCAAGCCCGGTCGTCGTGTGACACAAATCTATTTAATAAACCTTATAAGGTTATAAACTGGCAAGTATGAATAGAAACCCTATCATTCATATGACTCGCCGTATCGTTTCCTATTATTAATAATAGGTTAATCAATTCCCAACTGTGATTGAACTTACCTCGTCAGGATTCTTTTCCATACTCTCAATTCTTCTTCTGGTTCGATACTTAGCAGTGTCGTTGATATCTAATCCGTCACTGTGTAAGTACACTTTACGCCTCTTAACAGCCCTCATTACGTGTAAATAATGTTTTAAATACTTTTGTAGGTATGTACATACACTTTTCGACACTTTTTCGACACTTTTTCGCTTCAGGTTATACACAATTCAAACGCTACAGCCAAACACGCTCGCTGCGTAGACGGTAAGTCTACTGAAAGATTCGGTTGTTTGTGTTGCCGGTGTAACCGTGTAACGGTCTGAAAATTTGTCCCGAGCGGCAGGAAAGTCAGCCTATCAAATGCTTGGCGCGAAAAAAAGGACCAATCGTTTTGAAGCACTCCTACCGATAGGGACAATTTGGCGGCGCCACATGTACACGCGTACGGTCTCTATACGTTACACACCAGACTCACTGCGGCACAGTTTCGCTCTCACTCTGAGTCTCGTGTTTACTGATTCCACACGTGGGCTGCCGGTAGATGTAGAAAGATGGGTGAAATAATCTACGCGCATATAACGTACAAAGACCAACCGAAAACGCATTATACTGTTCGTATAAGTGACATGAAGTGCAAAAAAAATTCGAAAACGCATATGATGAATTCCACGCGGAACGGACCAAAAAAGACCTAAATGTCATGGATTTTTCTCATTTTTGGATGACCTTTAGTACCCTCAGAATTAGCATTTTTTATGTATGTACGACATATGTAGCTTTTGTTACCTATGGTGTACGAGCTGTTTCAGTTTTTCATTTCTTACGCTCTTGATGTCTTTGGAGGCAAATATCTTAGAAACGGTATGTCATATGAAAAAAGTAATAGGGTGGTGATTTGTAGTATTCTTCACTCTTCTTCACCTCAGCCCATGATCTTGCCCGTGACTATCGGAAAACATGTCGAAAAATCATTTTCCAATCCAAAATTCCATTATTATCCACTTATGTCATTTTTAGGATTTTTCTCGTATTTTTTTTCGAAAAGCTCGGAAAATTTCCCATCGAATCACGTTTGTTTCGGAATGGGACACGGCTGCATTGATGCTGCGTTGATTTTTCGACATGTCGAAAAATCGTTTTCCAATACAAAACTCTATTTTTATCCACTTATGTCATTTTTAAGATCTTTCTCGTATTTTTTTTCGAAAAGCTCGGAAAATTTCCTATCGAATCACGTTTGTTTTGGAATGGGACATTGAAGTCTTTTCTTGGTCCGCTCCGCGTGGAATCCATCATATAAGTCCAACGAGTGCAACAGATTTCGATAAAAGGCAAGTTTATTACGTGAAATGGACCGATTGTGGATCGGCGTGCGAGTCAGACCACGTACATTTTGGATACTATCCGGCTTTCATACATTATCTAGGAGGTAAGTAAACAAATGTTTGTACGAAATACAATCCAGTAGCGCATGAATAAAAATCTCTGAAAAATCTGCATTGCCTCAATTCGATCTCTCACCCTTTCGAGAAAAAGGGTGACAAGTATATTTACATCATGCAACAGTTGAGCGAACTGGCGGTACATCCATGACGTAAATAATATATAACGGCCACGTGTTCCACACGTGGTTACAAATAGTTCAGTTCTATGCATGTATCCGCACATTTAGAAATTTACAACGTTTTTTCAATCTGTCCAAAATAATAAAAAGAAATTTTGATGAATCGACGGGGTGGGGGGTTTTTGTTTTCCATTGTGCTAGTTGACCAACTTTTACCTATGAAACAATCATCAGATACAGTCCCAATGAAACTATTGCAATTAACTATTCAGAAATTCAACAATTTGTAGTATCATTTCATTTGTTTGATCATTCCAATTAGAAACATCATTCGAATCAACTGTTGAAAAGCATTCCTCACTTTTATATTTATTCTTAATTGGATATATTCATACCTTGTAGACAGTGTGGGGGATATTTCAAGACAGATTAAAGAAGGGGGTCGACTAATATTTCCAAGCGGGTTACCGTCATCAGAGTCGGAGGAAAACTTTGCACCGATACAAGTAAGTCGACTCATGATTGGTGATTGAATCGTCATACCAATGAGATTCAAAGTCGATGCAAAGTTCTCGCTGTGGAATTACAAAATTGAAGAATATAAACATTTCACACATGACGAATGGTATGATTTCTTTCAACAGAGTCAGAAACATACTAATCTGCTACAAGCAGTTCAAAAGAAGAAAAATGCTGAGACCTTGAATAAACTGAAATCACAGGACTTCCTATCATCAAGGAAGCCACTAATTAATGATTCGGGCGACGAAGATGAAAATAAGGAACCTGATGAAACTAATGCGAATGACTTGGACTTCGTGGATGAGGTTGGTCCCAAAGACACTCATTGTCAGAAAAGAGAGCCGGAGATAGAACGTCAAGAAAAAACCAGAGTTCGACGAAACCTGTTCGGCAAAACTGACGATCCGCTATACCCTGCAGCATCTGTGTATCAAGGTAGAGATGTTCGCATTCGTATCTCTTTGTAATACGTGATGATCAACTCAATTACATGATACTCATTTATATAAATTTTCAGTGAATAATAGAACTTAATCAGAAAATTTTTGTCGTTCTCCAGAAAAACCAGCCATTACACGAATTCAAAATGTGAATTACAACATGAAGAAATTCGAGAAACATTATCAGGACGATGAAAGCGGGAAGAAGCACCCACAAAACAAAAGTTCGTTCTTATTTGATGCAATCATTATCATTTTTCAATTGATTCAAGTACAGACAGGTCCTGAAACATCTCTCCACCCAATTAATTTGAGCTTGGTTTAATTTTCTGTACAATCTTTATACATTTCAAAGTGTTTTGGTTGATCATATTTATATTCTAATGAGATAGATCATATATAGATTTTACCTATACAGATTTGAAAAATTTTACAGAAGGTATTGACATCAGCACTGAGGATTTGATGGCAGCCGGCCATTCTAGGCCGCGCAGTCATCAAACTGTTCCTGTCAAAGTAATTGGAAATGAAAACAGAAAGCAGCCAGAAAATGGAAATCTGGCATTACACTCTGGTCCACTAGACGACAGTGACGATGAGGACAATATTAACCAAGAGATCGAAAGAGGGAAGAAACAGCGTCTTCCACTTCGAGGGTAAAAGAGAAAACAACGTATGTTTGCTAATATAATATTGCTGGCAACCATCAGATCGAAAATATCTTCGCAATTTAACAGTGAAAAAAGTTATAGTTATGGCAGGCCTCGCACTCACTGACAACGCGTCAAGCTGTTAGGAAAATGCATGTTATGTTGATATTACTACCATTTGAAAAATCACACCAAATATTAGGCACCCCGAGTAAAAACGATTTTATAGAATTATATAGAATTATATAGAATTGTTCTATATAATTCTATAGAAATATTGGCCCGATAGAAATATATAGAATTCTATGTAATTTTATAAAATTCTATAAAATTCTATAAAATTCTATGAAATTCTATATAATTCTATAAAATTATACTGAAGCCGGACTCTTTCCCTAATTTGAAACGAAAAGAATAACAAAGCATGGGTAGATTTTTTAAGAATCGAGTAAAAATGATTTTATATAATTATATATAATTAGAGAAGATTATAGAATTATAATAAGATATATATTATAAGATTATAGAATTATATAAAAGTTATATAGAATTGTATAGAATTATGTATAAAAATCCATGTAAGTTTCTTAGAACTTTATATATTTATATATAACTTTATAGAGTTATATAGAATCATATAGAGTTCCATAGAGGATCCAAAACAAGCTTATATGTGGGTTTTATAACTCTATAAAGTTATATATAATTATATAGAGTTCTATATAGGATCCAAAATAAGCTTATATGTAAGTTTTATAGAATTTTATATAATTATATATAACTTTGTAAAGTTATATAGAATCATATGGAGTTCTATATAGGATCCAAAACAAGCTTATATGTGGGTTTTATAGAACTCTACATAGTTATATATAACTCTATAAAGTTATTATATAATTATATAAAGTTATATGTAATTCATATAGAATTCTATGAAACTTACATATAAGCTTATTTTGGATTCTATATAGAACTCTATATGATTCTATACAACTCTATAAAGTTGTATATAATTATATATAGTTCTATAAAACCCACATATAAGCTTGTTTCGGATCCTATATAGAACTCTGTATGATTCTATATAACTCTATAAAGTTATATATAGTTATATAAAGTTATATGTAATTGTATAGAATTCTATAAAACTTACATATAAGCTTATTTTGGATCCTGTATAGAACCCTACATAATTCTACATAACTCTATAAAGTTGTATATAATTACATAGAGTTCTATAAAACCCACATATAAGCTTGTTTTGGATCCTATATAGATCTCTATATGATTCTATATAACTCTATAAAGTTATATTTAATTAAATAGAGTTCTATAAAACTTACATGGATTTTTATATATAATTCTATATAATTCTATACAATTCTATATAACTTTTATATAACTCTATATAATTATATATAATTATATACAATCATTTTTACTCGGGACTACATTCGATAACTACAAGTTTCCTGCGATTTCTAATGCGTTTAATTATTTTGGTCTCATTTAGAGAATGTTGAGGGTGGTTTGAGAAAAAAAAGCCACAGAGAAGTATACGAAGCTTTGGAATATTTCAAAAATCCAGAACCTGACCCAGATCGGAAAAGAATGTACGAAATTGCTGACGAACAGGTATAATCCATAAAATTCTAAAATGTAATTTTGAAAATGTCATCACTATCCGCTGTCGTATCAGAAATGGTTTTACTTACATGCTAACTTTGCCTCGTTAAGGGAAGACCCTAGTGAAACTGAAATCTTCTACATCTTTCTTACGAGCGAAATTATTTATAGATCATGTGAAAGTGTATTCCAAACTAAGAAAAACACACTTTAAGCATTAAGATTACTTGAGAAATGTAGAAGCTACGCAACATTCAATGGTAAAAATGTACTGAACTTCAAAATGCTTCTTGCGTCTTAGTTTTCATCGCATCATATTCCTCTTCGTTTCAGGTCTTCGGCACACTGAAGCGAAGAAAGTGAGGGATCGGATTTGAGATTGGATCACTCGTTTCATTTTGAGAGAATTTATTATTTTTTATTTCAAATTTTTAGCATTTTTCCTGTTATATAAGACCAAAAAAATGTTCCTTTTGCAATAGAATGAAACCGATCCCTCGTTTTGTGCATAAGGTATGTGTGAATTTTCACTGCGAAGGAGAAGTTGATTAGAGCAAAACTCAGACGCAAGAAGCATTTAGCGGAGCTGAAAAGATAGTTCTGAGTAAATGGCATTTTAGTGAAAACTGGTATAAGTTAAATAAATTTTTCAGAATATATGGCACAAAATGATTGGAACAGTCATATCATTAAACTTTATGATCAACGTATCTCAGATTCTCTATTTCTGCTGCGGTGGTATCTCGAACCGCGAATCTTCTTTACCCTGCATCTGTAGATTCACCGTCCCAAAGCAGATAATCAAAATAGGAATTGAATTAGCTATTGCGGTTCCCAGAAAAACTTGGCGCTGATCTATAACACTCGTTTATCTCTGGCTGTTGCCTTAGAACAGTAACTCACGCATCGCCTAACAGCGCTCACTGCTGCCGCTCATTTTGAATAGAGCTTTGTTTGAACAGTTACACCAGATATGCTGCGGAAAAAAGCTTCCGTTGGCATTCTGAGCTCTCCTATGGCTCATCTCTCATGAAAAGATATTAGTTTCTCAATTATTAAGGATTTTTGATCTAGCGACTGCCAATGTTTAGCGTAGCGTTGATGGTTTCCTTCAATTCAGGGACATTAGTTATCTTTCACATAATTGTTGTCCTACAGAAGTTGGATTTAGAACCAAGAAAATATGTTCATGGAGAAATTTTATATTTTGAGCGCTCAAGCTTTTTATTGCATTTCGGAGTACCCATACCCATACATGGCTATGTAGTTTATACTTTGACTTTATATCTTATGAAACTTACTTTCAATGGTATTTTCAATAATTTTATGAAATTATAGAAGTTCATTGTGGAAAAGCAAAAAAAAATTTTTTTTCAATAAATTTTTTTTATAAAATTAGCTGTCCGTAAACTAGAAAAAATCAGAAGGCCTTGAATATTTGTCACAAGGTGGGGACAGGCTCCTAGAGTATATTTCCAGCAAAAACGCAAAAAGCTATATCCAATTGTTTATTCGCAGATATATTTATGGGAAGGCATTACAGTGCCTGCTAGCGTGTGGTTTCTCATCAAGCAGAACAAACCACAAATATTTTTTAGCAGCATGATTGAATGGCTGTGGCCACCTGAAACGTTGGCTAACCGATGCCAAAATTTGAAAAAGGGACGACGAGGCTGCTGGGCAGATCGCCAATGAAAGAGTTCACCCCCCGCAAAAAAAGATTATCGTACAGTGAGTGCAATCTTCCTAAATAAAAATTCGAAAGTTGCAAACATTTTCTGAATTATTGATGTGATATTTCCTTCCCAGAATTGTATGAGGATTACCTGGATGACAAGAAGATTAGAGGAGCAGAAAAATTGGCCTGTTTACTAAGAGTACCGTATTTATATACCACGAAGATTAATTATTTGAGAGGACAGTATCAAGAATAATGATCAAAACTTCTTATCTGTTATAGAATACAGAGTGATTCAGAAGTGCGAAGGATTCATCACTCGTTGGAGTCATGGATTTGGATACCTCCAAGTATCTAAGTTCAATGATGTCTGATGCGAACAAGGGTATGTTACCCTCATTTGCATGCAATTCTTCACAAAAACATTTCCTATTCACTGATAAAATATACAGGAATAGCGTAAAATCTACTAAACCTTCACAGTCATTTTGTAGTTTTCATGCCATTCCACCATTTTTATATAAAACCAGAATATTTTGATTTGCTTCTGTTAAACATTGCATGAAGAATGGGGTAACATGCCATTATAACCATCCGAAATCTGTGAACTCAAATACTTGGAGATATCCAACTCCATTACCAAAAGAATAGTTGGGCATCCACTATCACATATTTGTATTTCATCAAGAATTCTATTACGTTTCCGTTCTTAAAAAAACTTGACTTACGACATACTCCATACTTTGAACAATAACGTAGTCGTATAAGTTACATAATCAAAAAGTTGTAGTGAATTGATGGCTGGTACCGTTGAACGATCTTCAATTGAGAGATTGATTGAAAAATGTTTGCCAAACTAAGCCAAAAATGCAATAGGTGCATGATAATTATTATTTTTTTTTTTTTTTTTTAATTAAAAAAATATGCATCAATCGCATGATTTTTTTTTTTTTACTTTAAAAATATGCAACAATTGCACTATATATTTTTTTTACTTTCAAAATGTGCAATAATTCAACGATCATTGTTTTTGCTTCGAAAAATATGCAATAATTGTTTGATTTGTTTTTTTACTTAATTGTATCTGAACGATCCCGTAGTTGTATAAGTTTTGATATTTGTTTTGGCCTTGATTAACAAAATCTCTGCTTGTCGGCTAAGAAAAAAATTGAACAAGTGTATGATTATATTTTACTTGAAAAAAATTTGAAATGATTTTTTTTTTTTTTGCACTTCTATTTCACTTTATTGTACAGTCGGGCAATAAAGTTCTTGTAGGGTCGAAACTCAGGCTTATGCGATTTAGCATGCGCCTGAATTTCGACCCTACAAGAACTTTGTTGCCCGACTGTACCTACGCTATCTACCTAGTCGTGTATAAGTTATGATCCGTTTTGGCGTTGATTTTAAGATTTCTGCTTGGCTGTTGAAAAATAAAAATATGTGCATGATTATATTTTATTTAACAGAAAAATTGTTATCCTTTTTTTTTTTTTTGTTACTTTGAAGAGGAGAGACTTGAAAAAAATGCCATGAGTGCATAATATTATTTAACTTTATTAATATTACCATAATATTACCTTTATTTCATCCAAACGATCTAGTCGTATAAGTTTTAATCTACTTAAGCTTTGATTGAAAGATGTAAACTTGGCTGTTGGAAAAAATTAAACCAGTGTATGATTATATTTTAATTTAGAAAAAAACGCATTGATTGTATTATCATTATTGACTTTGAAGAGAAAAGACTGATGGTCTCGTAGAAAAATGCCGATAGTGCATAATTATATAGGCATATTTGAACTATACTGTACCTAAACTATCTACCTAGTCGTGTATAAGTTATAATTTGTTTAGGGTGAATTGAAAAAATGTCTAATGAGTTGTTTTTTATAAATCACGTGAAAAAAATAAACTTACCTTTTTTCTTGCTTTCATTGGATTGTCGATTTATTCATTTTTCGGCATAGGCATTGAAAAGTCACTTTTTGACGCCTGTTTTCGATCCACAAAGTGTCACTTTATACGGTTGGTTTCAGAACTGCCATATAAAGTCTTTATACGGCAGTCTGGATGCGCAGTTCGCAGTGCGCACTCCAAAGCTGCCGTATAAAGTCTTTATACGGCAGTTTCGATGCGTGGTTCGAAGTGCGCGACAGATCGCACCATAACCCCACTCTTCGTCTAGTGAATCTCAACAGGCGTCAAAGCGACTTTTCATGCCTATTTCGAAAAAAATACAGTATGGGGCGCACCCGTAAACCGTTTTTGACTCGAATAATGATTTCAGGACTCGCTTCCGGCTCGCCTTCGGCTCGCCTTTAGCTCGTCCTGAAATCATTATTCTCGCCGAAAAACACTTGGTTTACGGGCATGCCACATAATATACTATTTTTTTCCTGCCTCGACGTGATTACTAACCTCGTGTGAATTTGTCATTCATTATTCGTTCACAATAAATTGTGTAATAAAATACATGATAATCGAATTGTAAAAAATTATATGAAAAATTATAAAAAGAATTACATAATGAAATACATGATGAATTACATGCGGATTCCGGTCATAACTTTATATAATTTATCATGTGAGTCGTCATCTAATTTTTGATGTAATAGTTAATATGAACTTTTTCAGTAGGGGGACACCTGACGTGTTTTGCCTCATGTATATCAGTGGTATTAGGAGACTTTTTTTTCTCTAAAATGTAAAGAAGAAGAAATAGACAATTCTAGAATATAATTATAATATGACACAGAGAGTACAGCACCAGTTGATGAGGTTCCGGGGAAGAAGGGTGTCTACAATGTGGATCTTGTAGAGACAATGCAGTTGTAGAACAAATAATGTTTATCCACCAAACCCAAACCTTACCAAACCAAACTTTATCACATTTATCACTATTTTAACATGGATATATCCTTTGTACACTATACTGGTTATCCCTCACTCTTTTACTATATTCTCTTGATTTTACCACACTCAAGGATCAAAGTTATAATGTAAATTTGAAACTTTAATATCTGTTAAACTCAATTATATTCTGAAGAGCACACGTCGAAGCGTGTTGTCTCGTGAACTTCTAATTTGTATCTCTTTTGACTACTTAACGACTGTGTTGCTACCAGTCCTGGTGGCGAAAAATCAAGAGTTTTTCTATGGGTTTGGGAACGCGGAGATTTGGCCCTGGCGTTAAACGTATATGACCGACGGGCGGTAATTTGAAACTATGAATTCTAAGGCGCTTTGTGACAACGTATCTATCCAGTTTGGGTCCCGCAAATCATCACGTGATCATTTACATCAAATTTTCCAAGTTGGGATCGGAGCTCTGTCCGTATCTATCCGGTTTTGATCCCGCAAATTATAACGTGATTATCTACATCAAATTTTCTAAGTTGGAATCGGGGCTCTGTCCGTACCTATCCGGTTTCCATGTAATGTACATTACTCCAACATTTTCTCGTAAGGCGGCGACCACCGCTTTCGATATTCTCGCGAGTGCTACTTATAGGAGTTGATGAGTATACAGGGTGTAAATCTCAACTCTGTACATACTTATAGGGTGTGTAGGGGCTGCCAATACAAGCATTTTGAGGTATGACACCCATGGTCGGAAACTCACCCTAACCACGATGGAGGGCTTTGAAGGATATGGTACCGAACGCTTGATCGTAGTGTAATGAATCAGATGTGATCACTCTCAACCCAACATTTTATTCAGCCGTAGACTGCAACTGTACCTACATAAATGTTCTCGCGTGAAATCAACAAAACGATAAACTTGGCATTAAAAAAATAACAAAACAATTTCCGATGCTTATGAACAGAATTTGAAAAACTTATGGAAAACGAATTGGGGTTTTGCACACTTGGGCTTTTCGTTTTCCATAACTTTCTCAAATTCTGTTTATAAGCACCGGAAATTGTTTTGTAATTTTTTATTGCTAAGTTTATCGTTTCGTTAATTTCACGCAAGAACTTTTGTACTGTTGTCTACGGCTGAATAAAATGTTGGGTCGAAAATGATCACATCTGATTCATTACACTACGAAAAGCGCGCGGTACCAGAACCTTCAAAGCCCTCCACAGCCGTTGGGATGAGTTTCCGACCTTGGGTGTCATACCTCAAAATGCTTGGCAGCCCATACGCACCATATAAGTATGTACAGAGTTAAGATTTACACCCTGTATATAGAGGCGAAAAATATCATCTATAAGCGTCGCCTAATTCCTGTATTGGTAATATGTTATCAGTGTGTATGTTGTCGATACATGGGCTTCCGCCTACAAAAAAAAAAAAAAAAAAAAAAAAGCTCTGCAATACTATGTTAATTAATGTAATTTTTGTACGTTCCGGATAGGACCGTATCCCGACCGCGTATCCCGTGCGCGTACATTACGGATTGAACCGAATAGGAATACTGACACGAGAAAATATTTGACCGTCAAAATTTCGGACAGGACCAGAAGTTTCCAGGTACACAAAAACCAGAACTCGGACGTCCTTTACGGAAAAAACCCTTCAAGTTTGAGGGTGAACCTTCAATTTTCAAAGTTTCACCCTCAATTCTGGGGGTGAAACCCTGAAATTTCAGGATTCAACCTCCAATATTCAGGGTAATACCTTCAATTCCTATAGATGAACCATCAATTGAAGGGTCAACCGTGAAAAGTTGGTGGATCAACCCTGAAAATTGCGGGAGAACCCCCAAGGATTGTGGAATATCCCTCAAACATTGAGGGACAACCTCCAGCAATTGAAGGATAAGCCTGAATAGTTTGGGGTCAATTGGCTGGGTGCACGCACATATCCCTGCTAAAAATTCCTAGGTATTACCTTAAAGGTCTTGCATGGAATATGTAGGTCCTGTGTGGGTACCTGTAGTAACCTATAATGGTATCATAGGGCGTTCGAAGGACCTGCAAGGTATGGTATAGGTCCTACAAATGTACCACAAAAATCCGCGTGGGTGCTTTACCGGACCTGACAGGACCTATATAGGCATCCTACGTTGGCATACAGGACCCATGAGGTTCGATATGCTTCCGCAATAACCTATGTAGGTGTTTTTCAGGACCCAATAGGACCCACATAGGTGTTCGTAGTTGGCATACAGGACTCATAAAATCCGATCTGTATTCGCAATAACCTTGGTAGGTGCTTTGCAGGCCCCTATAAAATCCACATAGATATCCTACGTCGGTATGCAGGACCCCTCAGGTCCGATATATGGTTGCAATAACCCATTCAGGTGCTTTTTAGGTCTCAATAAGGCCCGTAAATTCGCCGTACATACGGTGGTAAAAATGTCGGATAGGGTATTATATACATATTGTGTAACTCGTGGATACGGCATTTTTCCTTGCATACTTTAATACATATACCCAGGTATCTGTACCCACATAGGTCCTAACAGCCATATAGCTATCGTAATTTGGGACAGATTCGTATGGAAATATACCATACAGGTGAAGGACCTATATAGGACCCATACCCGTATAGGTATGGAACCCATATCTATATAGGCGTGCCCCAGAGATGTGCAAAATGGGTACCTAAAACCATTTAAATAGAAAATGGAAATGGGTGTGAAGTTTTTCCATTTGAAATACAAAATGTAAATGGCGATTTCGAAATGCATTTGAAATATAAAATAGGAAATAGGTATTTTCAAAATGCAAATTGGTTATATCTATATATTCGTACACTATAGATATACTGCAATGCTATTTCAGTCGGTAACTTCGGGCACTCTTCAATCCCCAAGCCCACTTCGAGCCCACTTTGCCGGCTCACAAAGTCCCATAAGGTGAACCGTCTTTAGAATATTCAGTCAACGCTTAAACGATTACCAAATTTCATTTTTTTCGAAATTTTTGTTCAAAAAGTATTTAAAATGGAAAATGCATACAAAAATACCATTTCAAATGGAAATGGAAATGGGTGTAAAAAAAAAAAAAATGCATTTCAATTGAAAATGGAAAATACCTATTTTGCATTTTGCATTTCCATTTGAAATGGTTTTATTTCAAATAATGCCCATCTCTGGCGTGCCCACATACATGTCCTATATAGGTTTTCTGCCTATACATACATACCCATTTAGGTCTCAATCCTATATATATGGGGGTTTCCAGCTCATCTCGACCACCTTCCAGACCTGACCCCCTCGGATTCGAGTGAAACTTTTTTTTTGCTTCACTCAAGGCCCAAATTGAAACCTCAATTTTTTTCAGAATTTTTCGAGCCCCCGTCCCGGAGGCATAGATAGTGGAAATTTGCCATTTTATGAAATCCCAGAATTTTTGAACGATGATATCTTGGGATTGGCGAGTCATATCAATAAAAACAGGGTGGTCAATAGATTGGTCTTGAATTGAACTTTCTGAAAAAAAATATTTCGCAATTTTGGGATACCGTCCCGGCCGCTAAAAATTCATTTTAAAGCGAAAAATAGATTTTTCGATGATTTGGGCATTTTTGATTTTTTTTTGATTTTTTTTCTAAAATTCTATGAAGAAACTTATTTTAGTACTTATAATCACCCCCGAAGATATGTGGAATAGCTGCGAAATGAACGCACTTACAATTATATATTTTATACAAATAAATCGCTTATTCTATGAATACAATCTATTAATCTTTGATCAAACTGGGCATTAAACTTAGAAATGTGAGCAAAAGTTTTCGTCATAACTTACATGGCTATCTTGGCGCATAGATTTACGGGTAAATGACTCATCAGAGGAAGAATAAACCCTACATTCTACAGTTTTATGTAATTTTTGCAAGTTTTGTAATTATTATTATTTATGTGCACTCTCATGGTATGTAACCGTTATTTTGAATCTCTGTAATAGAAAAACGGCGAAAAACACATTCTTGAAACTTCACTTATCGCTTCGAGCAGACCTTGTGAAGGTACAGTATTTTTTTCAGATTTTTCAAGCGTGTCCTACATCGTGAAAATGACTCTAAACTAACGCTGTGACGCCACCGCGGAGTAGCGGTGGACGGCAACCGGCCGCCCGCCATTACGTAGAGACTCGGCACGCCGCAATTTCATGCGCATCGACACCTTCAATGATTTTTTACTCGAAAACGAAGAAAAACACATCTCTGGAATTAATTCACAGGTTTTAGTATAGTTCAAGGAACATGTCAGAATTAAAAAAAAATTTTTTGGTCGTGTTGCTCACTGTTTTAAAAATCTTTGAAAACTTAATTGTTAAATAAACAATGGATGAACAAACTTTTTTCGAAGTACTTATTTTTTTATACATTCTATGACTCTTTCCGCGTAAACTAAAAAAAAAAAATCGAGTCTAGTGTCATTTTTGGCGGAGTTATGAATTTTTGAAAAAAACCTTGCTCGAATTTGTTTATGCAAATAACTCAACGAATTTTGCACTAATTGAAAAATCCTTTGGCACAAAAATCTAACTCCCCGAGGACAATCGACATGCAAAATTAAAAAAATATCTGAGAGATGACTGATCCGGTTGACGCGGAATAGCCCATATGCATTGTATAACAATGTATAATGAAGTTAGTAGCCGCCTAAAAACGAGTTAGTAGACTACTAAAATGTCTATGAATACAGGTGTATATGTTTACATCTTTTATTTAAGATGACTACTAGACCATGTACACTACAAATGAGAGGGAATCTACCCCCGTAACAATATATACCGGGATGGGTCCTAGTGCACTATACCGACGTAGGTCCTATGTACTCCTATAAGTTGTACTCCTATAGGAACCTGTTCCAAATTACGATACGTATGGTACCTATATAGGTCCTGTGTAGGTTCCTATGTGGGAATTTTTACCACTGCGCTATACCGACGTAGGTCCTATGTACTCCTATGAGTTGTACTCCTATAGGAACCTGTCCCAAATACCAATACGTATGGTACCTATATAGGTCCTGTATAGGTCCCTATGTGGGAATTTTTACCAGGGATACTACTTTAAAAATGAAGTGTATTGTGTATACGTTGAGCATGGAAAAATGCTAAGCATGATTTTAGATGGCGCTGACAGTATGCATGAATATGTTACACACTGGTGGTTAAATAGTATTAGTATTTTCGTGCACGGAGCCAATACTGAAAATTGAGGGAAAACCCCCAAAAATTGAGGAATATCCCTCAAACATTGAGCGACAGCCTCCAACAATTGAGGGATAACCCTGAAACGTTCTGGGACAACTCTGAAAATTGAGGGATGACCCTGAATAGTTAGGGGTCAACCCTGATGAGTGGCGGGTCACTTCCAAAGTCACTTCAAAAAGTCACCTCAAAAACCCTGAAGTTGAAGGGACCCCCATTTGACGGTTGTTCCTCAAGTTGATGGTACCCCTCAATTCAGGGTTAACCCCCAAGTTGGGGGTACGAAATCACCCTGAAAGTTGAGGGCTCAGTTGAGGGTGATATTTTGAGGGTTTTTTTCCGTAAGGGGTACCCGAGTCGAAATTTAACGCCTGCTTAAAACCTCAAAGTTTTACCGTTGCACAGTGGGTCGGAATCCGCAATTCCTGGCCAAAAGTCGAAAAACGAAGTTTCGTTTTTGGGGTTTTGAAGTGGTGGGTTAGGTAAAGTAATAGTCCAAGGGTCGGATTGCAGACAGGCGATGAGACCATCCCTTATACCTGCTATTGTATTCCACTTCAAAAGTGACCCTCGCTCGAGCTAGACGCATCGTGCTCCAATCGAAATTTACAGTGCAGCGTTCAGAACGTTGCCAAACCCAGAAAAATAACGTTACAAAAAATCTAAAAAATGGATTCAAAAGGAGAAAGTAGGTACAATATCATCATGGAATTCTAAATTTATAATAATGATGTATGTGATCACAATAAAAGAATGATTTGTCCGAAAATTAACGTAAAATTGCAACGGGAAATTGTAAACACGTAGAGAAAAGTTGAATTGCACCCCAATGTCCCACGGCCGGACTTGTTTCAGGGTATAGATTAATCTATTCTCTAATGGGAAAAACAAGAAAATCTTGCGATTTTTTGCGCCACCGCTATTGGCGCAAGTCTTTGTAATGAAAAGTGTATTTTTCTTCATTTTGAACAACCAAAACATAAAATAGGGAGAAGTGGTTTAGATAAAAGTTGTGTGGTTCCGAACGATCCATCCAGGGGTGTACTCACATAGTGGGCCCAGTGCGCCAGGTGGGCCTGGTAAGGCCCAAATCGATTTTTTTTTCTCATTACCCTCATTTTTTTATAGCGGATTTATATATCACGCTTCAAACAAGGAATTTTTTGTCTCAAGTCATTTTTTGCTAACCCCCTTTCAAAAGGCCCAAAAAATAATGAATTTTTTTCTTCATTTCCTTGTTCTTTCTTTCCATTCATTTTACGATGTATTATTCGGTATCATGAATAATTCAACAATTATCAATGACTAGTTATGAATAATTATATTGTGGAACGACTAATAGCAGGTAAGAGTGAATATATAATTTCTATTTATAGAATTATGTATTACACTTCGACATTTCAGAATCTGCTGCCGATCATCCTGCAGTACCTGGTTTATCCAGGAAGGATATTTTTTTGCTCATCAAAAATCAGCTGAATGATGATGCATGAACAGATTTTGCGAGAAAGTGTTCCCGAGTGAAAACTATGGAAGACCTTTTTGCACCGCTTCTATTAACATCCGACCCATATATTTCTAGCTTGCGCAAATGACTTTTCAAAAAAAAAAAAAAAAAAATCAAATCATTGCTACCAGAAGCATTACAGTTATTAACCGCGCCAAGTATTTCAACAAGTGAGGAAAGCTCAAGCTATTTTACAATTGAATCCACTGACTGCGAATCAAGTGATTCTTCTGATGACGACTACTAAAGTTGTACGTAACCAACTAGATTATTTGACGAATAAACATTTTAGAATTTTTCATGTTTCCTAGCATTTCCTTATTTTATATTTACTTAAAAATTTAATGGTTATTTGTATCGTATCTATATACATCATTATAATTTCAATATTCCTGTATCAACCTAATTTTGAGCGAATCATTGTTATTTCTATACTATCTATACATCATGATAATTTTCATATTTCTGTAGTACCCTAAATTTAAGCAAATCATTGTCATTTTAGTATGAATAAAACGTTTATTACATACAAGTCGTCCATATTAAATCTGCCATTTTGTTTTTTCAAATTTTGACTTCAGATTCGTGATCAGCGACCCCAAGAACCCCTGAGTGCTAATTTTTGTCCAAATCGAATGGTCTTCTAAGGAATTTTTAGCTGTATCGGATCCGCCATTTTGTTTATTCAATTTTTGACTTCAGATTCGCGATTAGCAACCCCAAAAACTCCCGAGCTCTGATTTTCACCCGAATTGAATGCGTTTTCGACTTTTGGCCAGGAATTTGGGATTCCGTCCCACTGTGCATCGGTATCGCAAAAGAATATTGGAGTAACTTACATTGAAAAGATCTATGAAACATTAAATTTATCACCGAGTAGCATCACGAAACGATTTCGAGAACAAAAAGGAAAATCACGAGCATCAAATATTAAAAAATCCAGGCTCATAAAAAACAAGTATAGAAGACTATTTCTTAAAAAAGAGAGATCAAGCAAAAAAGCATCTGTGGAACGACGTGAAGGGATTACGTACGAGAGTGAGAGTGGATCAACTTGTGTCTCGGAGGATGACCCTCCTGCTCCACTATGTATTATAATATATATCCGCGTCTCTAATGGCAGCAAATTAATCGGATTCTGTAAAAATTGGCGCAAATTTCCATGAATGCAAATTTTTGGCATCTTTTCAGGTGATTCTGTAGAGCAGTCAGCGGATTTTCGTGATCCTGCGATAATTATTTTCGATTTAGAAACCACTGGACTCGCTAAAACGGCAGAAATCACTGAAATATAATACAACTGGAACGAGCGCTCCGTGGCTAAGCAGGCGCCTGGCTGTCCGGAAAGATCCCACGAAAAACAACCAAAGATGTAAAAACAGCCGCCAAGTACCCACACGAAAATCACAATTGCTTCATAAGCAAAACGTTTCGCCAGTCTCTGTCGTGAAATCAAGAAAAAAGTCAAGCACCGAACGTACCCCTGCGATCTTTCAGCAAGTCTAATGTCGATGATTCATATGATAGTAAACTGTCAGACGTCTCATGCTCATGAGCACTCTCCCTTGAAATTTTTCGTTCTAGAACACCTATTTTGGTCAATATAGTATCTTCATCTTGTGATTCTGAAGTTGGCTTTTCAGTTTGCGGCTTCTTACTTTTAAAAAAATTTTGATGCCTTTGTTTCGTAGCTCGAATCACCTCCTGCATCTCAGTTTTAAATTCAGTTTTGTTTTCTGGGCCATGAAACAAAGGGCAATCTCTTGCTGCTTCTGTAAAACATAACACAAATAGCATGAGAAACCCTGTCCACACAGTTCTCGTGGCTCTGCAGCAACCCTGATTTTCTACTGAATGAGACAATATCCCCAGCAATGTATACATCAGGATATTGTCGATCAATTAATAATATTTATAATTGAGAGAATAAATTCTTACGGTAAAAGACATAGGCAAATTTTGTGTTGCCAAATTTTTCTGTTCTTTTGCTCCCTTTCCATGTAAATTGAGAAACTAAATTGTCTGTCATCGACTCCTTCATTGCACAAGCAAGAAATTCTCGGAGCTTGGTCCCTCCCAACCGAAGTAAATGGTAATACTGGAACATATATATTAGGGTGTGTCAAAGGTGGTCCCTCCCAACCGAAGTAAATGGTAATACTGGAACATATATATTAGGGTGTGTCAAAAATAAAAACGAAATTCGAATTAATTTTTTTGACCGCTGAATGTGTGTATCCTAATCTCGAAATCGACCTTGCGAAAAGAATACGCTGAGAAAAATTTCCACGATGTGCTTATTAATATTTACCGATAAAATTAGACATCGATTGAGCGACCTCTTGGAATAGTTCGTCCGCGCTCTCCTTTTGCATGGTGCATTGTGAGGGGAAAATCTAAGGTTCAAGCCTTGGGGAGGCGAAGAAACACAACATTTCTGGAAAAAAAATCAAAAAAATGCTTGTTTTTTTCAATTTTTTTTTTTCAACATTTGAAAAAAAACATTTTTTTTAAATCTTTTTCCAAAAAGATGGTGTTTCTTCGCCTCCCCAAGGCCTGGACCTTAGATTTACTCTTCACAATGCACCATGCAAAAGGAGAGCGCGAACGAACTATTCTAAGAGGTCGCTCAATCGATGTCTAGTTTTATCGGTAAATATGCATTAGCACATCGTGAGAATTTTTCTCAGCGGATTCTGTTCGCAATAACGGACACCCTAATATATATATATTGTAACATTGCATGTTACCACAGGCTCCTTACCCCTTGGACGACCTTAGCGGAGTGTCTGATTTTTGAATGAATGATTAGGATGGCCCTGAGGCCTGGCAATAATTCCGAGAGACGACCGTGACCGACTAAAATCTGTAGAACTCCTTATTGATTCTTTTGTTTTTCTTTACGCATTTTCTCTGGCATGTGGGAGACGAGGCCTAGACGAAGGCTCACATTCACCCCTAAAGAACGAGTAGACGCACCTACGACGCCCAAAATCGACCAGAAGGATCCCTGATAAGGAACACCGCGTGAGCTCTAGGAGGTAGTACTGGCCAGGCTACCTCCACTGCGGAAGTAGAGGACACGGGGGAATGCCGAGGGCATTCTGCAACGAGGGATATCGGTGGCGGAAGAGATTCCCGCCGCCTAGAAGAGCCTGCAACCCGTGTTCCTTGAATGTAAGGAGCTACAACCACCGCGGTGGATTTTGAATATTCGCGCGTAGCGAAAATAGGGATCTTTTGGTCGATGGGAAATCAATAGTCGATCGCCTGATATGTGCGCTAAGTACCGGCGCCATGCGGTCTACTCACTCTGCGTTAGACTAGCGTTCGTAATACACGTGTGACTACATCTAGCGTCTTTAGTTATTGTTGGATTGTTGAGATTCTCTTTTTGCGTTCGAGCCCCGTGGGCAGTCAAGAATATTAATTTCGTTTTGTGTGAGAGTGAGGAGCCGTCTGTAAATTCCCGAGGGAACCCTGGTGGAAAAAAATTTCTGGAAATCTCTGCAAATTTTCTCTGAAAAACTCTGCAAAAAGCTCTACATTTTTCTGTTATTTGGAACACTTTTCAGAGAAAAATCAGACTTTTTTCCAGAGAAAATTCAGAGTTTTTCTATAGAAATCTCTGCAACGCGAAAAATTCTTTCAAATCTTTCGTGCGTATTTATTGATTAATTTCGATGAAAATCTCTGCACAATTATGAAAATGTCTGGAAATTTCTCCAAGCTCGAATTTCTCCATCTGGCCTCGCTCATAATTATCTGTATTTCTATGCAAAATTCTGCAGAAATGCGAAAATGTCTGGAAATTTCTCCAAGCCCGAATTTCTCTATCTGGCCTGGCTCATAAGTATCTGTAATTCTATGCGAAATTCTGTAGAAATGCGAAAATTTCTGGAAATCTCTCCAAGCTCGAATTTCTCCATCTGGTCTCGCTCATAAGTATCTGCATTTCTGTGCAAAGTTCTGTAAAAACGTGAAAATTTCTGGAAATCTCTCCAAATTCGAATTCTCCAGACATGAACCTAGGTGAAGGTATATGACCGAACAAAAGCAAAGCACGTTCTTATCGGGTTTATATATTATTACACTGCTTAGTGTCTTTGTCGGGTGGTGACAAAGACTAGTGTCTTGTCGCATCGATCCTTGATCGATGGACAATGTGTGGTTTGGTAGTCAGGATCGCTTGATCACTGCACGACGTCTCGTATCAAGTGGTCGGGCGCCGGGGTCTATATTTGCCTGGGTGTAGCACTTTACTCGCGAGAATAAAATGGCAGCTACACTGCAGGTGAGTCGAGGCTCGGCGCCGCGTTGTGGCGCCGAGAGTAACTACGGCACTTGGGGAGATTCCGCGAAACTCTACAGCGGAGATTTACAGAATTTTTCATTGAATACCACCAATTTCACCGAAAAACTGCGGATTTTTCTGGTTTTGTTAAATTTCTGCACTTCCTAATAAACACAAGGTGATTGAAATCCCGTATAATAAACGTGTTCATTATACGTGTAAAAACTGTTGAAACAACCCTTTATACATTCATTATACCAAATAAATTAAACCTATAGTACAATGAATTTCCAGGTCTGATGTCCGTCTGTACGTGGATCTACGATTAATTTATCTACGTGCACCAAATTTATGCAGCCGGCGCGTTTCTTAAACGTCTATTAAATGGACCTGTGTTTATTGGGTTAGGGAGATTCCGCGAAACTCCACAGCGGAAATTTCCAGAATTTTACATTGAAAATCATCAATTTTTCCGCAAAACTTTGTATTTTTCTGGTTTCGTTGAATTTCCGCACTTGGCGAGATTCCGCGAAACTCTACAGCGGAGATTTCCCGAATTTTTCATCGAAAATCATGAATTTCTCCGCACAACTCTGTATTTTTCTGGTTTTGTTGAATTTCTGCACTATTGGCGAGGTTCCGCGAAATTCTACAGCCGAGATTTTTAGAATTTTTCATCGAAAATCATTCATTTCTCCGCACAACTCTGCATTTTTCTGGATTTGTTGAATTCATGCACTTAGGGAGATTCCGCGAAACTCTACAGCGGAGATTTCCAGAATTTTCCATTGAAAACCATCAATTTCACCGAAAAACTTCGGATTATTCTGGTTTTATTGAATTTCTGCACTTGGCCAGATTCCCCGAAACTCTATAGCGGACATTTCCAGAATTTTTTGTCGAACATCATAAATTTCTCCGCTAAACTCTGCATTTTTCTGGTGTTGTTGAATTTCTGCACTTGGGGAAATTCTGCGGAACTCGACCGCAGAAATATTCAGAATTTCCTAGATTTTTCCGACAAATGACAGAGTTTACATCTCTGGAAAACTCCAGATTTTTCGGCATTCTCATTTGTAGATTTTTGGAGAGCTTTGGCAGAGATTTTTTTTTCACCAGGGAAGTGAAAGACCGAGGGATGGACTACGGTCTGGAGAGCGGACGCTTTATAGCGTGGCTGGAAGACGGTAAGCGTTAGCCATTCTTACTTTGGATAATTCGCATCCGGCAACGGCTATCCGCCATCTTGCCATAGATCAAGCCACGAGGCTAATTAATATTCTTGGGATCGAATTAAGCCGATCTCCGAGGGGTAGGCCGTCACCAGTGTCCCTTTGCCTTAGATTTTGTAGTTCGAGTCTTTATTTTTGGAGTAATCATTCGCGTAATTAATAATTGAGTCAAGTGCGTACCTGTAGTACACGAGTACGACAGAGACAGTACGAGTCGGTCACTGTCGCTCTCTCTTCCTCCTGCGGGGAGAGACGTAGCTCGAGGCTCAGCCGAGAGTATTTGTTGTTCTTCGCGTTAGAATTTAGGGTGCATTACTTAACTTTCGTAGTTAATAAATTCAATAAATTATCCGCAGAGTTAGTTTAAATTAGTGGTAGGAAAAATCTGTAAATAGTGTGTAAATAAGAAGCTCTTCGGAGCGATGCGATAACGAGAGACTTCGTCTCTCGTAGACGAGCTAGTCGTCGTAGTACGACCTAAGACTGAGTAACTCATAATTAGTTATTATTTTACGATCGTTATTAATTAGTCATCAATTCGGCTCGTAGCAAATATTTAGTAAATTAGTAATTTAGTGAGGAGTGTCCCGCGAGGACTGGATTTGACGAGTTACATATTCTGTTTGTTGCAGGAATTCTTTTTATTTGTTATTGCTCTCCTACGTGGAAGCTAGTAGTTTAATTTTTATTGTAAAACTCGCCAAACGTGGCCAGGTCACTTATACACGACCTGTAGTCAATTTATACCCGCTGGGGAGTACCCCCGGGTACTAGTATTATTATCTCTAATATTTTTTTTTTTGATACTATTTTTTTTCTTGAATAAATTTTATTTTCTTTGTTAAATTCAAATTCACCGAGTCGTTAATACGCCCTGCTAATCCTTCAATTAATCCCGACCCCTCTCCGCGGTACTGACGCTAGCCGGCGCTCAAGTATCTGTAGTTTGTTTTTTTTTTTCTTTCTTAGTTAGATTTTCAGAAAGTGGCGATTATAAGCCTGGCGCCCAGCATCTTTGTATTATTATTATTAATTTTTCGTTGGCCAATTGTCGAGTGGACGGTTCTCAGCCTAGCTTTCCGGTCTGGTCTGAGGACCAGGAAAAATCCACGTCGCAATATATATATTAGGGTGTCCGTTATTTCCCGAATTCGACGGGTCCTAATGAAACAACGCTATCTCGCCGTGCTGACTAGAAACGCTCTATCTCACCGGGCCGGTTAGAAAAGCGCTATTTTGCCGTACTGGTTAGAAACGCCCTATCTCGCCACGCTGGTTAGAAAAGCGCTATCTCACCGTGTTGGTTAGAGAAGCACTATTCCACCGTTACGGTTTAAATTATTGTCAATTTATATATGTATCAATAATATGAAAATCATTGAAACACGGATCTGTTTATTTCGCTTTTCCAGAAAAAATCGTTTCATTAAATCAAAACTAGAATAATTTTTTTTCACAACGTCTGCAGTCAGAACTCAGAAGGTATAGAAGTTTCAGCATAGTGATGAAGAAGCCTGTGTAGTAGATGTTTATTTAGTATTAATATTTCAGCTATATTGTAATTAGATGATCGTCAATAACACGCACCGCATTTTTCAAATTTGTATTTATTGTACAATAGCAACAACTCCACCACTGGTAAAATGGGTATTGACCATTAGACGAAACAGAAACATTTTTAAATCCAAAATAATTAATGAATGCAAACACTGATGGCAGAGGTTACCTGATTGCTGAATAATTCATCCTATTTGAAGCTTTGTAACAGATTTCTAGAAAGTCGAACATCTTTGGAAAATGTGTCAAAGAGTTGGTAGTTACAATTGAAGATAAATTCTATATTACTTACAAAATATATAATATAATATATAATATATATATATATATATATATATATATATATATATATATATATATATATATATATATATATATATATATATATACATATATATATATATATATATATATATATACACACCGAATTCCCCGAGCCTAACGGCAGTTGAAAAGTAAACATCTGCTCCAATACCTGTATAATCCCAGGCACGCAGCTTCTCTGCTAAGGACGCTCGGAGCAGGATGGACTATCTTATTATCTATTTTACCGAACGTATGCAGCAAGATTTTTAGGCAATGCAGGCGATTTTTTACATCTATTAGATCAGATACCCCCTCAAAAATATTTGATTGTCTTACCTTTCATGAGATATATATTTAGCCTTGACTCTGAACTCCTTGTAGCAAGAGGAATGATATCCGATGATCTTGTCATCCCAACTGTCGGGCAGTACCACATCTTCATATTTGTGCTTGAAATGTTTTCGAGCCTTTAAAAACTGTTTGCAAGACAGCAGAATTTCTTTCGAAAACTCTTTTATTTCTTCTCTTTTCTGGCGAAACTTGGAATTTTCACAAAGTGAATTACACAAAAAGCACTCCATTATCACTCATCGAGATATAAGGTTTTTAAACGACGCTCCAATTTAAATACCTCTGCTGTTTAGACACTCGTAACCGACTGGCTTGGGAAGAAGACCCAAGGGTAACCGATGCTGTCGGCGACCCGAACTTTGTGCGTTAGTGTAGGAGGCGCATGTATGTATACAATAGCATGCCCCCTACACGTATTAAACGAATCTCGATCGAAAATATGGGTATATCACAAATAAATTTTAATTTGTTAAAACCTTAAAAAATTTATAAAGAATTTAAATAAATTATAGATAAATTGTTGATAAAATGTATGACAAAATTTCATTATTTATCTATGATATACCCGTATTTTTGATTATTAATCAATGAAATGAATCACTCATTGTTGATTAATAAAATTTTTTGATCAACATTTTATTGAAAAATTATAGATATTGGTTTTAAAGTTGCGAGAAATGCGTTAATAGTACATTATGTCACTAGGCCGATTAAGTATTTTCCGACGAATTTGAGTTTATAATCCGAGCCGAAGGCGAGGATTATGATGAAATTCGTCAGAAAATACTTTTTGGGCCGTGTGGCATACAGAATTTTATGTGTCCAGGCCAAAAACCGCGTTTTAACCGAGCGAAGCGAGGTTAAAAACGCAGTTTTACGGCCTATGACACATAAATGATTTTTCAACAGAATACATCCATTCCTAGGAATACATACCACTTTTTGTGTAGGACAGTAGTAACATTGTGTTGTACACTTTATTCCCTAACTATACGAAAAAAAATGAGGTTGCTGTTAATGAAAATAGTGTTACCGTGGTATCGACAACTTCCAAGCGTAGGACTGGGAAAACGTACCACTAAATTTGTAGGACTATGTGGCTATCGTATTATACAAATCTTGACTAAGCCGCACAAAAAAATTCAGCTGGCTGTTAATAATTTTAATGACCTCGTTATTTTAACATGTTCGTAGCGGGGGACGCTCCAGTCAGACCATCCATTTTGTAGGACAATTGTTTTTTCGAGTGTATTACCCAATTATCTTAACATGTACAAATAAAACTGACTGCTGTTTCGACAATTTTTACACTCCACCGGAGCGACATGTTTCACACCTGCGCACTCAATTAGCTACCTCCATCGAGAGTTCATAATAGGAAAGACTTGGGGGTCTCGGCGAACCGAATCGACTCACGAAGATTCAGCCTGCTGTTAATCACTGTAAAAAACATACAGTGGCTGCTGGACTATAATCTTCGGAATTCGGGTAATAATGTTCATCATGCGCCTTCTTAAACCATCAACAGCGAATATCGTGGTCTATCTGAAGCTTTGCCTGGACACCATTAATTGTTAACACGGCACCATCCACACAACGCCTGGTTACATATGGCTTCAGCTGTGGATCAACCAAGTCATCAAGATTAGGAGCATTACCCCATTCCACAGGAGTTGCCCAATCATATCGTGCGTGAATTCCTTGAACAAATACATAATCAACTTAGCAATTCTAAAATAACAATATTGTATTCAGACATCGGGCTCTAATTACGATTGCGCATGTTTGCGGAATTATGAGCCATCACATCGATATCTTACCCCATCATCTCGTCTATTCGATACCGAAGAATATTGGCGATTGCATAATCTTCAGGATTAGGGTAAGCCTGATAATGATCCACCCTCCTAAACCACCAACAGCGAATATTGTTGTCTATTCAGAGGCCAGCCTGGATACCATTAATTGTTATTAAGGCACGATCCACACGTCGTCTGATTACATATGGTTCTAGTTGTGTATTAATCAATGCGACAAGATGAGAATCATTACCCCACTCCACAGGGGTTGCCCAATTGTATCGTGAGGAAACGTCTTGAATAGAACACAATATTAACTTAGCAATTGTAAAATAATATCATATGAAGACATCAGGCTCTACTTACAATAGTATATGTTTGCATGATTACCAGCCGTCACGTTCAGGGATTTTCCCTTGATTCTATGAACTTGCATTATTCGCCGATCTTTTCAGACTGAAAATTGTCTTTTTCGTCTTAAACTAACCTGGCGGGGGTTAGGTTGTACCCTATTTGCTGCATACCATCCCCAAAATAAAATCAAACTCAACCAACCAGAGAACAGCTCTCAAAAAGACACCACCTCGGCGCATAAAAACCGGCAAGTCCCAAAGGATCGAGCAATAAATATCATTCAGAAGTTTTTCACTATACTTTCGTCGCTCGAAAACGCTAGAATTCTGCAAACACGAAGATTGCAATAATCAAAAGATCCCACCTAGGCCCATAAAAATCGACAAATCTCAAAGGATCAAGCAATAAATATCATTCAGAAGTTTTTCACACCTCTCGCCGCTCAAAAATGCTAGAAGTTTGTAAAGACATAGATCGCAATAATCAAACGAGCACACCTCGGCACTTGAAAAATCGTGCATAATCTTCAGGATCCTGGTAATACCGATAATTATCCACCTTCTTCAACAACCAACAGTGAATATTGTTGTCTATTTGAAGCCTTGTCTGGATACCATTATTTTTTATCATGACATCATCCACACGTTGCCTGGCTGTATATAGTTTTAGCTGTGTATCAACCAATCCACCAAGATGAGGATCATTATTCCATTCTACAGGCGTTTTTCAGTCATATTGTGCGTGAAATCTTCGAATATAACACATGAGTAACTCGGCAATTGTCAAATAATATCATATAAAGATATCAGGCTCTACTTACGGTGGTGCATATTTGCGAAATTACGAGCCATCACGTTCAACGATTTTCCTATGATTCTATGAACTTTCAATATTCACCGATCTTCTTTCAAAAACTGGAAGTTGTCTTCTTTTCTCAAACTGATCTGGCGGGTGGGTTGCATCCTATTGGCTGTACACCACAAAAAAAAAAAAAAGAATCAACCCCAGCTAACCAGAGAACAGCTATCAAAATACTCCGCCACAGATAAAATCGGCAAGTCTCAATGGATAGAGCAATAAAACATCATTCAGAAGTTTTTTCACGCTTTTCGCTGATCAGGACGGAAAATTGATCATAAAATCAGTCAACCCTTGACGAATAAAGCAATAAATGCTGTTCAGAGCATTCGAATTTTTCACCCATTCTTCGGTGATTCTAAACGCTTGAATTTTTTGCGGAACGCCATCTGCGTTTGATTTATAAACAGAATTTGGTTGTAAAGTTATTGCAACAATAGTGGTCAAATACATCATATTCTAATCAACGAGAATCGGGAAGGTTCTAGACAAGGACCCTATTCGACTAGACCTGCTGAACAAAGAGGTGGATGAAAAATGATTGCAGGACTACTCTAGACACACACACACATGTAATGCGATGGGTTGAGTTGAATAAAAAACAATGAAATTGTGATTACATTTGCAGGGTGATGCTAATTATATAATAGAGTCGTGTTCCCCACCACCGTTCCTCAGTCATTTGCCTGTTATCGAAAAAATCGGATTCGTCGGTGGACATCATCCCATGGTTGGTGATTAGCTCTAGCTGTTGCAAAAAAAAAAAAAATAAATAAATAAAAAATAAAAAAAAAGCTCGGTTGAGCCACTTCTCATCCATATCCTCCTTCAAAACGAATCTTCTTGAATCCATTCAGGTACACAACCCACGACAAACAGATTCAAACATGTCCATTGAATGATCAAATATATTGGATATAATATTAGAATCAAATGAAATTCTGTTGGACGAAAGTATAAAGGCCGAGGTCCACCAGCCGGCAGCGAACGGCGGTAACCGGCCGAAAACAGTGATTCACATTCAAAACACGGACCAAATCTAACTTTAACGCCAGATTTGGTCGATGTATGGGATGTGAACCACTGTTTTGCCGTTTGCCACCGCTCGCTGCCGGCTAATGGGTTTCAGCCTTAACTGGAAGCATTGCCGGGAAATAGAAATCTATAATACAAGTACTTACTATGATATTCCGATAGGTGTTACGTCATGAATAAATGTTATGTAAAGGATGCGAATCACTAGTTAGATGGGTTGACATTCTGATCTCGAATTGGTAGAGTTCTATGTTTGTTACCGAGTCTTGAATAGATAGTTCTTCGAGGTGTTGTCTAACCCTTATCTATCGATGTAAATGCGTTTTATCAGTCGCCACTATGCGGAGGTGAGATAAATGATCGACGATTTTACTTTCAATTAACAATATTCATTTAACAATCCGTCGGAAATTTTGGTTGTTAATCTCGCGCATAAATGCCAATTAACTTTAGTTTGCAATTTTGATAGTTATGCAGGGTGCATCACCTCATGTGTTCAGAATTGGAGGGACTCAGTCGACGCGAAGCCACGTCTCTATAGCCAATCAACAAACAAGAGATTTTCGTAGAGCGAAATTCTCACGAGAATAGAAGATACAATTTCTTGGTTTTGGAAAAAAAAAAATGTCAACAACGACTATTAATATTTGTATTGATAGAGAGGGCAGACAATTCGAGGCGTATGTGTCAGCGTCAGAGTGAATAAGTACTTATAACAAGCACATTAAATCGTTGTTGACATTTTTTCCTACACCAAGAAATTGTATCCTCTATTCTTGTGAGAAGGGATACCATGCTCATAATAACAACATGCCGACTTACCTCTCTGTCCCGAATATTTCACACCACCGAGTAGTAAAATTAGAAAACTTGCGACAATGCTTCTACCTAAGGAAAAATATGTTCTACACTATCGTAATTTGAAACAGTGCATCAAATTTGGTTTAAAGCTGACGAAAGTGCACAGAATTCTAAGGTTCGCACAATCACCATGGTTAAAATCATACATAGATCTCAATACAAATATGCGAAAGCAATCGAAAACGAATTTGAGTAGAATTTCTACAAGCTTATGAATAACGCTGTATTTGGCAAGACCATGAAGAATGTGCGTAACCATAAGAACGTGAAACTAATCACGAAGTGGGAGGGTAGGGGCGGTGCACGCGCTCCCATTGCAAGGCCAACATTTCATAGTTGTACCATATTTTCTGAAGATATGGTGATTATTCAGCTAAGTCGAACCACTGTATATTTCAATAAGCCCATCTACATTGGTGCTGCTATTCTCGATCTTTCGAAAATATTCCTATACAACTTCCACTATGATTATGTAAAAAAGAATTTGTCAATTACCGAATCAAAATTCATGTATACCGATACAGATAGCCTGATATATCAATTTACTGTTCCAAATATCTATGAAATCATCAAGCGTGATGTTGCGACAATGTTCGATACATCAGACTATCCGACGGATAATACCTACGGCATTCCCCTGTTGAATAAAAAACGCCTTGGTCTGATGAAGGATGAGAATAATGGAAAAATTATGACCGAATTTATCGGCTTGCGAGCAAAACTCTATACATTCAGAACTCGTCGCGATACCGACAAGAAACGTGCAAAGGGTGTAAAAGGCTCGACATTAAAATCTATCACGTTTGATGATTACAAACGATGCCTTTTCGACTATCAAAATTTGGCTGAGCAACAGTGTGTGATAAGAAGTAGTCGACATACAGTTAGCACTATTCTACAGAATCAGTTAGCTCTAAGCTGGTGTGACGATAAGCGAAAGTTGATACCCGGTAGAACTGATACTTTACCCTGGGGTTACCAAGATCCTGCAAACTTGTAAATTTCTCACATTCTCTCACATTTTCTCAAAAAATTTCCCATCTACTTTACACGTGAATGTGAGAAAATGTGAGAAAATGTGAGAAAATGTGAGAAACTGTGAGAAAGTGTGTGTGTGTGTGTGTGTGTGTGTGTGTGTGTGTGTGTGTGTGTGTGTGAAAACATTTTTCCACAATGATCATGTGAGCTGGCATTAAGATTGAGGGGATTGAAGAAACAAAATGTAAATATGTTGATAATAAGTTTATTCATGACAATTATATTACACATCCGATTTATTTATCCAACTATTATGTGAACCGTCGAATCCCAACCATTTTACATAGAGTTGAACATCACGCCTCCGCAAGACCATTTCTATACAAGATAGCCATCGGGATATTGCACCCTGCTGAGCTCCTTCTTATAAAACCCGCCTTCGATGGGTTGATTCAGGTAGTCGGTGAGTTTGTCAGTTGGAGGGTTGGTATTTTTCACCTCATGAATCGTAAGTATTTCTCTTGTCCAATTCGGCGTATAACCCTCTTCGAACACATTTTTATATTTGCTAATTCGAACTTTATCGCCGACGCACAGGTTGCTTTCATATCATTTAATATTTATAGAGGTAAAGATTCAAACCTATGTTTACTCGAAAAAGTTCAAGCTCATGGTAACTAAGATTTATTTTAAAGTATTGCGTATAAAAATTACAGCCAATTATGTTGATAATAAAGGCCTATTGTAGAGAAAGGTTAAGAATCGTTGTTTCTTATAACAAACTAGACGTCGTTTCAAAGTCTTGCATATGATCACCGAAATGCAATACATGCTAAATGCTCAGCGTGGGTATACACTATATGCTGAATCCATGCATCCTTTAATTTCCTCGGATATGTCAAGAGCGAATAGAGCTTTTGGTTGAAGCAAAACAATTTTATACATATTCGTATCAATATTCGGTTTCAAACTCGACTCTATCCCTTCCAGACGCTCGTCAATATCTTTCAAGACAAGCTTTGTGAAACAATGAAGAGGAGTATCCGTAAAGCCAAACGCATTTGCCAATGTAGAGAGTTCCCTTACCATTTCGTCTTTTAGTTTGTTCACAGCAACCATATGTTCTGATAGACGACATAAATGATTACAGACGCACGGAATTATGGCGTTTAGTCCATCGATCGATGATTTCTGCAGTACGATGGACGGCGAGTACAGCTTCCGTTTCTTAAGACTGGGGGAGTTGCAAGTAGATGCCTCATCTTCTGTGTCTCGATCTTCTTCCTTTTTCCACTGCCCAGCTGGTTCTGTTAGCTTGATGGCTCTCGAACCGTGAGCCAAGATGAACGAAACGGTATAACCCTTCACATCTACGGGTGTAGTATCGATAGAAACGGCTGGAGTATAGGGTGTGGTCGTTGGTTTAGCGAAGTATGTGTTGATTTTGCTCTCGATTGTCAAAAAGTTCCACCAAATGTCAGTTCTCATCGTGATAATATTTCCACCTTGGTCACAGAACTGCACAATAGGTTCGAAACGTTCTCCGACTAAAGAATATCCAACCGAGACTGTCGTGGAAAACGAAGGGTTTATTCCATATGTGGTTGATAGCAACATCCGCCTGGTTGATCGCAGAGGGTCAATTATGAGTGGTTTATCAACCGAATGAGGTTTTTGCAATGCACGCACAGTTTGAGGGTTAAACATGATGAAATTTTGATTCAGACACTGAAGAGTATTGATGCAGAGTAACTGATGTTCACTATTGCAAGCACGGTCTATCTGCAACTACTGGTGTAGTTGCTTATAGACCCCTTAATATTTCGAGAAATACCCCCACTACCTGGTGAAGTTTTACTATTCGCCAGAGGATAAGGAGAAGCGACCATTTTCAAGTTCACGCTTCGGCTACCCTTGCGAACGTGCGAGCGTACATTCTTTGGTCTTGAATGCAAGGGTGTGATTGGGGGTTGAAGGCGAAGTGCATGCAGGTGCGTAAGGGACGGTCGGGTAAAAAGCAACATGAAGGTGACGTCAATCAGGTCGATGTATAGTGACAGTGTTTCAGGTAGGCAAAAATGGTCAAGGGTTGGCGGGTGGTGGTAACATCAACGATTGGTTCATTTACACTGAGTGGGGATGAACAGGGTACCAAGCATAACATATATAGACTCGCCAAAAGTGTATCATTTTATCAGTTTAAAAAACTATTCAGTAGGGAAGACTCTGCTGGTTGTGATCTTCCCATTTCGAGTGGTTAAACAATTACTGTTGCGTTTGTTTTTTCATTCGTGAAAGGCATTGTTACCAAGCGAACAAGTTTGAGCTTCGAGAAAATTCTGGACAAGTCCTTATTTTTCTTTTGTTTGAATTTATTTTGAAGGATATTTTTTGCGATGAATCGTGTTGAGGATAAACGTGTCATATCAACCGTGAAGGGTTTAATCCTGATGGTGATACGGTACCTCGATAATACAAGGCCGGAAGTTATTACTACGCGTATGCGTGATTGGTACCATCGAGTCAAGGGAATGCATACTGAGTAAGAAGTGACGACAGTTCTACGTAATATTATCGGTATACTTGACATGCCGATAGTCATGCAAATCATGACATTGTCGGACTTAGTGGACAACCCTTTTTGGATGATACAAATGCTGGAAGTCGCGGAAGCTGCCCTTATACCATCAGATCTTCGAATAGTGACAGATGTCATCAAGCGGCTAGGACGGAAGATGAGGATGGCACCACGTGAGGATGCCGCGGCTATAGCATGAGAAGAAGCTATTGCTATGGAAACTGTCGAGGCTTATGAATTGGCGACGGAAAGTGTGATGGCATTTACACAGGATCATCCAGCACTACACCCGCGGAATTCCGATTCCGGCTAACTCGTTGAACAACAATCAAAATAAATAAACTAAAAGTAGGTGCAAATGCACGAGCACGAAGTCGGTAATAGCGAGCGAACTTCATAGACCCGCCCGACATAATTATCCACAGCGTTATGTCGATATACGCGGTCTGGATGAAACCTGGCAAGCCGGACTCATCGATATGTCCGCATACTCATCCGTCAACAAGGGCTCAAAATTTTTGCTCACAGTGATTGATATATTTTCCAAATTTGCGTGGGCCGTGCCGATCAAGAGTAAAAATGCCAAAGATGTAACAGCTGCAATGAAATCTGCAATCGTACACTGAAAAATAAAATGTGAAAACAGTTCACACTTCAAGGTTCTTGTAAGTGGACTAGTATTCTACCAGATTTGATTGCATCGTATAACAACACCAAACATCGCACGATTGGAATGAAGCCGAAAGATATAACTACGACTAATGAGAAACAACTGTATCGAGGAGTGTATAAACCGCGTGAAATAAAAATGAGCAAACGAAAACGTAAATTTAAGGTCGGCGATAAAGTTCGAATTAGCAAATATAAAAATGTGTTCGAAGAGGGTTATACGCCGAATTGGACAAGAGAAATATTTACGATTCATGAGGTGAAAAATACCAACCCTCACCGAAAAACCCGCATACTCGTCTTTAGTATATTTCCATACTAATGCGTTCCTCTAATACATGCACCTAATTATTTTAGTATATTTTCCTCTTTTATCGTAATCCTAAAGGTGTCCTTTAAACTTTAGTATATCTCCTAATCGACACCACGCTCACGTTGATGACACTAACGCAATATGCCAGATGCCCACATGTTTTTTCAGGTGTTTTCTTGTTTTTGAAAGCGTCTTTCTGACATTTCGGATACTGCAAGTATTTAGGATAAAGTTTTTATCTGTGCTTATGCTAAAAAGTTATAATGAATAACGAGGTGCGACAATGGCTTGTAGAAAACGAGCTCGAAGAATTAAATGAAACATTCACACGTCAGTACAGGGGATCTATCGGCATTGTTCACTTATGAAGTTTCGCAGGTTATCTTGAGTCTTGGACCTAATAGTTTTTGAATTTATTCAGGTCAGGAACCACCACCTCTTAATCTCATACTTTTCTCATGTTTGCTGGCTATATAGGTCACAAACTACTGACATTTCGGAGAATAAAGGCTCTATCCGACGAATTGATTAAGTATTTAGTGCCGGAAATCGGCCTGAGGGCTGATTTGTTGCATTGTTTGGCAGTTCTAAAGGCTGCTGATATACAGCCGTCCGTTCAATCGGCAGAATTATCACTTGTAGAAAATGAAATAGACTATAATTTAACCGAAGAAATAAAACAAAAAGGTGCACATGATGAGATTGGAAACCAAGTTTACATTTATCAGCTAGAAGAGGTAATAGGTTATCTTCAAAATAATTTGAGATATTAAAACTTCAGGAGACACCTTCTGTGAACCCCAAAAAATTGTCTAACATAACAAACAGTATTTTAGTAAGTTTCTACGCAAAATAAGCTAAACAAAAACGTTGTCCTTCTCAAAAAAAAATTCTATAATATAGTATAGTTTATTATTGTTTGATATTATTTGCTGGTACAGGTGGTTCTATCGGGTGAAATCACTGCACTTGATTCAAATCGTGGAAATTCTGAAAAAGAATCTGAGGGTACAATTTCTCGGTCCTCCTCCCCCTTGACTGGGTCATCTAAGTCACAGAAGTCTGTTTTACGGCCCCCATGCTCAGTAGCAAGATGTTCAAAGTCATGTGATACTGAGAAGAAGACCCACTCAGGCAAGTCTGGGACAAAGAATGCCTTACCTAGACAACTGACTTCCTGGAAATCTTTGGAAACTCTTAAGACTCTGGATTTGAGAACTTTACTCCAGGGTGATATTATTTCACACTCTGCTCTTGCAAATTATGAACGAAAAGGAATACTTACCGACAAGGATAGGTCAGATATCATCACTGTCGTTGCACGACATATGCTGCATGTGAATTATTGGCCGAGTTCGACAGAATACCAGTTGATGACAACAAAAATTTGTGAATTTTTTTCTTTTGAGAATCCAGAAATATATTTCTGTGCACCCACGGCTGTTCACAGAAACAGTACTGGAAAACTGGTCAACAAAGTTAGGAATATAAAATTTACAATATCCAGCAGAGCTTCTGGATCTCTACCGAATCAGACTGTACCTGATGCACAAGAAATTTTACCATCAACTTCAAAGCAGCAGAACAAAACTCCTCTAACTAAAGCAGCAACTCTTCGTGGATGTTCTGACAGAAATGGACTGAATGAAACTGTTAAATGTGCCATTCTTGCTCTGAAACATCAGAGTACTGATTCTTGGCCTGAAATTTTAAAGAATTGGTCAATAACTCACCCCCTGCGATATATGTATCTTCGGGAGAATAGGCCAGCTGCGACACAAGAGCTTTCACACAAGGTTAGAAAAACTCATCATATCGAAGATGCTACTGAGGCTGAAGATGAGGGAAATCACAACGAAGAGACCTTATTAGTAAATGAATACTTTTTGGAATGGTCTATCCTTTCAGCTGCTAATGGGCACTTACTGATAAACCAAGATTTTAATGAGCTATACCCAGGAAGAGGTAACAGTCTTTTTGCCAAGTGGGAACGAACGAAGACACTTATTATCACTTTAGCTCGTCACGAAGTTACAAAAGCTGATACTGCGACGGCCCAATTACTCAATGAAATTGGTGAAACTCCTGAAGAAAAGCACGATATACTGATCCTGTATCTTCTTGTTGGCTTGTGCTCAAATAGAGGACGTGGGAATAGTGCATCAAACAATCCCTCTGCGGCAGAGGCTCGCAAATCTTTTATTTTCCACGTAAAGACTCCTGGTGATTTGAACAGGGAGATACGAAACCGCCGCCGATTCCTTGTCACCCAAGGTTCGAGAGTCCAGTCAACTATTGTTATAGTTGGACCATCCTTGACCAGTATATCTGGGTGCTATGTGCAAGTGGACAATATAAGATACAAGTTGCGAACTCCACTTGCTGCTGTAAACCTATGTTTCCAGGCCTTCTTCTCGCTGGATGCTGCATACCCAGTAGAAGCTTATGCAGTTTGGCTTTTCATCCAGAGATATTTATTTGAAATGTATCTTGCGGAAGATGTGAGTAATGCACGTGTTACCAGTATCATCAGCTCATTTCATGCGTTAGCCTCCAAGTGTGATAAGAATACCGCACCCTGAATATTTAACAATTGGTTTGGTTTATGATATTCTTTTCCTATTATAATTTTGTATAGTTGTGACCCAAACACACTACAAATTCGCTCATCACTATGGTTTATACATGCAGTATTTGTCACGTCGAAGTTGAGACAATATCTGGCTTATGCACTCATATTCGGTTTATACATCCTCTTAATATTTTGTCATCTTATCAATGTTGTCGCTGTCCAAAGGAATACAGTTCTATTCAATACCTTCGAGATCACTTAAAAAAAAAACATCCAGAAGGGAATACTCAGCAAAATATGCCTGAAAATCTAGAAGATAATTTGGTTGATGATGAAATGCAAGTAGAGAATGAAAATGATATATTAGTTGATGAAAATATTGTAGAAGAGGTGCATGTCAATGAACATCCCATTACAGTTCTTGATTTTAAAACGGCTTTGTATAAGTCTTCTTTAGCATTGTCAGCCAAACTCTACTCAAGCACCACTTTGAATAGGTCTCAAGTGCAGGAAATTTTGAATCTTTGTTCCGATTATGCATCTAGTGGATTTATTGATATTCTGAAAGCAAAGGCGATGTCCCTGTTGAGAGAAGTCAATGGTCATGATCAAAGTATCCAGGAATTAAATGAGATGTTCTCTTCTATGCAAGATTGTTTCTCTGGCTTAAAAACTGAGAAGCAGAGAATAAGTGCTCTAGAGGGAAGTGGAAGTTTCATTCGTCCACAGTCCTTTGTGATGGGTGTGAAGGAAGTAATTAGATATGTTGAGGGGGAGCCAGTACTCACTCCTGTTGAACTAACAGGTCAATATTTATCTATGAGCAGGGTCTTGAAGCAATTTTTTGAATTACCCGGTGTTCTGAATGCAACTCTGAGCAATATTCAAACACTGCAGAATAGTGAAGTGTTCTCAAATATAGTTCAAAGTCCTATGTGGAGGGATATTGAAGAAACTCAATTATTTCAAAATCGTTTAGTACTTCCTCTAATCGTATATTTTGATGATGCAGAGCCAGACAACCAGACGGGTTCTCACTCTGGAGCTCACAGCCTTGGAATGGTCTATTATCAAGTACCTTGCATTCCTCAGCATTTATTATCCTTACTAGATAATATTTTTCTTGCATCAGTTTTCTTATCTGATGATAGAGTTCGCAACAATGCAGCAGCATTCCAGCCCATTATAAATGATCTTAAATTATTAGAAACTGAGGGAATCCGTGTTGAAGTAGAAGATCAAGTCCACCAAATTTATTTCGGTCTTAGTCTTCTTATTGGAGACAATAAGGGTATCCATAGTATGACAGGTTACGTTGAATCCTTCAGCGCAAACTATTGTTGTCGCATTTGCAAAGAGCACAAGGCGGTCATGCGGGTTCAGTTAAGAGAAAACCCCATTATGCTTCGAGACCCAGTAAATTATGCAGCTGACCTTTTACTTGACGATTACTCCCAGACAGGCATTAAATCTGAATGTACATGGAATGTGCTAAATTCTTACCATGTTGCAGTTAATATTGCACTTGAAATAATGCATGATCTTCTGGAGGGAGTTTGTCACTATGACTTATGTGCTGTTTTATTAGAGCTTCTACGACTTGAATTTTTCACTTTGCAAACGCTGAACGAGCGTGTACAGCATTTTGACTATGGGCTCGATTCAGGTGACAAGCCATCCCTTATAACCGTTGACCATCTTCGAAATCAAAAATTGAAAATGTCAGCTTCGGAAATTTTCTGCTTCGTTCGTAATCTTGGCTTAATAATAGGAGATTTGGTACCAGAAGAAAACGAGCAGTGGACATTATATGTTTTTTTGACTGAGATTGTTGATATCGTAACGGCACCTTATGTTAGGACTGAAGTAGCTCCTTACCTAGCTACTTTGATTTCAGAGCACCATCATGTTTACCAGAATGTATTTAATAAAACATTAAAACCCAAATACCATTTTATGCTTCATTACCCGAGGGTCATGAACCAAATAGGGCCCTTAATTCATATCTGCTGTATGCGGATGGAAGGTATGCATCGGCCTGTTGTCAAGAGAAGTGCTAGATCACACACCTGCAGAAAAAACCTTCCACTTTCAACTGCTCTAAGATATTGTCTCAGCTTGAGTGCTAGATTCATCGCCTTGAGGGGGTTTTCTGACGATGTTAAGTTCCATCTCGATGAAACTAACATTCGTGAGGTTAATGATTTTGAACGATTTCAAAATGTATTACCTGCTGGCTATGAAGATTGTGTTGTTGTAAAGCAAGCAACCATTCGTGGGACCTTGTACAATCATAAGATGGTATTGGTATTTAATTATGATGACGATTTGCCATTGTTTGGATTAATACTCTGCATTGCTAAGCCATTGGGCGAGAGAGATGAGAAGGCATGGTTCCTCCTTTCTGGACTTGAGACAGTAGGATTAAATCAACACTTACACTCTTATGAGGTCAGACCCTGCACTGCTGCACAGTGGCTCTTCATTCAGTACGATGAGCTTGTATCCTTTTATCCGAGCAAATGCCGAACAGGTGCTAATGGTTTATCGTACGTGACATTCAGACATCAACTTTAATTTAATTAGAGCTGATATCGATTTTTATTATCGCTCTCGCAAAATGTATAATGTTCTTTAATGTGTAAACGTTCCATTTAATAATAAAATAAGCATTTTCGTGACGAAAATTGTTGTGTATGGCTTCATTTTTTACTCGTTAATAAGGTTAATTTACTCAGCTCGATCCCCGCTATTACCTCTATCATTTTGTACACCTAGTTCTGGGACACCCTGTATATCCTCATGTCATTAAAAGATATTATACTGGAGGATTAGAGGAAAATTTACTAAATGCCGCTGAATGCCACAAGTACCTACGAGGATTAGAGATATACTAATGTTTTAGAGGAAAGCATACTAAAAATTTCAAATTAGAGGAATTTCACCCTGAAGTTAGAGGATATACTAGCCTCGTATTTTAAATGAAAATATACTAATGATAAGTATATTATACTGAAAATAAGTATGCGGGTTTTTCGGTGCTCCAACTGACAAACTCACCGACTACCTGAATCAACCCATCGAAGGCGGGTTTTATAAGGAGGAGCTCAGCAGGGTGCAATATCCCGATAGCTATCTTGTATAGAAATGGTCTTGCGGAGGCGTGATGTTCAACTCTATGTAAAATGGTTGGGATTCGACGGTTCACATAATAGTTGGATAAATAAATCGGATGTGTAATATAATTGTCATGAATAAACTTATTATCAACATATTTACATTTTGTTTCTTCATTCCCCTCAATCTTAATGCCAGCTTACATGATCATTGTGGAAAAATGTTCACACACACACACACACACACACACACACACTTTCTCACAGTTTCTCACATTTTCTCACATTTTCTCACATTCACGTGTAAAGTAGATGGGAAATTTTTTGAGAAAATGTGAGAGAATGTGAGAAATTTACAAGTTTGCAGGATCTTGGTAACCCCAGGGTAAAGTATCAGTTCTACCGGGTATCAACTTTCGCTTATCGTCACACCAGCTTAGAGCTAACTGATTCTGTAGAATAGTGCTAACTGTATGTCGACTACTTCTTATCACACACTGTTGCTCAGCCAAATTTTGATAGTCGAAAAGGCATCGTTTGTAATCATCAAACGTGATAGATTTTAATGTCGAGCCTTTTACACCCTTTGCACGTTTCTTGTCGGTATCGCGACGAGTTCTGAATGTATAGAGTTTTGCTCGCAAGCCGATAAATTCGGTCATAATTTTTCCATTATTCCCATCCTTCATCAGACCAAGGCGTTTTTTATTCAACAGGGGAATGCCGTAGGTATTATCCGTCGGATAGTCTGATGTATCGAACATTGTCGCAACATCACGCTTGATGATTTCATAGATATTTGGAACAGTAAATTGATATATCAGGCTATCTGTATCGGTATACATGAATTTTGATTCGGTAATTGACAAATTCTTTTTTACATAATCATAGTGGAAGTTGTATAGGAATATTTTCGAAAGATCGAGAATAGCAGCACCAATGTAGATGGGCTTATTGAAATATACAGTGGTTCGACTTAGCTGAATAATCACCATATCTTCAGAAAATATGGTACAACTATGAAATGTTGGCCTTGCAATGGGAGCGCGTGCACCGCCCCTACCCTCCCACTTCGTGATTAGTTTCACGTTCTTATGGTTACGCACATTCTTCATGGTCTTGCCAAATACAGCGTTATTCATAAGCTTGTAGAAATTCTACTCAAATTCGTTTTCGATTGCTTTCGCATATTTGTATTGAGATCTATGTATGATTTTAACCATGGTGATTGTGCGAACCTTAGAATTCTGTGCACTTTCGTCAGCTTTAAACCAAATTTGATGCACTGTTTCAAATTACGATAGTGTAGAACATATTTTTCCTTAGGTAGAAGCATTGTCGCAAGTTTTCTAATTTTACTACTCGGTGGTGTGAAATATTCGGGACAGAGAGGTAAGTCGGCATGTTGTTATTATGAGCATGGTATCCCTTCTCACAAGAATAGAGGATACAATTTCTTGGTGTAGGAAAAAATGTCAACAACGATTTAATGTGCTTGTTATAAGTACTTATTCACTCTGACGCTGACACATACGCCTCGAATTGTCTGCCCTCTCTATCAATACAAATATTAATAGTCGTTGTTGACATTTTTTTTTTTTCCAAAACCAAGAAATTGTATCTTCTATTCTCGTGAGAATTTCGCTCTACGAAAATCTCTTGTTTGTTGATTGGCTATAGAGACGTGGCTTCGCGTCGACTGAGTCCCTCCAATTCTGAACACATGAGGTGATGCACCCTGCATAACTATCAAAATTGCAAACTAAAGTTAATTGGCATTTATGCGCGAGATTAACAACCAAAATTTCCGACGGATTGTTAAATGAATATTGTTAATTGAAAGTAAAATCGTCGATCATTTATCTCACCTCCGCATAGTGGCGACTGATAAAACGCATTTACATCGATAGATAAGGGTTAGACAACACCTCGAAGAACTATCTATTCAAGACTCGGTAACAAACATAGAACTCTACCAATTCGAGATCAGAATGTCAACCCATCTAACTAGTGATTCGCATCCTTTACATAACATTTATTCATGACGTAACACCTATGGGAATATCATAGTAAGTACTTGTATTATAGATTTCTATTTCCCGGCAATGCTTCCAGTTAAGGCTGAAACCCATTAGCCGGCAGCGAGCGGTGGCAAACGGCAAAACAGTGGTTCACATCCCATACATCGACCAAATCTGGCGTTAAAGTTAGATTTGGTCCGTGTTTTGAATGTGAATCACTGTTTTCGGCCGGTTACCGCCGTTCGCTGCCGGCTGGTGGACCTCGGCCTTTATACTTTCGTCCAACAGAATTTCATTTGATTCTAATATTATATCCAATATATTTGATCATTCAATGGACATGTTTGAATCTGTTTGTCGTGGGTTGTGTACCTGAATGGATTCAAGAAGATTCGTTTTGAAGGAGGATATGGATGAGAAGTGGCTCAACCGAGCTTTTTTTTTATTTTTTATTTATTTATTTTTTTTTTTTTGCAACAGCTAGAGCTAATCACCAACCATGGGATGATGTCCACCGACGAATCCGATTTTTTCGATAACAGGCAAATGACTGAGGAACGGTGGTGGGGAACACGACTCTATTATATAATTAGCATCACCCTGCAAATGTAATCACAATTTCATTGTTTTTTATTCAACTCAACCCATCGCATTACATGTGTGTGTGTGTCTAGAGTAGTCCTGCAATCATTTTTCATCCACCTCTTTGTTCAGCAGGTCTAGTCGAATAGGGTCCTTGTCTAGAACCTTCCCGATTCTCGTTGATTAGAATATGATGTATTTGACCACTATTGTTGCAATAACTTTACAACCAAATTCTGTTTATAAATCAAACGCAGATGGCGTTCCGCAAAAAATTCAAGCGTTTAGAATCACCGAAGAATGGGTGAAAAATTCGGATGCTCTGAACAGCATTTATTGCTTTATTCGTCAAGGGTTGACTGATTTTATGATCAATTTTCCGTCCTGATCAGCGAAAAGCGTGAAAAAACTTCTGAATGATGTTTTATTGCTCTATCCATTGAGACTTGCCGATTTTATCTGTGGCGGAGTATTTTGATAGCTGTTCTCTGGTTAGCTGGGGTTGATTCTTTTTTTTTTTTTTGTGGTGTACAGCCAATAGGATGCAACCCACCCGCCAGATCAGTTTGAGAAAAGAAGACAACTTCCAGTTTTTGAAAGAAGATCGGTGAATATTGAAAGTTCATAGAATCATAGGAAAATCGTTGAACGTGATGGCTCGTAATTTCGCAAATATGCACCACCGTAAGTAGAGCCTGATATCTTTATATGATATTATTTGACAATTGCCGAGTTACTCATGTGTTATATTCGAAGATTTCACGCACAATATGACTGAAAAACGCCTGTAGAATGGAATAATGATCCTCATCTTGGTGGATTGGTTGATACACAGCTAAAACTATATACAGCCAGGCAACGTGTGGATGATGTCATGATAAAAAATAATGGTATCCAGACAAGGCTTCAAATAGACAACAATATTCACTGTTGGTTGTTGAAGAAGGTGGATAATTATCGGTATTACCAGGATCCTGAAGATTATGCACGATTTTTCAAGTGCCGAGGTGTGCTCGTTTGATTATTGCGATCTATGTCTTAACAAACTTCTAGCATTTTTGAGCGGCGAGAGGTGTGAAAAACTTCTGAATGATATTTATTGCTTGATCCTTTGAGATTTGTCGATTTTTATGGGCCTAGGTGGGATCTTTTGATTATTGCAATCTTCGTGTTTGCAGAATTCTAGCGTTTTCGAGCGACGAAAGTATAGTGAAAAACTTCTGAATGATATTTATTGCTCGATCCTTTGGGACTTGCCGGTTTTTATGCGCCGAGGTGGTGTCTTTTTGAGAGCTGTTCTCTGGTTGGTTGAGTTTGATTTTATTTTGGGGATGGTATGCAGCAAATAGGGTACAACCTAACCCCCGCCAGGTTAGTTTAAGACGAAAAAGACAATTTTCAGTCTGAAAAGATCGGCGAATAGTGCAAGTTCATAGAATCAAGGGAAAATCCCTGAACGTGATGGCTGGTAATCATGCAAACATATACTATTGTAAGTAGAGCCTGATGTCTTCATATGATATTATTTTACAATTGCTAAGTTAATATTGTGTTCTATTCAAGACGTTTCCTCACGATACAATTGGGCAACCCCTGTGGAGTGGGGTAATGATTCTTATCTTGGTGCATTGATTAATACACAACTAGAACCATATGTAATCAGACGACGTGTGGATCGTGCCTTAATAACAATTAATGGTATCCAGGCTGGCCTCCGAATAGACAACAATATTCGCTGTTAGTGGTTTAGGAGGGTGGATCATTATCAGGCTTACCCTAATCCTGAAGATTATGCAATCGCCAATATTCTTCGGTATCGAATAGACGAGATGATGGGGAAAGATATCGATGTAATGGCTCATAATTCCGCAAACATGCGCAATCGTAAGTAGAGCCCGATGTCTGGATACAATATTGTTATTTTAGAATTGCTAAGTTGATTATGTATTTGTTCAAGGAATTCACGCACGATATGATTGGGCGACTCCTGTGGAATGGGGTAATGCTCCTAATCTTGATGACTTGGTTGATCCACAGCTGAAGCCATATGTAACCAGGCGTTGTGTGGATGGTGCCGTGTTAACAATTAATGGTGTCCAGGCAAAGCTTCAGATAGACCACGATATTCGCTGTTGATGGTTTAAGAAGGCGCATGATGAACATTATTACCCGAATTCCGAAGATTATGCAGTCTCTATGGTTCTTCGGGATCGAATAGACGAAAGACTGGATAGCGGTAGCGAGGGCGAATATGATCAAGATATACGGAATGCGTCTGAAGAAGAATGGTGTGTATGATTTATCATTGAGGAATCATTATGACACATCTAAGCTCACTTTTTCTATTTTCAGATCCCATTCTCATAGGGAATGCTGATGAATACAGATGAGGGATAAATGTTACGGCCATTATTATTATTATTATTATTGAAATTGTTGTATTTTAGAATAGGTTAGACTTGAGACATAACAAATAAACGCATATATTATCAGATAATTCGCGTCATTGATTGCATATATATATATATATAACACCCTGTCACTCTTCGAGCATTTTCAGCTAGTATAATTCGTATATATAAGCTAAGAATTAGATATTTCAGCCATCTTTGATCGATTGTCGGTAAGAAAAAAAAAAGATCGGTAATCGTTACCATGATTCGAAAGCGAATCCTTAGTGGCGCCATCGCAAGACGGAAAATTGCAGGAGAATTGCAGCCATCAGACTATCGGTAACTAATGATCGGATCGTTACCATCGGATTATCGATAACTAATCATCGGATCGTTACCATCGGATTATCGGTAAGCGGAGATCGGCAATGCAGGATTCTCGATCCTTACCATCGGAATATCGGTAACAATCGGCAGTGGCGCCATCGCACGACCGAAAATTGCAGCCATCCGATTGTCGGTAACAAAGATCGACGATCGGTACCCAAATCGTTACCATCCGACGGTCGGTAACTTACCCCGCACGGCCGGTAACTTACCATCACAACTCGGCCGGTAAAGAAGTCTTGATCCAGAACTGTCATATATACACTACTGAAGTTGATCTCAAATACTCTATATATTGTAACTTTGTATTTTATAATCGGTTCATTGTCAATTCTTTTCTAACACATATTTTTTTAGTTACTTACACATAATTTTTTACTCAATTACACATACGACATCATCTCTATAAGTAATACAATTGTATTACAACGATATTGAGCGTTACATATATAATACGTACTATATATATAAAAAAAGGTCTATGGTTCCTAATAGTTTTTTGATGGATGTTATTTTTGATAGATGTATAATACTGCATTGCAGATTTGCTTCAGAAAACATGTCCAAATACATATACCGCGAGGACCAGGTGAAAGAGAATGGTCCATCCGCCCAGGCAGATAATATTTCGTATTTTTAGGGGGATAGCCACTCGTTGCGCTGAAAAAATCCCTAGGGTGATTTTGGCGCGCGGTCGATGCAACTCGGCAGCCATTGTTGATACAAGCCGGCTGACTGTCAATACATCGCGGAAGGTAGACAAGTGTGGTTATGTTCGTTTATTTGAAGCAAATGATAAATAAAGTGAATAAAACCTACGTGAATAAGCTAGGAATATTTATCAAAAATCGATCAATCAGTTTTAAATGATATCTTAATGCAATCAACGAATTAACCTAAGCTATAACTGGAAATTTATCAGAATCAAAGAGTTCATCGAGAACAACCAATTCGAACAAAATTATTGATTGTATCCTGGGGTTGAGGCATCAATAAATATCCATAGCTCATTCACGTAGGTTTTATTCACTTTATTTATCATTTCCTTCAAATAAACGAACATAACCACACTTGTCTACCTTCCGCGATGTATTGACAGTCAGCCGGCTTGTATCAACAATGGCTGCCGAGTTGCATCGACCGCGCGCCAAAATCACCCTAGGGATTTTCAGTGCAACGAGTGGCTATCCCCCTAAAAATACGAAATATTAGCTGCCTGGGCGGATGGACCATTCTCTTTCACCTGGTCCTCGCGGTATACTTCACTTTATAACATATGTGCACTATGATAAACGGTATTTATATTATTAAGAATTCGGGATACTTTATAAGAAAGAAAACGCCTGTAGGTATATATACCGTATATATTATGATACTGGCTGTAATTTCGCAGCAAGACTGAAAATAAATATAAATATAAGGTGATATTATGGTGCAAGATCAATAATGTTTTATACAAACAAAAGTATACGATTGAATAACAGAATTCATGCGTCGCGTGTTATATTATTATTATTATTATTATTATTATTATTATTATTATTGCTATTGCTATTATTATTATATACATAGTACCTTTTGGCGAGTCATACTTAGCTGTACTTCATAATCTTCGTAGCGGTATATATATTCCATGCATATCTTCCTATTAAACTGGTTATGAGTTTTATGTATAACAAAATGACTCCGTCATTTTTGTGTGTATAAATCATACGCGGGATCCACTGTCCTTCTAGGCTGGGATACAACCGGATACGTACCAGGTACGTGGAGAAACCGAGCCTGGATGGACGATTCCGTATACGTACAAAAAATGACGGATAGAAATCGACATTTCGGATATGATCCGGGTATAAAATCCGTATACACTATACGATAAAACCCTAAAACCGTATAGCATATACGGGTTTTATACCCGGATCATATCCGAACCCAGACAACACAAAATTCAAAGTCGTCTTAAAAACGTCGTATGGACGTCAAATGCGTCGATTTCTGACGACTTAAAGACGTCGGAAGTCTTAAAGACGTCTTAAGGACCTTTTAATTCTTAAAGACTTCTTTAAGACGTCAGAAATCGACGCATTTGACGTCCATACGACGTTTTCAAGACGACTTTGCATTTTGTGTTGTCTGGGAAATGTCGATTTCTATCCGTCATTTTTTGTAGTATACGAAACTCACCGCATGTTGGCGGATAGTCTGCGGATACATTCCGCATACGAGCAGGATCAGCGTGAACCTACATTTCCCGGATAGAAACGGATACGAACCGGCTACGAATGCGACCTCACATGTCTGAACATTTCTGTACAGGTACCTATCGAACCCGCCATCAATTTCCGGATACAGTGCGGATACATTCCGCATACGAGCGGGATCAGCGTGAACCGACGTTTTCGGGATAGAAACGGATACAAACCATTTATACTGTAACGGATCAGGCGACATAGGCCTGACCGTTAGCAATTTAAACGCCAACAGTTGCGAACGTCGAACGATCTAGAACGTTCGACGAGAGCGACATGTCGAGTGACGTCATAGCAAGTATATAAGTCGAGACACAGCTCTCATCAACAGCAATTCTACGGTATAGCACCGGGTTGACTCACAGCACTTTTGCAGATCAGTCGCAATAGGCAAAGCGCCTTGCGGACTAGTAGACTCACTTTAATATTATCTCGTTCTATCTCAAATCGCAAATTTCAACAGAAAATCAAATAGAATCAAAAAATAAAAGAAAAGAAAATATCATAAAAGAAAATATACTATTTAATCAGAATATAGAAAATTGAATTATAAAGTAAAATAACGGAATATTCCTTTGAAAACGACGAACCTGTCAAACATCGCTTAGCGATCAAAATTAGTCTTCAATATAGAAAATTAGCAAGTAAGGAACACTGTAAATATAGGATAAGTATTTGGTAGCAACCGCTAGATTTAGTAAAATAAAATAAATCGAATTCTTGATTATTTAAAAAAGTAAGTTACTCTATGCAGATCCCTTATCCGCCATTTCCAGGTCTTTCTTCATCGATAAAACTAACCAAAGCTAGATACAGCCTTAGTGTGTCTCTGACGCACTCAGGTCTGGCACAGCAGGTTCTATTGTTTAGAAAATTGGGAATAAACTAACTTTAACAAAATTAAAATCAAAAGGTTAGTTGGGTAAAGTGCAGCCTTAGCGCGTTTACGTGTTCAGGTCTGTGGGGAGGCGGCTTTAGTTGCACGGCGACTCAAGTCCGTAATAGGGAACATTAAATTATTGATTTAAAGGTCTAGAAAATAAAATTCGAGCAAAGAACTCACAATTACACTCGTTTCGCGATACCGGAGGTATCGCTCAAGAACCGAAACGTAACATTTGGCGCCCAACTGAGGGGCTTTTATAATCAATATTTAAAAAAAAACTTACTTAAAAAATATCTAGAGTCATTTATTCAATTTAACTTAACTTCGTTGCACTAATTAATTTAACTTCATTACTAGTAGAGTCATTTTTGTGGATTACGTCAAAGTCCGTTGTCACGACCAGGAAATGGCGGACAAGGGATCTTGCATCAGTCTAACTGTAGATCAGGGACTGGGGGGCAAGGATTCAGATAGGCGTACACAAGAAATGAAAAACACAACGAATAACATAAATAAAATATTTGTTTTTGAAAATACAAAAAAAATCGACGATAAAACAGAAAACGAAATGAGTTTCAGAAAAAGGCTCGAAGAGCAATCTTTAAAATACAAAAAGGAGTTAGAGGAAATAGATAATAAAATTAAAAACAGTTCAGAAAGTACAGAGTGTAAAAGTATTGATCACAAATCGTCGGAAAATGTCGACAGCGACATGTCAAATTCAGATAGATTAGACATAATGGCATTTCTAGAAAAGATAGGAGATAAGCTAGACGAAAAATTCGATTCGCTAGAAAAAACAATATTAGAGCCAACGGAAAAAACCGCGGAAAAGATTGACGGGTTTAAACCCAGAGAATGTCAACACAAAATCGTCGAAATAAATAAAATCGAGCCAGTAGAGCCGGTAGAATTTAAAAAGCAAAGTAACGTCGAACCGAATCACAAAATTCAAAACACTTCAGGGCATAACGACCCAAACAACAACAGCTATCATCAGCAGCGCCGGCGACTTTCATATGGAGTGTATGGAGAACTCCATACCCAGGACAATTCTGGGTATGGAATTCCACACCCAGAATTATGTAGGTGTGGAAAGGAAAAATCATGTTTTTCAAATATTTTTATTACTGATTGCGCCTTGCGCGTCGATAAAATGGTATATTGTGCAAGTGATGAAGAACAGCGGGAGTTATGTTAATTCCCTTCGGTACTCACGTTCGAAACACGTGATTTCCCCCACGCCCGACAAGTATGAAAGAAGGCTCATTTCATTCCCGTGTTATGAAAAAGTAAGGACCCTTCAAGCAAATTTTGTGCATACCATAGTTGCATTTCTTACCGTTCGCCGCTGCGTACTCCCCTCTTGCCCGATACCCGCCATACTGCGGTCCCTTTTAAGCTCAACCTTGATAGTGGTTTCGTGTCTGTATGTTACAATATTGCGGCTGAATAACTTAGCGACACTCTATGTCCATGCGGACTTAACTGCGGAATACGACCGGTCAACACTTATAGACAAGTTCATTGAGAGAAATAAGGTCCGCCGTACCGCATTCGTTTTGTCTCAATCACGGAGTAGAATAAGGAGTGCAGACTTGGGAACTAAAAATGACCCCGCTTTTCGGAACACTAATTTGATTCGGAACACGATTTGAACGCTACGGCCAGAGAATTCCGAAAATTGCCGAAACAAAAGCTATGAACAGCGCATACAAATTTCTGAAATTCGGTGTGACATATGAAAGTGTTTCAGCAACCATCTCACTTTTTTTAACGTTTTCTTTCAGAAAACGCTTGAAAACAGTAAGAAGGAAAAATCTCCCTATTCCGGCTTCAAGCTTAAAAATTTTTAGATCCGACCCACGATTTTTCAGAATTTTTTCAGATCTTTAAACTGTATCGATCAATATACTCGTTTTCAAAAATTGCAGAAAATTCAAATTATGTCGAAAAAATCCAAAATAAAAATTGAGTGCTTTTTAAAGTGGAAAGAGTCATATGAAAACTCGCGGGCCCAATCCGAGAGGTCAAGGGTCAGACCCAGGTTGATTTGAGATGGAATACCCCATATTTAACCTGCAATGTTGAGATTATTGCGCAAAAGAGAAAAATGTTCACTTACAGTCCGCGGTATAAAAAAACGACCCTTTTTTTTTTCATTTTTTTGTGCCTGATCTACAACCGTGAGCAATAAAGGACGGCATTTCAACTGATTTTCATTTGATCTTTACCAAATGTAATTTGACGTATTCTTTCAAACCTCCGTGTTTCAAACCACAGATGATATATTTTGCAAACTACGGAGTTTCCAAACCATTCAAACTTCCTTCTTCTTCCCCGCCTACCGCCCGCGCGCGTTGCTGCAGGTATTTCGCGTGTTTTCCGCCAGTATTGCTAGTATCGCATTCAGCTAGCGCTGTTTAGCGCTTAGCGCGTCGAAAACTGGGGCCACTTTTACGGGCTTTTATAGCTTGAGTCTGCAGTCTGCACTCCTTATTATACTGCGTGGTCTCAATAAATGGAATAAAAATTGAAAAATGTGTAACCCCCCCCCCCCGCTCAGTTGAGTCACTCCATACCCGAAAATTTTGCAAGTCGCCGGCGCTGATCATCAGCAGACAGATGAGCAAGAGAGAAACGAATTTTTCGTCAACGCAAACAAAAACTTAGAAAATAGATTAAATATAAGAGATCAGCTAGCTAGCATAGGATTTAGTAATAGGTTAGATTTAGAAAAGATTAAAAACAATAAAAATAATCCCGTTAATCCGGTAATCGGATTAATTTCTAACACTGTACTCGGATTAGAACAGAAAAATTTTGAGACTGATTTAAACGCAAATATTAAATGTCAAATTGACTTTAAAATAGCAGAAAGCTTGGATCTTAACAAAAATCTCACTTCACCGCACTATGATTTAGTCATTGAGTTAGGTAATTCGCGAAAAGATTTAAACAAAAACGCAATTTCATTGCACAGTGAGGTAGAGATTAATTTAGATAACGCGCTAACAAAGCCGAACAAGATCACTTCACTGCACGTCACACTAGAGAAGAATCCAGCTGTCATCTATGAAAATCCGACGCGCACACTTCATTTCACTCGCGCAACACGGATGAGGAATCCCAGCTGGATGGAATCTAGAAAAGAAAAAAAAGACGGATTAATAAACTTAACATTAATTCGAACAACACAGGATGAAACAAAAGCACCGGATCTGACTGATCGGATAAGACGATATGCTGATTACCAAAATTATAATCCGATTATCAAACGACTAACCGCGATCAAAAAACACAACGAGCAAAAATTAAGAGAAAACCAAAGTTTGCAGTACCACGTGAAGCCAGGGGGCTCGAATAACACTGACACTGTCGACGACTGCGAAGATCTGCTCACCGGTGATCCATTCGTGGTATCCGTAAATCAGCTGTCTTAAGTTCCACCGAAAGAAACGAAGAGGTATACCTGGACAGACAAGGAAAACGACAATAACACCGACATAGACGATACAATAAGACGGAAGACAAAGACAAGACCAATTAATAGAACGAGATCGACGTACCTGTGGGTTCGAGTTCCTGTTTTCCATTTATGCAAATGACGCCAATGTCGATCTCTGTCGATCAAATCCAACGCAGAAAAATCTCAGTGCACGGGGATTCTTTTTGAAGAGGAGGAGATCGCTGAGCACCTGCAGAGGTGCATTTCTATAGAACACCACCGAAGATCCAGGGTGCACAGAACTAAATCCACGGTACACGTCACAGCCACAATCCACGAGTCAAAAAACGGCACCAACGACGAAACTACACCGAACAACGATAACTCGATCATCGTCCTGCCGACAATCGAAGATTGTCAGAAGTGCCAATGATCGAAGGGGGCAATGTAACGGATCAGGCGACATAGGCCTGACCGTTAGCAATTTAAACGCCAACAGTTGCGAACGTCGAACGATCTAGAACGTTCGACGAGAGCGACATGTCGAGTGACGTCATAGCAAGTATATAAGTCGAGACACAGCTCTCATCAGCAGCAATTCTACGGTATAGCACCGGGTTGACTCACAGCACTTTTGCAGATCAGTCGCAATAGGCAAAGCGCCTTGCGGACTAGTAGACTCACTTTAATATTATCTCGTTCTATCTCAAATCGCAAATTTCAACAGAAAATCAAATAGAATCAAAAAATAAAAGAAAAGAAAATATCATAAAAGAAAATATACTATTTAATCAGAATATAGAAAATTGAATTATAAAGTAAAATAACGGAATATTCCTTTGAAAACGACGAACCTGTCAAACATCGCTTAGCGATCAAAATTAGTCTTCAATATAGAAAATTAGCAAGTAAGGAACACTGTAAATATAGGATAAGTATTTGGTAGCAACCGCTAGATTTAGTAAAATAAAATAAATCGAATTCTTGATTATTTAAAAAAGTAAGTTACTCTATGCAGATCCCTTATCCGCCATTTCCAGGTCTTTCTTCATCGATAAAACTAACCAAAGCTAGATACAGCCTTAGTGTGTCTCTGACGCACTCAGGTCTGGCACAGCAGGTTCTATTGTTTAGAAAATTGGGAATAAACTAACTTTAACAAAATTAAAATCAAAAGGTTAGTTGGGTAAAGTGCAGCCTTAGCGCGTTTACGTGTTCAGGTCTGTGGGGAGGCGGCTTTAGTTGCACGGCGACTCAAGTCCGTAATAGGGAACATTAAATTATTGATTTAAAGGTCTAGAAAATAAAATTCGAGCAAAGAACTCACAATTACACTCGGTTCGCGATACCGGAGGTATCGCTCAAGAACCGAAACGTAACAATACATACGGATACAAAACATTTCCGTAAGGTAAACGTCCCGATAACCGGACAGCTAAGGTTGACGTCCCAATGGCCGGACATCCATACGAAATCGTATTTCTGTCTCTCTTGCACACACTTTCTGTCCGGTAACTGGGACCTGTCCGGCCATTGGGACGTTTACCTTATAGGGTCAGATGAAAACTGGATACAAAATTCACAGTTTCAGCCGATAGAACCGGATCAAGGTCGATCGAGGCGACCGTGCGCTCTTCGAACATCTGTCGCATAGAGTCGGATGAAAACTGGATACAAAATTCACAGTTTCAGCCGATAGAACCGGATCAAGGTCGATCGAGGCGACCGTGCGCTCTTCGAACATCTGTCGCGTAGGTCCGGATACAAACCGGTTCCGGAAATTATGCTAAACTCGGATCGATTTCGTATGAAGTCGGATGAATAATGGATACAAAATTCACGATTTTAGCGGTTAGAAACGTATAATGTCTCAGATAGTGCCAAATTCTATACGACATTTTTCGTAGGGGAGTGAAATCAGAGAGAGGGAGAGTGATTCGAGGGATCCGAGTGATCCGAGGGAGAGATGCCGTGTCTCAATTGGTAAAGGTACGCCCCCGTACACTTGCCCTTACAGCAGAGATATATCTATATAGGGGAACGCGAGCCAAGACGGGCACGAAATCAAAAAAAAAATAATATGGGCGAAAATGATTTTTTTATAAAGTACGGTGACGTATTTCAGATCAATAACGACACAAAAAATTTTTTTTAAATTAAAAGATTAGAAAAATTTTTTTCCTCTTTTTCGTGTCATTGTTGATCCAAAATGCGTCGCCATATTTTGTAAAAAATTATTTCCGACCACATTTTTTTTTTATTTGGTGCCCGTTTTGACCCGCGTTTCCCTATATAGATATACAGGGTGTCCCAATTTAAAGTACGCATTACGTTTTCATCCGACCTAACGTTTGAATTGGAAAATGTGTCCTACAAAAGTTGTCCGGTTCAGAGGGGGACACATGAAGAATTTTTTCTTTGCGGTCCAGCATCATGATTGGTAATGCTGTGGAGGATGGACCAGTTTTTTCAAATAAAATCATACATTTTTGTTGCAACTAAAATATTCTTTATTCAAAAATGTACAATTTTCTCAGGAAACTTTTTTTTTGTAAAATGAATAGTTCGTGAGATAGAACAAAAAAACAAATACCACCATCTAGAGCAAAGTCTTTCTGTGATATATGTGATGTGTCGGAGCATCAGTGGGGTGACTACAGATGTTCAAAAATACCACCATCAAGAGCAAGACATGCTCTCACTCGCTTTTCGAAGCTCTAGGCAATCCTTTTGAAAACGGCGCAGAGCTTCGAAAAGCGAGTAAGAGCGTGTCTTGCTCTTGATGGTGGTATTTTTGAACATCTGTAGTCACCCCACTGATGCTCCGACATATGACACATATCACAGAGAGGTTCTGCTGTTGATGGTGGTATTTGTTTTTTTGTTCTATCTCACGAACTATTCATTTTAAAAAAAAGTTTCCTGAGAAAATTGTACATTTTTGAATAGAGAATATTTTAGTTGCAACAAAAATGTATGATTCCATTTGAAAAAACCAGTCCATCCTCCACAGCATCACTAATTATGATGCTGCACCGAAAAAAAAAAAATTCTTCATGTGTCCCCCTCTGAACCGGACAACTTTTGTAGGACACATTTTCCAATTGAAACGTTAGGTCGGCTGAAAACGTAATGCGTAGTTTAAATTGGGACACCCTGTATACCGTGACTTTATGTGGATGCGGTCCAGCAGGGCTCCCAAAACTCATGACCCTTAAGATTTCTGCATCTGCAAAAATGAACCTATTGTATTATTGTAAGCTGTATCTCACAAACTATAACTTTGAGACAAAAGTATCATTGGACTTTTTTCTGCCTTTTTTGATTATCTGGATGCGGATTTTTTCGAAAGAATTTTTACTCCCGAAATTCATGTAGTTTTCGTAGAATTACTGCTTTAGCACCGCGGTAGCTTCCAGACAGTCGATCTGAGAAAAGTGGTCAGCTGAACTTTTTTCTTCCATTTTCGATTTCTCAGACGCGGATTTTCCGAAAATATTTTTCAAGTTCAAAATTGACGCAGGATCTGCATAATTATTCCTTTAGCACGCGGTAGCTTCCAGATGGTCGATCCGAGAAGAGTGGTCGTCTGAACTTTTTTCTTCTATTTTTGATTCCTCAGACGCGCATTTTTCGAAAATATTTTTCAAGTGCAAAATTGACGCAGGATCTGCAAAATTAATACTTTAGCACGTGGTAGCTCGCAAACTGTGGACTTGAGAGAAATGTTTACAAGCACTTTTTTCTTCCATTTTCCATTATCTTGATGCGGATTTTTTGGAATGAATTTTCGTTTCCGAAATTTTCAGCCCTCAACAAGAGACCGATTACCATGTTACTTTTGTACAGTTAGGATACCGCAGCGACTCCAAGAACCCCCGTGTAGTGACAACAAACATAATTCTTACAAGTTTGAGATGAACGTTTCTCACAGACTGACCGCCTGCAAGCTACCACGTGCTAAAGTAGTAATTCTGCAGATCCTGCGTCAATTTTGCACTTAAAAAATATTTTCGAAAAATCCGCGTCTGAGGAATCGAAAATGGAAGAAAAAAGTTCAGATGACCACTTTTCTCAAATCGACCGTCTGGAAACTACCACGTGCTAAAGCAGTAATTCTACGAAAACTACGTGAATTTCGGGAGTAAAAATTCTTTCGAAAAAATCCACATCCAGATAATCGAAAAAGGCAGAAGAAAGTCCAATAGGGTAAATGTGGGTATTACTGCGGATCGCGAATCGACACCGCTTTTAAACGTAAGATGATAATTTTAAGGACCACAAAATGTCCCGCACGTATCTGAAAACACTTAATTGGTACTTTTTGAATAAAAACCGAGTGTTGAAACTCTCTAAAAATGCAGATTTAACTGAAAAAACACATAAATCAGAACAGATTCACATGCTGGAATTACGGCGGTTCTGCATGAATTACTGCGCACCAAATACTGCGAAAAATCTAGTTACTGCGCGTGTAATACTGCGATTTTATTTGAAGCAGTGAACTGCAGTGAACGTGTGCGACAGTTGACAGAGCCAAGATTTGAGGTTTGGTTGTAGCGTCGGTGACAGCCACAGTAATTCATACAGGTAGCGAAATAATGTACCTGATACTGCGCTAGTAAAAATTATTATAAAATAAATATTAATGTTATTTTGCATAGATTGTTTGGAAAGATATACGATTACTTCATACGAAAATGATATTGCGCTGAATATTTCCATACCAGGAACAAAAATATAATCAATTTAGAAGTACGTATTTATGGCTCGTCAACAAACAGAAGCAGCAGAACTCAGAATTTTGTTACCATACAAGATTAAAATTACAATAACGTAACTAAAAATATGGTTGTTGTTATTTATTCTTTATTAACTATTAGTGTAAGGAACGAAATAATTTTTGAACTAATTTTCAAGGGGTCATATACTCAGAAAAATGATAGTTCAATACTTTCATCTGAAACCGCAGTAATTGGCACAACCGCAGTAATACCCACACTTACCCTAATACTTTTGTCTCAGAGTTATAGTTTGTGAGATACGGCTTACAATAGGTTCATTTTTGCAGATGCAGAAATCTTAAGGGTGATCCAAAACTCGCTAGGAGCAGTTTAGTAACTTACTAGATTTTCCTAGTAAGCATCACCAAAAATCTAGTGATGTCCAGTAAAAATCTAGTGATTTCTAGTGATTTCTAGTGATTTTACTAGAAAAATCTAGTGAGTTACTAAACTGCTGCTAACGAGTCTTGGGTTAGTATCTGTTGGCGATCGGTTAAAAATAAAGAAAGTAAAAATAAAATAGTTATGTTCGATTACAAAATCTTGTTTTTTATTTCAAATATTACCTATGAACAATTAAAGGTAAGGAAAGAATACCAGGAGAAACGAGATTTCGTAAATACTTTGCTTAAGATTCATATATATATATATATATCGGCAAAAGTATTGTACTGACTTAATCCTAATCCGTAACATACATAGCCAGATAATCCCCACGTCAAAAGAAGGGGTTCGGTACGAGCACACCGAGCAGAAATCAGGAATCGAAAAACTAGACTAGATCAGTATTGAATTTACCTTGGTACGGACAAGACGTAGGTGGATTTTACTCAAAGTGCTATAAACAAAGTGTTGTAATCGGGATCCTGAGATCCTTTATACAACTACGATTTGTTTAAGGATCCGTTGTCGAATTAGGAGTTGGAACTCGGTCGTACAAAGTGATTCAAGTTTATTAATGTATAAAGAGTTTACAAAAAGTGATTCACTACGTCTAACTGAGATCTGGCATAACCTGCCCTAATATCGGTCTTGATGTTCTGACGCTGATCATTGTAGGGATCGCTTATTTATTACGTTTAAGGAGGTCGCCTTGTTTCTGCAATTGATGTTAGTTGCGTCAAGCCTCGCACTTGCACATTCCAGAGTATTGCCAAAGTGTGTCTCAAAACATCTGGATTGCAACACCTTGATACTCTGGTTGCAACAAAAGTGACGCTATATGGTGTAGCGCGTGTGAACGTCGGGCTATCAATTTGTCAAATAGATAATCTACTATATTGGGAATATTAGTTGATCAATTTAGAAGCATTAAGAACAGAACTGAATAAGGTACAGGGAGTTCGCGGGTTGGCCTTCCCCGGGGTCTCACAATGGTGAGGCTGGCCGGGATGGTTGACACGTTGGGAAACCAACGTGATTTTACAACCCGTGAACTAACGATGGTACGGAAACGCGTGAACTGGCCTTCCCCGGGGTCTCACAATGGTGAGGCTGGCCGGGATGGTTGACACGCTGGGAAACCAGCGTGATATTACAGTTCGCGGGTTACCGATCGTACCGGGAAAACCGGGTATCACCGGGCTGGCCGCCTCGGAGTAGTCTCGGATTTTGATGAGATTTCTGAGGCGGTTGACTTACTGGAGAACAGTATGAGTACACAGTCCGTGTGATAGTTATTAGAACAGAAAATCTGTTGATTGCGTGGGCTGACCTTCCGGGATGTCATAGGACTCCCGGGTGGTTGACACGCTGGGAAACCAGCGTGATAATAAGCCCGCGGAATCGTATTTAGGTTTTCACCCCTAAAAGTGGGTAAAAGAATCCTATTTAATCGTTTACCTGCGACCTGCTTCAGTTCTGCTCGCGTATATAGACTCGTGATTGAAAACGAGTAGTATAGATTGCCCGCGTTGACACTAACATAGCGAATTAGCATTGGCCTATTATTATGAGTTGATAAATAAATGACGAGATAAGACTCTGTCTGCAAGTGGTTTATTAGCGATACCCAATAGATCCCATTTCCCCATATCTCCGACCTGAGTCTATCGGGAGGGTAACGGTCGTAGTTTAGCTGAGCGAGCCCAGGGTGCGCGCGATACCTGGGTCGCGAGGTCCGTTAATTAACAGTATCCCTGCTGGGCCGCATCCACATAAAATCACGGTATAAATATAGATCAATGTTTCTTCGTTGTGGCTGTGCTACCCGAGGTCCCTACGTCTTGTTGTACGATGCCCATGTTCTGAGCCCGCTGGTTGATGGCACCGTCTTGTCCCTTGTCCTTCGCAGCGGGGTCTTCACGTTTTTTGGACCGTTGAAATTACGATTCTTTGAAACAGTTTTTAGGTCGTAACTGGAACGTTGAAGTACTTTTTTCGTCCTTATTGTTTCTCCCAGGTCTTTTCCAAATAGCTATTCATCTGAATCTGCAGTTACCAGAGTTTCCTTAAAGGATCCCGTATGAAAAAAAAAAAAACTATTGAAGCTCTCAGTAGTAGCTAACACAACTATTGAAGCACTCAGTAGTTCTTCGAAAATTTCAATTGTTTGAGTGTATATTCAATAGTTCAGGCAGTAGTAACTATGGAATAACTATTAGACCTGTGCAGTCACAGGGAACTACTGAAGACGTTTACTATTGGTTCCAGTAATCCTTTCAGTAGTGAAGGATCAAACTATTGACTAAATTTGAACTACTGAAGATGCTCACTATTGGTTTCAGTGATCCTTCCAGTAGTGAAGGATAAAACTATTGGATCCATTATTTCAGTAGTGAACGGGCATCATTAAATTACGGTGGTAGAAACTTTTGATTTGTTTTCAATTGGTGAAGATGTTTACGCTATTGGTGATCTTAGAAGTTCTCGATAATTCTATGATCATTGCAATTGGTTTCAATCAAACGAATAACTCATTATAATGAATTATGTAGGGTATAAGGTCTTTGAGGCTTTCGCGGTGAGATTCTGAATAAGACTTGGCTTCCAGGATGGAGCCGCGTTGTTTAACGGTATGTAGGGTATGTTTGTAATGAATGAACAATTTCCTGTATATAATTACGGTATTTAATCATTTAATTTATGTACCAATTATCCGAATATGTTTAATAGTTTCCATGAGTAGTGCTGCTCAATATTTTTCACAAATAGTGCTGCTCAACAGTTTTCACGAGTAGTATTGTTTAATAGTTTTCACGACAGAACTATTGAACGATACCATTTGTGGAAACTATTGAACGCAGTACTACCCGTGCGAAAGTGATCGAGCAGCACTACTAGTGGAAACTATTGAGCAGTGCTACTGGTAGGAACTATTGAGCAGTACTAGTGGGAGAAACTATTGAGCAGCACTACTAGTGGAACTATTGGCAGCACTACTGGTGGAAACTATTGAGCAAGTCACGGTGCTACCCAATAGTTTCACCAGTAGTGAGGTCCAATTTACTACTGAGGAAGTCCTATGCTAATGGTCAATAGTTCTTTCAATCGTTCTCAATAGTTTTTCCGCTAGTTTTTTAATAGTTTCTCTGTAGTTTCTCAATAGTCTCTCAATAGTTTTCCGACACTTATGTCAGTAGTTTTGTGAGTAGTTCTCAATAGTTTTTTTCCATACGGGATGTATTTACATTCGATACCATGAGGCTTTTTCTAATCTTGGTCTCATTATGTTGAAGGTCAGCGAAGATCCTTCCAATGTCGCTTACTTTTTCGATCATTGACAAGTTTTCCATAGTCTTTTAATTCTTGAACGGAATGTTAAGAAAATTCCCAGCTGCTTCTAGGCCTGCAGCGATCTTCTCTTGCTTCTCTATGATTCTGTCATCTCTTTTAATAACGATCTCCTGAACCACCTCTTTAACTTCAGGGTTTACTCTGGGGGGGAAAGATATTAGTACAGTTTTTGGGTGGAGGGTATTTCTTTAGTATATCGTCTTGATGTTCTTTGGGAAATCCTTTTTGGAGAAGTTCATTCCAACGTATAGCAACGTCTTGATGTACGGGATCTGCCAGTTCCTTTTCTTCTAAAAATCCATTCCTAATTACTTTTAGGATATCATCGTCCAATGTTGGCTCAACGTTTGTTTCAGCAGCTGTTTGATCTTGATTATCATCAACCAACGAGTTTTTACTGACTACTCTTTTTTCAGTTTGCACTTGCCCCTGCGGAGTATCAGGGTCAATATTTTCTTGGTCATCCATCGTGTTGTTTTCCTCTGGTGGTGGTGTATACCCATTTTCTGTCTCCGAGCGGTCGACGCTATGTCCTGACCTGTAGGCTGACTTTGAGCGACTGCGGCGGTATCGCTTCAACACACGAATTGACCTCGAACGACTACGGTGGTTTCGTCTTGATGTATGACCATCTGACTCCGGTGAACTGTCGTGTCCTATTGTTTTTCAAAAACAAAAGAAGGGCTACTGTTAGGCACTTTTTGCTTTTTTGAATAGTGAAAGTAATAACTTTCATAGGCAGATATGATATCCTCAAAGTGAGCGATTTCTGTCTGACAATGAGTAATAACTCTATTTCAATCAAGTTACTACAGAACCATTAGTTCTCAGTATCTGTGTTCGATCTCGATCACAGTTGTCAGATATAAGCGTAATAACTCTTATGTGAAACGTCCCTCGCCTTTTTGTCCTATTTAGGTCTGAGTAATAACTTTCTCGTATAGGTTAGAGCCTAAACGAGTGACCATATACCTCCTGTAATCGGCATTGTATAAGCGATAGCTTCTATCATAGGTTAGAGCCTATAGAGTATGCCTGTGTTCTGTCCGCCATCTTGATCTAGAACAATTGAAGTTTTTAGGTTAACTTACTACGTTTATGTTTTCGATGTTTCTTTTTCTTTGTTCGCTGTAATTCTTCTTCCAGACGTCGAAATCTTTGCTCCCAGTCCATTTTTCAGTCCGAAGACCCTGGTGAATAGCTCCTTTTTCTTTTATCACTCATTTTCTTCTTTCGTTGTGTGGCTTGTCCGGCACAAAGAAAAGGAATGATGAAATCCGGATCGATATCTCGACATGGGGAAATTTTCGACTTTAAACTGTGGCGACATCTGGCGGGAAGAGGGGGGTACTACTTTGATCTTGAGGAAGAGACCCGAAATACAATTGTCAATAGTCATTCCTTCAGGCATTGGCTGGTATCAATAAAACGAAGTAGATACTAATGCTTCAAGTATTAGCATCTCCTACGAAGCATGTAGGGGTTAATACTTCACCTCGTAGTAAATACTTCACTAGCGTAGTAGATGCTTCCCTCGTGTAGTACATGCTACGCAAGTGAAGTATCTGCTACTCCTAAGAAGCATTTGCTTCAATACTGTAGTATCTACACTATAGTAGTAGTATAAAATAATTTCTGGATATAAAATACCGAACTTCAAGTTGCGGTACACGTGTTCGACATATTCCCTTCGATTATTATAAACTTTTATCCGTCGTTTTATCTAATATTCATAAAAGCGGCCATTTCCACTTATTTAGCGAAGTACCCGTCTGCGAAGTTGCTCGGACAGCAGCTTCACTCAAACTGTAGTAGATACTACGCCCGGCTCAAAAACGGAGTACCTACTTCGAGCTAGGAGTAGGTACTACGAAACACTAGTATTAATTTCTATGTACGAAGCACCTACTATGCACATAGGAGTAGATACTACGGAAGCGAAAGCATGCTACGCATCTGAAGTATCTACTCCGAATCCGAAGCATCTGCTTCAAGCATTAGCATCTACTTCGTTTTATTGATACCAACCAATATCTTCGGGTTGAAGCTGCTTCTTCGCTTTAGTCTGGTTATGGAGCCACGTCTTAATTTGTGGCGGTTTTCGGTTCCTCAGACACTGTGTTTCATTTATTGCTGTCTGGATTTCTTGTAATGAAGGTAACTTCCTGTGTTTCAGATTAGCACCAAATCGCTTGAGTACTGTTTTCTTTTCATCATCATTCCATGGGACGTGCTTAACTTGACCATATGGAGAGGCTGCAGGAATCGAAGTAGAGGTTGGACAAATTTAAATGAGGAAAAATAAAATACATGGTACTAGAGATTGATGTAGCTAAAAGTTTTGTATGAATCTGTTAAGGTGGTTCTTCACCTACAGTCCCACCAAACGTGGGTTTCAGAGCAGATTTTGAATACTTCTCGATGGGGAAAAAATCTGAAAAAATTCAAGCATGTAGAAGATCCTAGGGAGATTGATTTTGCATAATAATAATTCAAAAAGGTTATTAACAAATTAATGGAAAAAAAAACTGTTCAAGAAATTAGCCGATGGCCCCAACTTTTTTTTGAGGTGAAAATTATTTTTTAATTTTTCTGAATATGTATGAATTTTTTCAGAATTTTGTTAAATCTCTGAAAATCGCGTTTTGTCAAGTATGAAAAAACGCAATTTTTAAAGATTTAACAAAATTCTGAAAAAATTCATACATATTCAGAAAAATTGAAAAATAATGTTCACCTAAAAAAAAAGTTGGGTCATCGGCTAATTTCTTGAACAGTTTTTTTTTTCCATCAATTTGTTAATAACTTTTTCGAATTATTATTATGCAAAATCAATCTCCCGAAGATCTTTTGCATGCTTGATTTTTTTCAGATTTTTTCCCTATCGAGAAGTACTCAAAATCTGCTCTGGAACCTACGTTTGGCGGAACTATAGGTGAAGAACCACCTTAAGCAATAATAAGAAGAGGACAAAGAAGCGAAAACATAATCAAAACAGCATACGAAGCACTGATCTAGTTTTGTCAGAACTGTACCGACCTATGATGGAAGTGACATATCCTGTCATTTTCTTTGAAGTTTTTCGAATTTATTCAAATTAACCTAATGCTGCAGTAGTATTATAACTTTTTCAGTGAAATTCAATACAACAATTTTATTCGAAATTTTTCAGAGATCCAAGGTTTTACTACCCTTTACAACAAACCAGAAATAATAATTCTACTATTGGTATAGATGTGACCAGTGTTGCGAGTCACTAATTAGATTTGTAATGGAATTACTCATTTGATTACCCATTACTTTGGTAATGTGTAATCAAACCGAGTTTAATTACCCATTACTTTGGTAATGTGTAATTAAATCGAGTTTAATTACACATTACTTTGGTAATGTGTAATTAAATGAAGTTTAATTACTTTAGTAATGTGTAATTAAATAAAAATTCAATTACACATTACATTGATATATACATATCCGGGCGAGTCGAAAATTGTGAAAATTGTTGGCTACCCTGAAAAATCAAAGATATCACTGAAATAAAGGTCTCCGTGCAACAATTCGATTTTTTGAATTTTTTTAGGGGTCGCGCGGGACGTTCAAAAACGTCATTTTTCGCGTTAAATTTACTATATCATTGATAAACGGAAGCGGATCATTCCAATAATTCTGATTTTTTTATACAAGGTGCCCAGATATGTACTCTTTCGAACCCATATTCACGAAACATTAACAAATGATTCATATCTTCGAAAAAAATTTCTGGAAATCAATATTTTCACTATTTTAATCAATAATATATGAAAATTTCCAAAATAAAGATTTATTTTTCAGCAATTTTCGCATTCTAAGCAATACTGATACCGAGTTTTACAAGAAAAAAAAAAAAGGAAGAAATACAAGAACGTTTTGTAAGAAAGAAAAATCAATATTTAATGATAATTAATTGAAAAATAGTGAAAATAGTGAAAATATTGATTTTCGGAGATTTTTTTTTGAAGATATGAATCATTTGTTAATGTTTCGTGAATATGGGTTCGAAAGAGTACATATCTGGGCACCTTATATAAAAAAATCAGAATCTTTGGAATCATCCGCTTCCGTTTATTAGTGATATAGTAAATTTAACGCTAAAAATGGCGGTTTTGAACGTCTCGCGCGCCCCCTAAAAAATTCAAAAAATCGAATTGTTTCACGGAGACCTTTATTTGAGTGATATCTTTGATTTTTTAGGGTAGCCAACAATTTTCACAATTTTCGACTCGCCCTAATACATATATATTAGGGTGGTCCTTATTTAGGGCTCGGACGAATTTTTCATCAGACGCCCCCCAAATCGACTCCAAATAATTCAAAAACAATACCTTAATTTTTTCAGATTTTTATCTAGACTCTAACCCCTCCCACCGAGAGGGTGTATTTCCCCATTTGAAATACACGTGTTTTGGCCATATTCTCAGGATATATTTTATTCTAAAATTAAAAACTTTTAGAAAAATCTGTAACTGCGAGATTTTAGTGTTCATTGGTGCTACTATTTGAGAAAAAAATCACATCATCATACGGGTCAATCTAGACGAATTGCACACCCTTTAATCTGCTCTTTTTTCTCAAATGAAGGGTGTGCAATTCGTCTAGATTGACCCGTATGATAATGTGATTTTTTTCTCAAACAGTAGCACCAATGAACACTAAAATCTCGCAGTTACAGATTTTTCTAAAAGTTTTTACTTTTAGACTAAAATATATCCTGAGAACATGGCCGAAACACGTGTATTTCAAATGGGGAAATCCACCCTCTCGGTGGGAGGGGTTAGAGTCTAGATAAAAATCTGAAAAAATTAGGGTATTGTTTTTGAATTATTTGGAGTCGATTTGGGGGGCGTCTGATAAAAAATTCGTCCGAGCCCTAAATAAGGACCACCCTAATATATATATTAGGGTGATTCAAAAAAAAAAAAAAAAAAAAATTTTTTTTCTTTCACTAACAGGCTCAAAAGTTTCATTTAGGTCAAAAAGTATGCTTGTTAAAATATGAGCTCCTAATATTAATATTAAGAGTGGGTGCATCGCACTTTTCGATTTTCCATAAGAATAACATGGGATAAATTATTTTTGCCTCTTCTGATTCTTATAACTAGCAAATGATACGTCACACAAAGAATCTACAGACATATTTTTGTAGAGAATTGAACGCTCTACAAAAAAGTTCCGAGTCATTTTCCAATAAGTCCACCCGGATAATCTCACAAGTTCTTCCTTGCCAATGTACAAATCAAATAAGTTCCACAACACAGGATACCGAATATTTTACGTGCAAGTTGTTTATTTGAACAAAACAGAATACAACGAAAAAAATTAAATTTGATATCATCTACAGGAGATGTTCAAACTGCCCGCCACCCTGCTCTATGCAAAGTTGCGCTCTGCGGATAAGGCTCGCCTGTGCGCACTCCGGCATCTCTGGTGTAACTGTGGCAACAGCTGCCCGGATTGCCCTTCGCAGTTGAGCGCGGTCGTGCAATATCTCGGGTCGATAAACGCACTGTTTAACATGCTCCCACAAAAAAAAGTCAAGCATATTTAGATCCGGAGATCTCGGTGGCCAAGCAATCGGGCCGCCACGGCCAATCCACGCGGCCGGAAACGCCGCATCCAGCACGTCACGCGCCTGTTGGGCATAGTGAGCTGGTGCCCCATCATGCTGGAACCACACGTCCTCGGGATCCAATCCCGCCCGTTCCAACAATCCGTGCAGAGTTCCGAGGAGGAAATTCCGATAAATCGTACCATTCAAACGGGGTGGTAACACATAGTCTAAGATACGGGATAAGGCCGACCTACACCCATCTGTTTACCAGATGAAAATTATTTTTTAGCAATCATAATACAGGAACGAACATGCCGTGCATAGGTTGCCTGACGAAATTCGGTCAAGGCTACCCTTAATTAATATTAATGTTGTAAATTTTTTAAAACTTTTTCACTCATCTGATAACCAAACGAAATCAATACTGATCGAAAGTACGAAGCATGAGGAACAAGCAAAAGTTCGGTTGCCTACCTTTTTCTGGTCCCTACTATAGGGTTGCCAGGTGTAAATAGGTGAGATGATACTATGTACCTACACCCATCTGTTTTCTCATTCAAATTTATATCAAAATACAGAGAATTTTATCACGAACACGATGGTATTAGGTTGCCTAGGTAAAATCGGTCCAGACTATGGGTTGCCGCAATTTGAAACAGTGCGCGAGAGAGAAGCGTTGCGCGTACTATTCAATGCGATAGAGAAGGACGCAACGTAGCAGCTGCTCGTTACGCGTACCAAACAAAACAGAGTGCGCATCCTCTTTTCTCCGTGTGATCGAAAAAGACAACGCTACTGCCGAGAATCATTTTGGAGTGAAAAATAATAATAAAAAATAATAATATTAACAATAACATTAATTAATTAATATTATAATAATTTAATGAAGTTCATCTATAAGATGAATCAAAACTTACATGGAAAATTAAAAGAAAGATATCTAATAACTTATAAAAATAAGAGAATATTTAATAATCATAATGATAATTTATATATTAAATATAAATATATTAAATATTTATATACTATAATAATTTATAAATATATTATAATATAGATTGTATAATTTATTTTAATGAGAAAGATAATATTTGATATTGAATATAATATTTTATTAATATTATTTTATTTTTTTTATCTTTCACAAATAAATGTATAATCTCTAATATACAAAAAATGAATTTTTGTTTGCTAAAACTTGAATTTTCAAATTTGCAGTTTTTATTATTTGCTGTCATTATATTAATACCTACATATAACAGGTATAAATATATAATTTAAGATTTATAATGTTGTATACGTTTAAATACAAAAATTATTCGATGTACGATTCATCCTCAAGTTCCAAGGAATCGTCATCGTTTTCAGGGCATGTCAATTGCAGGATATCGTCAACTTGCAGGGGCATTTGTTCCCCAACGAACCCTGTTGGTTTCATATAGCCATCCACGAACCAACCGCAATTTTCCGGATTTAGTTTCACACACTCGGGATCAGTAGCATTAAGCCACATCGAATTTACGTATATTGTGCGTAAAATTTTTTGTTTTAGCGATTCCCAACATGGTGGGATCATATTTGAGTCAAAGCTTTTAATTTTTTTCATAAATTGTTCATTGTCTTTGTTAGCCGAAAAATTTTTTACAAAAATGCGATATCTCGCGTCATTTACACTGGTGCAGTACTTGATGCCATACATGAGAGCAGTAAATTCCTGTACAACATCCATTTTTTGGTCAATGAAAATGTCGACTTCATCAGTTAATGACGCAAAAATTTTTTGGTAAGTCTCGTTTTTTGAAAAGATTTTGAACGGTCTGATTTTTCCTTTGCTGCAAAAAGCCGCCGTATAATCGCAACCTGTAAACGCATGGAAGGCGGGCAGACTTAGGCATAGCGTGAATCCCAACGTCGAGGCTAATTCTGTACAATTAATGCAATCTAGGTCTTTGTGATTTTTTTTCTTGATCGCTGAAGCTGCTAACCAAATTTGTGATTGTGAAAGTTTATGCATATTTGCCAGCAGAATTATCAAAACATCCGTATCAGAGGCTTTTACTAAAATTCTGGATGATGGTGGCACTTTCTGAGCATGAAATATAATTCGCGTATCCGCTTCTTCGTGATTACATTTATAATCAACTTCTTCAGTTCTTATGATACGATTATCTTGTGTTTGATAAGAATAGCATTGGTCTTCGACTGTTAAAAAAATTTTTTTCGTTTGGATTATTGATTTTAAATGGTCGTTCTCCCAGTAACTAGCCAAAAACTGTACCAATGCCGCCTTAAACCGATAATTTTTAAGACTCCCCAAAAAATCGGTAGGTCTAGTTTGTTGAGGTCCAGAAATGTTATACTCAATATCAAACGCCTGACGATTTACATGTTCGGAGTCTTTGATTGAATGCGTTGAATAGCGGTCAAAGATGAGATGTATTTCTGTAGCTTCAGTTGAAAAAAGTTTTATAAGTATAGATTCAGCGCTTTTAGAAAAGGTCTGGGGCATAGACGATCCGATGAGGTATAAGTAATAAAAACCATCTATTATTTCTACGTCGATTTGTGTTGGTTCAACCATTGGGACTCGAGATTTTAATGTCTTGGCTAATGTCGATTTGACTGTTTTGAACATATCACCAGCACACGTGAAAAGAGCAGGCGGCATTGGTGCTAGTGGAAAGGTCAAACAGTGTTCAATATTTATTTTTTTCTCAATACTTATTGCGAGTAGTCGCCCAAAGATGTCTCGTTCCATTTTTAATAAAATCTTCTTGCTCTTATCTTTATTTATCAGAACTTTGGTACTGCATTGGGATGCGAAGTTTAGGATTTTGTTCCGGGCTATCGGTTTTTCAAATCTCCCGGAAGCTGAGCAGCATTCAGAAATAAAACTTAACTTTTGCTGACTGCCCACTGTCTTAATGGTGAGCAGAAAATCCGCAACATTTGAAGATGCTGCTCTGCCAGTCGAAATGTTAAATAAAACATTTTTATCAATGCTATCATCAAACGGATTCATCGTATTTTTAATAGCTCTAATGATACTGTGAAGACTTTTTGCGTCTTTATTTATTCGGTTTTGTTTCAAAGAATGCGAAGTATCATCTTTAAACGTCAAGCAAATATTCTCTTTGACAGCTGTTAATATTTTCGTCCTGATATTGTGATTGAGCGCCCATCTTTGTCGCGCAGATATAGAGTTAGCGGAAAGATTATTAGATAATTGATTGCTGGCATCAGCATTGATGGTCTGCTCCAGAGTCAAATCAACGGGTGACCTTGCAAAATTGGCTTTAGTACGTCTAATTCCGAATGCGCCGCGACGAAATTCAGAAACCAAAGAAGAACCTTCAGTATGCAATCTGATTAAATTGCTCAAGTACAATAATGACCATCTGGCATAATTAGGTTGGTTAAGTGCAAAAAATAAATCACACATATTAAAAATAGAATCCAAGTACAGTGCAAAGTTACTGGTACGGATGCTTCTTGAAAAACGCAGAAATATGTCAATAAACTCACAATACTGATAGTAGTATTGAGCCGTTTTCCCCTTTTCTCCCATCAAAGTCTGTCTACAGAATTCTTTATAGCCATTAACAATGTGGTTCAATAAATCAGGTAATTGAAGTCTATCGTTGACGTAAAATGCAGTCTGTTCTAATGAATTCTCTGTAAACGTTTCTAATAATTCATCCAGCATCTCAGGAGATACATTAGTTGTAGACAAATAATGTTCAAAATGTAATATTTGTAACGCAGCAGCGGTCAGCGGGTGTAAGCGCTTGCAACGATTAAAATGCTTGCTATCTAGGAAGCTGTTCATCGAGCCGCCTGCTAGTACTTCTGCCTGAACTAATATTTCTACTAACCCACAAGAGTCTATATATTTCCCGATCGCTTTGAAAAATGCCATCTGCGTGTGGAACGCACCCAAATTTACAAAAATATGATCAAATTTCGGCTTTTGACTTTCTTGAATCTGCATTGCCATTTTAGCTATAGCCAAATCATATGTCACGATAATCTGTCTTTGTCGACATTTTTCAGAAATTTCATTCGCCATGACGAGTGTTTCATTAACTACTGCATAAGACGTCGGTGATGAATTTATGGGAGGCAAATACTCTACTTTTTGGACTTCGCTGTGATCTGTAGACATCATGCAATTGTAGCCCAACCACATGGGAACAGAATTTTTTCGTGATAAAGACATGATCCATAAAATATCTTTATCTATGGCTATATCTGCAGCGCCCTTGCATACGTCGATTGTATTAGTGAACAAATCAACAGTAAGCAATTGCATAGTTGTTGTCGGTTTTGAGTAAAATGGTCTAATCTCTCGTGTAATTTCATTGAAACGTCTTCTTTTACGTGTGGTAGGTTGGCATTCTTCTGTGTCGTCATTAGGCTGAAGGATTAAAGAAGTTGTTGCTTCAATTTCATCAGTAGGTCGGCATTCTTCTCTGTCGTCATTATGCTGAAGGATTGAAGAAGTTGTTGCTTCAATTTCATCACTAGGTCGGCATTCTTCTCTGTCGTCATTCTGCTGAAGGATTGAAGAAGTGGTTGCTTCAATTTCATCATAATCTTCATTTTCCGCCCGAGGAAATTGATAAATAATACTAACTGTATCATGCATCGTATCTTTTCCCGAAGTGGTGTCAACGAAGCGGTCAAAATTATCGAACGCCACGTGAGTGCTCCGTCCACCTGCTGTATCGATACCGGTTGGTATTACCTTATCATTTTGAAACGATGTATACGTCATTTCTGTCTCAAGCTCTTCAGCCACATTGTATCCAATTGTATGGCCATATCTGTTAAGTATCGTCAGTACTTGCCGAGAGTTCGTTAGAGACTTCACTGCCAGTCCAAGGGTTAAATGTTTCGCTGGTTTACATCTACCCTTTGTAATAGCATAAATGATATCACTACAAATGGACGTTATTTTTACTGTGGTGTCGTTGGAATCATCACCAGTAACGTCGGGTCCAGCAATAAGATTATGCATAAATTTTAATAATTTTTGAGGAATGCTACATTCTCCGCGAATGACGTCATCAGCAGTTAAAAGACTCGGTAGCGGTTTAGAATCTATAGTTTTTACGCAATTCCTTAGATCGTAGGCTACATTCTCAAATCTATTCTCATCTTGCGTTTCCAAAAATTTTGTGTTATTAACCATTATTGACACGTCGATATCTTTCTAATTTTCTTACACCGCTCTCCAGTAGATGCTTCAATAGTTATACGGTCACCGAAATGTTTTAATATTTTTTTTTCCAAAATGGCGGGTCGATAATCTGCTATATCTTCATAGTGCATTGTATTCTCACCGAACTCCGATACTAAAGCTTGGTATCGTGCGAATAACTGCGAAAGATACACAACTTTGTCATTTGCAATAATTTCTCTTACAATAAAGTTCGAAAGAGACTCGTAAGCTAATTTATGTAGCCGTCTATATTGATGCCAACTAGAATCAACAGATTCCCCGGTATACCGCTTCTCTTTCGTCTGATATGAAGCGTAACAGGTCTTGTGATAGGCCACAGTTTGATTTTCAACTTTCGAAAGGATCTCAGAATCATCGAAGGTTTCTGCAATGGCTTTGATTTGCATTTCTAATACATAAATAAATAATTAATGAATAATTAAGTATTGAATAGGTTATTTATTTCGTTAACTAGCAGCTCGTAGCGAGATAATGAAACGAAACATGCATGGGTCGACGTTGCCGTCCAAAATCTGTGCACTGGCCGACTTGGCTGCGAAGAACTATGGAGCGGATGACCTGGCTGCGAAAAATTGTGAAGCGGTGGACCTAGACGGCCGAAAACTATGGCGCGGATGACCCGGACCACGAAGATTATCTCATGGTCGACGTGGACGGCGGAAAACTATGAAGCGGATGATCTGGCTACGGAAACTGTGACGCGGTGGACCTAGATGTCCGAAAACGATGGCGCGAATGACCCGGACCGCGAAAATTATCTCGTGGTCGACCTAGACGGCGGAAAACTATGGAGCGGATGATCTGACTGCGGAAAACTGTAAAGCGGTGGACCTAGAAGGCCGAAAACTATGGCACGGATGACCCGAACCACGAAGATTATCTCGTGGTCGACGTGGATGGCGAAGAACTATGAAGCGGATGACCTGGCTGCGGAAAACTGTGCAGCGGCGGACCTAGACGGCCGAAAACTAAGCAGCGGACGACGTGGCTGCCAAAGACTGAAAAACGGATTTGTCAAAGTTAGAAGTAACACCCGTTATCCGTTATGTATCAATAAAAAAAAGAAACTGTCTAGCCAAATCGTCAGACATACGACGGAGGGCACAGCCCTAATTGTTCAATTTTGAGCCGGCACTATCTCGGCCAGTGTTAGGCTCTCTGAATGGTCGACTAAGATATTTAATAACTCGGACACCGTTAATCTGCGGACTTTTTCGCTAAGGAACTTTAATCTTAGAATTCGACAAGGAATATGCCCATTCAAGGTGGCGCGTGGGTTCTGGGTCACCCTGTATATTAGGGTGCGCCAAAAAAAAAAAAAAAAAAATCAAACGCACATCAATATTCCGGTAGAGCATCTCAAATAGAATATCTCAGCCAAATATGAGCTCTTAATATTAGTAGTGTATATATGAGAGTTCTGGACCAAGACTTCTTTACCGGCCGAGTCGTGATGGTAAGTTACCGACCATGCGGATAAGTTACCGACCGTCAGATGGTAACGATTTGGGTAAGCGATCGTCGATCTTTGTTACCGACAATCGGATGGCTGCAATTTTCGGTCGTGCGATGGCGCCACTGCCGATTGTTACCGATATTCCGATGGTAAGGATCGAGAATCCTGCATTGCCGATCTCCGCTTACCGACAATCTGATGGTTGCGATTTGCCGTCATGCGATGGCGCCACTATGGATTATCGATCCTTAGTTACCGATAATCCGATGGTAACGATCCGATCATTAGTTATCGATAATCCGATGGTAACGATCCGATCATTAGTTAGCTATAGTCTGATGGCTGCAATTTTCCTGCAATTTTCCGTCTTGCGATGGCGCCACTAAGGATTCGCTTTCGAATCATGGTAACGATTACCGATGTTTTTTTTTCTTACCGACAATCGATCCAAGATGGCTGAAATATCTAATTCTTAGCTTATATATATACGAATTATACTAGCTGAAAAATGCTTGAGGAGTGACAAGGTGTATATATATATATATATATATATATATATATATATATATATATATATATATATATATATATATATATATATATATATATATATTGCAACGAAGAAACTTTTAAAGGCAAAGGGTGAACCTAGCTCCGTGCACCTTCGGCGTCAGTACGTGAGGATTAATTAATTATTAAATTAGACAAAACTAATTTTGGGCGCCAGACGTGAAAACGTCGATCAAAATACAATAGATATCAAAGAATTGACGGCGGAAATGACCAGTTAGCTCAGATTAATTAACGGTAGAGGGGCTGGGTTGCCAAATTAAACAAGAATAATTAACATGTTATATCTGATTGATTTATTTAATCAAATATGTGATTTACGGGATATAAAGAATTCGTTTTTATTAATATTATCGTTGTGTCTCAGATTAATTCGGGAATATCGGGATTAGATCGTAAAGAATATCCACAGAAAATATAATAGCACAATAGAAAAGTACTCAAACAGTGCGGCTCGATATAATGCGAAATACGATTTTAGATTGAACGGAAAAACATGTCATACGATAATAATAATTATAATAATACTCATGCACAAGAAATCAGAATAAATCAGATCAAATACTAAGAACTAAGAAATAGAAATTAAATAACAAATGCTTGCTTCTACGCTCGCTATCTCCAGAATTATATATATTTTACAGGTCGATTGCTATCATTTATTCTATTTTATTGAAAAGAAGAGAAAAGAATATAAGCGACTAAACTCTACAACATGCGTTAAGCAGAATAAGAAAATAAAGAAAGCAATAAGATAAGAAAGCCACAAATAGACGCTAAACACGAGCTAACTCGGGAATCCGTTTTTAATAATACAATATTAATTAATCGGGATTAAGTCGGAGACTTACATGCCGTTAACGTGACCTACGTCACACCAAATATAATATAATAAAATACAGACTAAACGGGATTCGTGAGCGAACTCGTGGTTTTACAGAAAATAGGTCTTACCTTATCGATGAAATATAACTTCCTCGTATAAACGGGAACTAAACTGAATCTAAATATTATAATAAACTAACTTGAAATACGGGATAAAGAAAGATAAAGAACAGACTTGACGATAAAGAACAGAATTGAAGAGAAAGAACAGAATTGAAGATAAAGAACAGAATAGAAGAAAGTACACTATAACTCGGGATACTCGGGATATCGTAGACTTGGCGTGAGGACGAACAAGCGTAGAAGTAGGCTGAGTCCTGTGTCGTCCTACGTTTTATAGCCTAGGGATTACCATGTGGTTGAGCCTAGCATCGCCGGTAGTTTGGTTTGACGAATCAGGTGTCGAGTATGATTAGGCATACTTTCGGGAACGCATTGTCCAATTCATCCTTACTTCGAACATTTGTCCAGCATATAGTTAGCTGAATGATGCGGCGGACTAATTCAAACGTAGTTGACGGGACTCGACGGTTTCTCTCCTCTTTTCTCCTCTGCTCAAGCTCAGTTGCGTTGTCTCGGGACTCCTCGGGATCATCGTCGGCGAAGTGCACTCTAGCTGCGCTTTTACTGTAAAAACTGACCAATTAGAGGATCTGGCGGAAGTTCTGATGCTCCAAATAACCGGATCTGCATCCAGATTTCCCCATGAACGGTGTGGAAGGTTTACAGGCAGACCTGCATCACACGATTGCGGTTCTACTATCGGGACCTTTCGTGAGTAACCACGATAGCGGGACGGTGACGAGAAAGTCGATGATTTGGGTCTAGCTCGACTCCAGGTCGATGAGTCTTCGGCAACGGGAAGCTTGGTTGGGCTACTTTGGTGTGTTCACCCTGCTCTGTTCGACCATTGACGAGACGTCCAGAAGTGGTTGACGAGAAGTGGTCCAGCACCTGGCTGAGAAGTCTGCGGGAACGGGAGGAATGACTCTGTGAGTCGTCCTTATTCGACCTTTCCTGCGGCATCCACGACTGAGAGTTTGAGCGAGAGAGAGACAGGAACTAATAGTTCGGGAAAGACCTCGGTAGAGACGTCGGATGAATCCCTCGACCTCCTGGCGTAGTCTTCCCGAGCACCGACAGTTTACAGAGTATCATAGAATAGTATAGAATAGAAAAGAATAGATGAGAGATAACATAAGCAATAATCAAAATAATCTAAGACCTGTGACCTGGCTACTTTCTGGAGATGTCCGTCCTCACGTCTTTTCCGTCTCCGGTGACCCGACTGTGGCTGTTGCGAAATGCAACGTCACAATATATATATATATATATATATATATATATATATGCAATCAATGACGCGAATTATCTGATAATATATGCGTTTATTTGTTATGTCTCAAGTCTAACCTATTCTAAAATACAACAATTTCAATAATAATAATAATAATAATGGCCGTAACATTTATCTCTCATCTGTATTCATCATCATTCCCTATGAGAATGGGATCTGAAAATAGAAAAAGTGAGCTTAGATGTGTCATAATGATTCCTCAATGATAAATCATACACACTATTCTTTTTCAGACGCATTCTGTATATCTTGATCATATTCGCCCTCGCTACCGCTATCCAGTCTTTGATCTATTCGATCCCGAAGAACCATAGAGACTGCATAATCTTCGGAATTCGGGTAATAATGTTCATCATGCGCCTTCTTAAACCACCAACAGCGAATATCGTGGTCTATCTGAAGCTTTGCCTGGATACCATTAATTGTTAACACGGCACTATCCACACAACGCCTGGTTACATATGGCTTCAGCTGTGGATCAACCAAGTCATCAAGATTAGGAGCATTACCCCATTCCACAGGAGTCGCCCAATCATATCGTGCGTGAATTCCTTGAACAAATACATAATCAACTTAGCAATTCTAAAATAACAATATTGTATCCAGACATCGGGCTCTACTTACGATTGCGCATGTTTGCGGAATTATGAGCCATCACATCGATATCTTTCCCCATCATCTCGTCTATTCGATACCGAAGAACATTGGCGATTGCATAATCTTCAGGATTAGGGTAAGCCTGATAATGATCCACCCTCCTAAACCACCAACAGCGAATATTGTTGTCTATTCGGAGGCCAGCCTAGATACCATTAATTGTTATTAAGGCACGATCCACACGTCGTCTGATTACATATGGTTCTAGTTGTGTATTAATCAATGCACCAAGATGAGAATCATTACCCCACTCCACAGGGGTTGCCCAATTGTATCGTGAGGAAACGTCTTGAATAGAACACAAGATTAACTTAGCACTTGTAAAATAATATCATATGAAGACATCAGGCTCTACTTACAATACTATATGCTTGCACGATTACCAGCCATCACGTTCAGGGATTTTCCTTTGATTCTATGAACTTGCACTATTCGCCGATCTTTTCAGACTGAAAATTGTCTTTTTCGTCTTAAACTAACCTGGCGGGGGTTAGGTTGTACCCTATTTGCTGCATACCATCCCCAAAATAAAATCAAACTCAACCAACCAGAGAACAGCTCTCAAAAAGACACCACCTCGGCGCATAAAAACCGGCAAGTCCCAAAGGATCGAGCAATAAATATCATTCAGAAGTTTTTCACTATACTTTCGTCGCTCGAAAACGCTAGAATTCTGCAAACACGAAGATTGCAATAATCAAAAGATCCCACCTAGGCCCATAAAAATCGACAAATCTCAAAGGATCAAGCAATAAGTATCATTCAGAAGTTTTTCACACCTCTCGCCGCTCAAAAATGCTAGACGTTTGTAAAGACATAGATCGCAATAATCAAACGAGCACACCTCGGCACATGAAAAATCGTGCATAATCTTCAGGATCCTGGTAATACCGATAATTATCCACCTTCTTCAACAACCAACAGTGAATATTGTTGTCTATTTGAAGCCTTGTCTGGATACCATTATTTTTTATCATGACATCATCCACACGTTGCCTGGCTGTATATAGTTTTAGCTGTGTATCAACCAATCCACCAAGATGAGGATCATTATTCCATTCTACAGGCGTTTTTCAGTCATATTGTGCGTGAAATCTTCGAATATAACACATGATTAACTTGGCAATTGTCAAATAATATCATATAAAGATATCAGGCTCTACTTACGGTGGTGCATATTTGCGAAATTACGAGCCATCACGTTCAACGATTTTCCTATGATTCTATGAACTTTCAATATTCACCGATCTTCTTTCAAAAACTGGAAGTTGTCTTCTTTTCTCAAACTGATCTGGCGGGTGGGTTGCATCCTATTGGCTGTACACCACAAAAAAAAAAAAAAGAATCAACCCCAGCCAACCAGAGAACAGCTATCAAAATACTCCGCCACAGATAAAATCGGCAAGTCTCAATGGATAGAGCGATGAAACATCATTCAGAAGTTTTTTCACGCTTTTCGCTGATCAGGACGGAAAATTGATCATAAAATCAGTCAACCCTTGACGAATAAAGCAATAAATGCTGTTCAGAGCATCCGAATTTTTCACCCATTCTTCGGTGATTCTAAACGCTTGAATTTTTTGCGGAACGCCATCTGCGTTTGATTTGTAAACAGAATTTGGTTGTAAAGTTATTGCAACAATAGTGGTCAAATACATCATATTCTAATCAACGAGAATCGGGAAGGTTCTAGACAAGGACCCTATTCGACTAGACCTGCTGAACAAAGAGGTGGATGAAAAATGATTGCAGGACTACTCTATCTCAAAAGATTATACAACAAATTTGAATTTTCAGGCAAAATTTAGACGCACATACACACACACACACACACACATGTAATGCGATGGGTTGAGTTGAATAAAAAACAATGAAATTGTGATTACATTTGCAGGGTGATGCTAATTATATAATAGAGTCGTGTTCCCCACCACCGTTCCTCAGTCATTTGCCTGTTATCGAAAAAATCGGATTCGTCGGTGGACATCATCCCATGGTTGGTGATTAGCTCTAGCTGTTGCAAAAAAAAAAAAAAGTAAAATAAAAAAAAAGCTCGGTTGAGCCACTTCTCATCCATATCCTCCTTCAAAACAAATCTTCTTGAATCCATTCAGGTGTACAACCCACGACAAACAGATTAAAACATGTCCATTGAATGATCAAATATATTGGATATAATATTAGAATCAAATGAAATTCTGTTGGACAAAAGTATAAAGGCCGAGGTCCACCAGCCGGCAGCGAACGGCGGTGACCGGCCGAAAACAGTGATTCACATTCAAAACACGGACCAAATCTAACTTTAACGCCAGATTTGGTCGATGTATGGGATGTGAACCACTGTTTTGCCGTTTGCCACCGCTCGCTGCCGGCTAATGGGTTTCAGCCTTAACTGCAAGCATTGCCGGGAAATAGAAATCTATAATACAAGTACTTACTATGATATTCCCATAGGTGTTACGTCATGAATAAATGTTATGTAAAGGATGCGAATCACTAGTTAGATGCGTTGACATTCTGATCTCGAATTGGTAGAATTCTATGTTTGTTACCGAGTCTTGAATAGATAGTTCGTTGTTGGATCCGTAGGAAAAGGAAATTGATAGGGGTGTAAAGAATAGACGCCGTCGGTTACTAGGTAAATGTATCTCGTGTATATTTCTCGGCAATCGGAATACAACTACTAGAGCTCTCCAAAATCTCTATCCTCGCGCCGATAGCTACACGGGGGTAATCCCCGTATCGGCTTAAGGATTTGTCTCCTTCAGTGTGTTTACACATTGATGTACGTAAATATATCCGCATGCCTAACACTCCCCTTTGTAACAAAAAATTTTTTTTTTTTTTTTTTTCAATCTATATCTACTTGATAATCTTTTAAATATTCTGGCATCTTCCTATCTCTCAGAGGTCTACTAATTGGTGTGTTTTCACCTTGTGCTGATGTACCTGGAACATTTAGTACATTTTTAGCGTTTTTAATAATTTGTCCAGGTACTCGTTCTTTTACATCTTTACTAGTGGAGCTCTTGTATAAAATTCTAGCTCTGCCTCTGCCCCTGCCTATACTTCTGTTGGGTTGAGTGTTCGTGGGAGTACTTCCTGAAGAGCATATTGACGAGCTTGTGCTCTGAGAATTTGAACTCGAACTTGACAGTTCATGATTGGTATTTTCTTCTTGCGGTATAAATATTTGAATTTGTTCTTCAGGTGGTAAATAATAATCAAACAAATCGTCGCTATCATCATTATGCTCGTTCGGTGTATCCTCTCCAATTTTACGTATTTGATCTACATGGCGGACCCATTCTCTCTTATCATCTAACAAAATCTTATAATGTAATTTACCCAGACGGTTATAAATTCTCCCAAACATCCATTTAATCTTACCCGCGTAATTTCGTGCAGCTACTCTCTCTCCTACTTTGAATTCAGCGAACTTCTTATTTCTATTTACATTTCCGTTTACAATTTTGATTCTCTTGGTTTGTTCACTTTCATTCGCACTATTTACATTTGTTGGCTTCATTAAATCTAATTTACATCTTATTTGACGGTTAAACATTAATTCACTTGGTGATACTCCCGTACTCTTATGTGGCATAATTCTGTATTTGCCTAAAATTGTTTGCAGTTCGGATTCCAAGTTTGCTGTGTTCGGAATTTTTGACAAAGCTACTTTTATCGTTTGGACGTATCGTTCAGCTTGCCCATTTGTAGCTGGGTGATAAGGAGCTGTTAATTTTTGGCGTATCCCATTTTTTTTAAGAAAAGCTTTGAACAAATTTGAAGTGAAATTTGTTCCATTATCCGACACAACAACTTTGGGTATTCCAAATTGCGCGAAAATCTGTTCACATTTTTGTATAACGGTTTCGCTGAGCATATTCTTTACAATATGTATTTCCGGCCACTTTGAAAAAGCGTCAACTAAAATGAAGTAAAGCTTGTTCAAATATGGTCCTGCAAAATCCATGTGTACTCGTTCAAAGGGCATTGCTGGCGGCTCCCAAACATGTTTTTCTGCTTTTGTGGGATTATTTCTACATTTTTGACATTCTGCGCAATTTTTTACCAGTTTCTCAATATCGTTATTTATTTGCTGCCACCAGCAGTGACCTCTGGCTAAACCTTTCATTTTAACCATTCCAAAATGTCCAACGTGTAATTCCTGTAAAACCTTTTTTTGTAAGGGTCCAGGTATTACAATTCTATGTCCTCGTACGAGTATATTTTGCTCGATTGTGAATTCGCTTGAATCTATATTCCATGTGTCTTTCGCGGATAATATTTTACCTGCTTTAATGTCGTTAAAAATTTGTTATAGTTTTTTATCATTCTGCATTTCTTTTGTAATTTCGTGTGCTGTAACGGGCAAGGCGTCAATAGTATCCGTGTAAAACACATCGATTACATCTGTAGTTTCATTTGAGTTCGGTAACGGTAGTCTTGATAGGCAATCCGCGTTGCTATTGTGTTCTGATCTACGATAAACAATCTCGTAATTAAATCCCCTCAAAAAGATTGCATAATGTTGCATTCTCAATGCACTGTAAATAGGTAGGCTTTTTGCGGGTGAAAAAATCTGCACCAGTGGACGGTGGTCCGTCACTAAAGTGAACTTATTTCCAAAAAGATACTGGTAAAACTTTTTTACTCCGAACACAATAGCATATGCTTCCTTGTCTATCTGACTGTATTTCACTTGCGTTTTATTAAAAGTATGCGATGTGAATTGTATAGGTTTTTCAGTACCGTCAAGCATTTTGTGTGACAGTACTGCCCCCACGCCGTAAGGGCTGGCATCTGTCGCTAAAATTAAAGGCAATTCTGAATTATAGAAAACTAAACATTTTTCGCTTTTAAACGCTAGCTTAGCCTTTGAGAAAGCCCTTTCACATTCTTGCGACCAAGTAAATTTTTCTCTTTTTTCTAGCAAAGCATTTAACGGTTTCAAAATCAAACTAGCATTTTCTATGAATCTATGGTAGTAATTAATCATTCCAATAAAGGCTCGTACTTCCGTGATATTTGTAGGTCGCGGCATACTTTCTATCGCCTCCATCTTTTTCTTTTCTTTATGTATCCCGTATTTGTCAATTTCATAACCGCAATAATTTATTTGGTTGCAGAAAAAGGTGCTCTTCTCTTTATTTATCATAATATTATGTTTGTCCAACCTATTTAGAACTTCCTCTAATCTTTGTAAATGTTCCGCCTCAGTGGCTCCTGTAATGCCAATATCATCCATAAAAATCGCTATTCCGTCGATATCACCCAATACTTTTTCCATATTCCTTTGCCAAATGGCGGGTGCCGAAGCAACTCCGTACATGAGTCGTTTACATTTGAATAAACCTTTGTGCGTATTTATTGTTAATATTTCGGCGCTTACTTCATCTACTTCTAACTGCAAGTATGCTTGTTTAACATCAATCTTTGAGAAAATAACGCCCCCCGACATTTTGGCAAGTAATTCATCAACGTTTGGTAATGGGTGTTCATCGACAATTAAATTTGGGTTTACCGTGACGCTGTAGTCGCCACAGATACGTACAGTATTATTCTTTTTAAGTACTGGAACAATAGGTGTTGCAAATTTCGACGAATTAGTTTTTTCTAGCACTCCCTGTTCAACGAGGGAGTTCAATTCTTTTTCTATTAGTGGAAGAAGTTTGAAGGGAACCGATCGCGGCTTCAAAAATACCGGTCTCGCGTCCTCTTTTAGGGTAATACTCACTTGTAATCCCTTAATTTTCTGTAGATCCGAACTAATCACGTTTTTGTACTTTGAAAATAATCTATTCATACAGTCATCGATTTTGTTTACATTTATCTTATCGACCGATGGCAACAAACCGAATAAAGCATTGTCGCCCTTGTTATCAATAAAATGTCTAATCCATTCACGTCCGAGTAACGGTTCCCGCTCCACGGGTGTAACATATAAATTTAACTTATGCGACAACTTTTTGAAACTTACATCCACTTCAACAAACCCTAATACCTGGATTGTATTTTCGCAGTATGTAGTCAGCTTGAGACTTGACGGTTGTAGTTTCGTCCCTGGAAGTAATCTCTCCCACTGGCTTTTACTCATCAACGTCACCGCAGCTCCGGAGTCGACTTCGATTTTTAAATCCTTGTTGTTCACTATTAGATTTACGTAGAACTTTTCTCGATATTCCCGATGTTCCAACATGAAGATTTCATCAACGTCATCAGAATCACTATCGAACTCCTCAATCTGATTTGTTGTGTTGATTTTCTTGAAACATACTTTTTCTAAATGTCCATTTTTATTGCAACTCCTGCACTGAACATCTTTACTTAATTTGCACTTGGTCGCAATGTGTTGTTTTGAGCCACATCTGTAACAGTAATGTTTCTCCGTATTGTTTCTGATTTTCAATGTGCTGTTTTCCCTTTTTCGTGAAACTGCACCACTTGTGTGATTGTTTCTGTGGAATTTCTTTGTTGCAGACGTTTTCTTGTAAGCTTCGACGTAATCCACGGTATTTGGTTGATTTTGAACATTCATATCATTTGTTTCTTTTGCCGTCAATTCCATGGCCAGCGCTGTTTGTACTGCTTTCTCGTACGTGAGATCCTTTGTTTCCAAAAGTCTTGCTTGTATCTTTCTGTTCACCAGTCCAAACACAAACTGGTTGCGTAATGCTGTTTTCAAAAACGTTCCGAAATTACAAGTCTGGCTTAGCAAATTTAGCGAATTTGCGAACTCCTGTACACTCTCCCCCGCCTTCTGCCTGCGGCAGTTGAATTTGAAATTTTCGGCTATTTCAAGCGCTGCCGGTGCGAACAGTTCCTTCAGTTTATCTTTAATTTGTATGTATGTTTGTGTGTCGATGTTTGTAGACCCTAGCGAATCACACAATTGGTCGTATGCCTTCGCACCGATATAGTGTAGTAAGTATGGAGTCCGTGATTCCTCGCGAACATTCATTATTGTAAATGAATTTTCTAAACGTTGTAACCATCGTTCCCACCTACCGGTTCCTGGTGAGAACGGTTCGATTTGTAAATGTCCTATGATTCCGGGCGTTGATTCCATCGTTGTATGCACTATCACTTGTAACTTCCGATTTGTAAAATGTACTTCTCATTTGTAACTGTAATTTTTGAACTTTCTTTGGAACCTGTAATGCCGTTCTCCGAACGAACTGCTTCAACGTAACTTGCAAAAAAAACTTAGTATATGCACTATTTTATTTCCGTCCTCGTCGCCAATCTGTTGGATCCGTAGGAAAAGGAAATTGATAGGGGTGTAAAGAATAGACGCCGTCGGTTACTAGGTAAATGTATCTCGTGTATATTTCTCGGCAATCGGAATACAACTACTAGAGCTCTCCAAAATCTCTATCCTCGCGCCGATAGCTACACGGGGGTAATCCCCGTATCGGCTTAAGGATTTGTCTCCTTCAGTGTGTTTACACATTGATGTACGTAAATATATCCGCATGCCTAACATTCGTCGAGGTGTTGTCTAACTCTTATCTATCGATGTAAATGCGTTTTATCAGTCGCCACTATGCGGAGGTGAGATAAATGATCGACGATTTTACTTTCAATTAACAATATTCATTTAACAATCCGTCGGAAATTTTGGTTGTTAATCTCGCGCATAAATGCCAATTAACTTTAGTTTGCAATTTTGATAGTTATACAGGGTGTATCACCTCATGTGTTCAGAATTGGAGGGACTCAGTCGACGCGAAGCCACGTCTCTATAGCCAATCAACAAACAAGAGATTTTAGTAGAGCGAAATTCTCACGAGAATAGAAGAAACAATTTCTTGGTTTTGGAAAAAAAAAATGTCAACAACGACTATGAATATTTGTATTGATAGAGAGGGCAGACAATTCGAGGCGTATGTGTCAGCGTCAGAGTGAATAAGTACTTATAACAAGCACATTAAATCGTTGTTGACATTTTTTCCTACACCAAGAAATTGTATCCTCTATTCTTGTGAGAAGGGATACCATGCTCATAATAACAACATGCCGACTTACCTCTCTGTCCCGAATATTTCACACCACCGAGTAGTAAAATTAGAAAACTTGCGACAATGCTTCTACCTAAGGAAAAATATGTTCTACACTATCGTAATTTGAAACAGTGCATCAAATTTGGTTTAAAGCTGACGAAAGTGCACAGAATTCTAAGGTTCGCACAATCACCATGGTTAAAATCATACATAGATCTCAATACAAATATGCGAAAGCAATCGAAAACGAATTTGAGTAGAATTTCTACAAGCTTATGAATAACGCTGTATTTGGCAAGACCATGAAGAATGTGCGTAACCATAAGAACGTGAAACTAATCACGAAGTGGGAGGGTAGGGGCGGTGCACGCGCTCCCATTGCAAGGCCAACATTTCATAGTTGTACCATATTTTCTGAAGATATGCACGGAAAAGGTTTCGGGAATGCCGCAGCGCCAAGCGGCAGAACGGTGAGTACCCGTATCCAAAGACAGGCGCCGTCTCTGCGACGGAACGCTGCGTACCTTCGCGAGAACGCTGCGTTCCCTCGCGAGAACGCTGCAGTCTGCGAGACGTTGGACTTTCGTATTATTTACGTCCAACGTATCGCAGCCCAACGTCTCGAAGACTGCAGCGTTCTCGCGAGAGAACGTGTCGTTCCGTCGCAGAGACAGCGCCTTTACTCAGACACGGGAAGCCTACCGTCTGCCGTTTGGCGCTGCAGCAGTCCCAAAACCTTTTCCGTGTGGTGATTATTCAGCTAAGTCGAACCACTGTATATTTCAATAAGCCCATCTACATTGGTGCTGCTATTCTCGATCTTTCGAAAATATTTCTATACAACTTCCACTATGATTATGTAAAAAAGAATTTTTCAAGTACCGAATCAAAATTCATGTATACCGTTACAGATAGCCTGATATATCAATTTACTGTTCCAAATATCTATGAAATCATCAAGCGTGATGTTGCGACAATGTTCGATACATCAGACTATCCGACGGATAATACCTACGGCATTCCCCTGTTGAATAAAAAACGCCTTGGTCTGATGAAGGATGAGAATAATGGAAAAATTATGACCGAATTTATCGGCTTGCGAGCAAAACTTTATATATTCAGAACTCGTCGCGATACCGACAAGAAACGTGCAAAGGGTGTAAAAGGCTCGACATTAAAATCTATCACGTTTGATGATTACAAACGATGCCTTTTCGACTATCAAAATTTGGCTGAGCAACAGTGTGTGATAACAAGTAGTCGACATACAGTTAGCACTATTCTACAGAATAAGTTAGCTCTAAGCTGGTGTGACGATAAGCGAAAGTTGATACCCGGTAGAACTGATACTTTACCCTGGGGTTACCAAGATCCTGCAAACTTGTAAATTTCTTACATTTTTTCACATTTTCTCACATTTTCTCAAAAAATTTCCCATCTACTTCACACGTAAATGTGAGAAAATGTGAGAAAATGTGAGAAAATGTGAGAAAATGTGAGAAACTGTGAGAAAGTGTGTGTGTGTGTGTGTGAAAACATTTTTCCACAATGATCATGTAAGCTGGCATTAAGATTGAGGGGGATGAAGAAACAAAATGTAAATATGTTGATAATAAGTTTATTCATGACAATTATATTACACATCCGATTTATTTATCCAACTATTATGTGAACCGTCGAATCCCAACCATTTTACATAGAGTTGAACATCACGCCTCCGCAAGACCATTTCTATACAAGATAGCCATCGGGATATTGCACCCTGCTGAGCTCCTCCTTATAAAACCCGCTTTCGATGGGTAGATTCAAGTAGTCGGTGAGTTTGTCAGTTGGAGGGTTGGTATTTTTCACCTCATGAATCGTAAATATTTCTCTTGTCCAATTCGGCGTATAACCCTTTTCGAACACATTTTTATATTTGCTAATTCGAACTTTATCGCCGACGCACAGGTTGCTTTCATATTATTTAATATTTATAGAGGTAAAGATTCAAACCTATGTTTACTAAAAAAAGTTCAAGCTTATGGTAACTAAGATTTATTTTAGAGTATTGCGTATAAAAATTACAGCCAATTATGTTGATAATAAACGCCTATTCTAGAGAAAGGTTAAGAATCGTTGTTTCTTATAACAAACTAGACGTCGTTTCAAAGTCTTGCATATGATCACCGAAATGCAATACATGCTAAATGCTCAGCGTGGGTATACACTATATGCTGAATCCATGCATCCTTCAATTTCCTCGGATATGTCAAGAGCGAATAGAGCTTTTAGTTGAAGCAAAACAATTTCATACATATTCGTATCAATATTCGGTTTCAAACTCGACTCTATCCCTTCCAGCCGCTCGTCAATATCTTTCAAGACAAGCTTTGTGAAACAATGAAGAGGAGTATCCGTGAAGCCAAACGCATTTGCCAATGTAGAGAGTTCCGTTACCATTTCGTCTTTTAGTTTGTTCACAGCAACCATATGTTCTGATAGACGACATAAATGATTACAGACGCACGGAATTATGGCGTTTAGTCCATCGATCGATGATTTCTGCAGCACGATGGACGGCGAGTACAGCTTTCGTTTCTTAAGACTGGGGGAGTTGCAAGTAGATGCCTCATCTTCTGTGTCTCGATCTTCTTCCTTTTTCCACCGCCCAGCTGGTTCTGTTAGCTTGATGGCTCTCGAACCGTGAGCCAAGATGAACGAAACGGTATAACCCTTCACATCTACGGGTGTAGTATCGATAGAAACGGCTGGAGTATAGGGTGTGGTCGTTGGTTTAGCGAAGTATGTGTTGATTTTGCTCTCGATTGTCAAAAAGTTCCACCAAATGTCAGTTCTCATCGCGATAATATTTCCACCTTGGTCACAGAACTGCACAATAGGTTCGAAACGTTCTCCGACTAAAGAATATCCAACCGAGACTATCGTGGAAAACGAAGGGTTTATTCCATATGTGGTTGATAGCAACATCCGCCTGGTTGGTCGCAGAGGGTCAATTATGGGTGGTTTATCAACCGAATGAGGTTTTTGCAATGCACGCACAGTTTGAGGGTTAAACATGATGAAATTTTGATTCAGACACTGAAGAGTATTGATGCAGAGTAACTGATGTTCACTATTGCAAGCACGGTCTATCTGCAACTACTGGTGTAGTTGCTTATAGACCCCTTAATATTTCGAGAAAAACCCCCACTACCTGGTGAAGTTTTACTATTCGCTAGAGGATAAGGAGAAGCGACCATTTTCAAGTTCACGCTTCGGCTACCCTTGCGAACGTGCGAGCGTACATTCTTTTGTCTTGAATGCAAAGGTGTGATTGGGGGTTGAAGGCGAAGTGCATGCAGGTGCGTAAGGGACGGTCGGGTAAAAAGCAATATGAAGGTGACGTCAATCAGGTCGACGTATAGTGACAGTGTTTCAGGTAGGCAAAAATGGTCAAGGGTTGGCGGGTGGTGGTAACATCAACGATTGGTCCATTTACACTGAGTGGGGATGAGCAGGGTACCAAGCATAACATATATAGACTCGCCAAAAGTGTGTCATTTTATCAGTTTGAAAAACTATTCAGTAGGGAAGACTCTGCTGGTTGTGATCTTCCCATTTCGAGTGGTTAAACAATTACTGTTGCGTTTGTTTTTCATTCGTGAAAGGCATTGTTACCAAGCGAACAAGTTTGAGCTTCGAGAAAATTCTGGACAAGTCCTTATTTTTCTTTTGTTTGAATTCATTTTGAAGGATATTTTTTGCGATGAATCGTGTTGAGGATAAACGTATCATGTCAACCGTGAAGGGTTTAATCCTGATGGTGATACGGTACCTCGATAATACAAGGCCGGAAGTTATTACGACGCGTATGCGTGATTGGTACCATCGAGTCAAGGGAATGCATACTGAGCAGGAAGTGACGACAGTTCTACGTAATATTATCGGTATACTTGACATGCCGATAGTCATGCAAATCATGACATTGTCGGACTTAGTGGACAACCCTTTTTGGATGATACAAATGCTGGAAGTCGCGGAAGCTGCCCTTATACCATCAGATCTTCGAATAGTGACAGATGTCATCAAGCGGCTAGGACGGAAGATGAGGATGGCACCACGTGAGGATGCCGCGGCTATAGCATGAGAAGAAGCTATTGCTATGGAAACTGTCGAGGCTTATGAATTGGCGGCGGAAAGTGTGATGGCATTTACACAGGATCATCCAGCACTACACCCGCGGAATTCCGATTCCGGCTAACTCGCTGAACAACAATCAAAATAAATAAACTAAAAGTAGGTGCAAATACACGAGCATGAAGTCGGTAATAGCGAGCGAACTTCATAGACCCGCCCGACATAATTATCCACAGCGTAATGTCGATATACGCGGTCTGGATGAAACCTGGCAAGCCGGACTTGTCAATATGTCCGCATACTCATCCGTCAACAAGGGCTCAAAATTTTTGCTCACAGTGATTGATATATTTTCCAAATTTGCGTGGGCCGTGCCGATCAAGAGTAAAAATACCAAAGATGTAACAGCTGCAATGAAATCTGCAATCGTACACTGAAAAATAAAATGTGAAAACAGTTCACACTTCAAGGTTCTTGTAAGTGGACTAGTATTCTACCAGATTTGATTGCATCGTATAACAACACCAAACATCGCACGATTGGAATGAAGCCGAAAGATATAACTACGACTAATGAGAAACAACTGTATCGAGGAGTGTATAAACCGCGTGAAATAAAAATGAGCAAACGAAAACGTAAATTTAAGGTCGGCGATAAAGTTCGAATTAGCAAATATAAAAATGTGTTCGAAGAGGGTTATACGCCGAATTGGACAAGAGAAATATTTACGATTCATGAGGTTAAAAATACCAACTCTCTAACTGACAAACTCACCGACTACCTGAATCAACCCATCGAAGGCGGGTTTTATAAGGAGGAGCTCAGCAGGGTGCAATATCCCGATGGCTATCTTGTATAGAAATGGTCTTGCGGAGGCGTGATGTTCAACTCTATGTGAAATGGTTGGGATTCGACGGTTCACATAATAGTTGGATAAATAAATCGGGTGTGTAATATAATTGTCATGAATAAACTTATTATCAACATATTTACATTTTGTTTCTTCATTCCCCTCAATCTTAATGCCAGCTTACATGATCATTGTGGAAAAATGTTTTCACACACACACACTTTCTCACAGTTTCTCACATTTTCTCACATTTTCTCACATTTTCTCACATTTTCTCACATTTTCTCACATTTTCTCACACTTACGTGTAAAGTAAATGGGAAATTTTTTGAGAAAATGTGAGAAAATGTAAGAAAATGTGAGAAATTTACAAGTTTGCAGGATCTTGGTAACCCCAGGGTAAAGTATCAGTTCTACCCGGTATCAACTTTCGCTTATCGTCACACCAGCTTAGAGCTAACTTATTCTGTAGAATATATTATGATTAATAAAAACAAGCACATAATAGTTAGATAAATAAATCGGATGTGTAATATAATTGTCATGAATAAACTTATTATCAACATATTTACATTTTGTTTCTTCATCCCCCTCAATCTTAATGCCAGCTTACATGATCATTGTGGAAAAATGTTTTCACACACATACACACACTTCCTCACAGTTTCTCACATTTTCTCACATTTTCTCACATTTACGTGTAAAGTAGATGGGAAATTTTTTGAGAAAATGTGAGAAAATGTGAGAAAATGTGAGAAATTTACAAGTTTGCAGGATCTTGGTAACCCCAGGGTAAAGTATCAGTTCTACCGGGTATCAACTTTCGCTTATCGTCACACCAGCTTAGAGCTAACTTATTCCGTAGAATAGTGCTAACTGTATGTCGACTACTTGTTATCACACACTGTTGCTCAGCCAAATTTTGATAGTCGAAAAGGCATCGTTTGTAATCATCAAACGTGATAGATTTTAATGTCGAGCCTTTTACACCCTTTGCACGTTTCTTGTCGGTATCGCGACGAGTTCTGAATATATAGAGTTTTGCTCGCAAGCCGATAAATTCGGTCATAATTTTTCCATTATTCTCATCCTTCATCAGACCAAGGCGTTTTTTGTTCAACAGGGGAATGCCGTAGGTATTATCCGTCGGATAGTCTGATGTATCGAACATTGTCGCAACATCACGCTTGATGAATTCATAGATATTTGGAACAGTAAATTGATATATCAGGCTATCTGTAACGGTATACATGAATTTTGATTCGGTACTTGAAAAATTCTTTTTTACATAATCATAGTGGAAGTTGTATAGAAATATTTTCGAAAGATTGAGAATAGCAGCACCAATGTAGATGGGCTTATTGAAATATACAGTGGTTCGACTTAGCTGAATAATCACCATATCTTCAGAAAATATGGTACAACTATGAAATGTTGGCCTTGCAATGGGAGCACGTGCACCGCCCCTACCCCCCCACTTCGTGATTAGTTTCACGTTCTTATGGTTACGCACATTCTTCATGGTCTTGCCAAATACAGCGTTATTCATAAGCTTGTAGAAATTCTTCTCAAATTCGTTTTCGATTGCTTTCGCATATTTGTATTGAGATCTATGTATGATTTTAACCTTGGTGATTGTGCGAACCTTAGAATTCTGTGCACTTTCGTCAGCTTTAAACCAAATTTGATGCACTGTTTCAAATTACGATAGTGTAGAACATATTTTTCCTTAGGTAGAAGCATTGTCGCAAGTTTTCTAATTTTACTACTCGGTGGTGTGAAATATTCGGGACAGAGAGGTAAGTCGGCATGTTGTTATTATGAGCATGGTATCCCTTCTCACAAGAATAGAGGATACAATTTCTTGGTGTAGGAAAAAATGTCAACAACGATTTAATGTGCTTGTTATAAGTACTTATTCACTCTGACGCTGACACATACGCCTCGAATTGTCTGCCCTCTCTATCAATACAAATATTCATAGTCGTTGTTGACATTTTTTTTTTCCAAAACCAAGAAATTGTTTCTTCTATTCTCGTGAGAATTTCGCTCTACGAAAATCTCTTGTTTGTTGATTGGCTATAGAGACGTGGCTTCGCGTCGACTGAGTCCCTCCAATTCTGAACACATGAGGTGATACACCCTGTATAACTATCAAAATTGGAAACTAAAGTTAATTGGCATTTATGCGCGAGATTAACAACCAAAATTTCCGACGGATTGTTAAATGAATATTGTTAATTGAAAGTAAAATCGTCGATCATTTATCTCACCTCCGCATAGTGGCGACTGATAAAACGCATTTACATCGATAGATAAGAGTTAGACAACACCTCGAAGAACTATCTATTCAAGACTCGGTAACAAACATAGAACTCTACCAATTCGAGATCAGAATGTCAACGCATCTGACTAGTGATTCGCATCCTTTACATAACATTTATTCATGACGTAACACCTATGGGAATATCATAGTAAGTACTTGTATTATAGATTTCTATTTCCCGGCAATGCTTCCAGTTAAGGCTGAAACCCATTAGCCGGCAGCGAGCGGTGGCAAACGGCAAAACAGTGGTTCACATCCCATACATCCACCAAATCTGGCGTTAAAGTTAGATTTGGTTCGTGTTTTGAATGTGAATGACTGTTTTCGGCCAGTCACCGCCGTTCGCTGCCGGCTGGTGGACCTCGGCCTTTATACTTTTGTCCAACAGAATTTCATTTGATTCTTATATTATATCCAATATATTTGATCATTCAATGGACATGTTTGAATCTGTTTGTCGTGGGTTGTACACCTGAATGGATTCAAGAAGATTCGTTTTGAAGGAGGATATGGATGAGAAGTGGCTCAACCGAGCTTTTTTTTATTTTTTATTATTTTTTTTTTTTTTTGCAACAGCTAGAGCTAATCACCAACCATGGGATGATGTCCATCGACGAATCCGATTTTTTCGATAACAGGCAAATGACTGAGGAACGGTGGTGGGGAACACGACTCTATTATATAATTAGCATCACCCTGCAAATGTAATCACAATTTCATTGTTTTTTATTCAACTCAACCAATTCATAATCTGAATGACGTTTTATCGCTCTATCCATTGAGACTTGCCGATTTTATCTGTGGCGGAGTATTTTGATAACTGTTGGGCTGGGGTTGATTCTTTTTTGTGGTATACAGCCAATAGGATGCAACCCACCCGCCTGATCAGTTTGAGAAAAGAAGACAACTTCCAGTTTTTGAAAGAAGATCGGTGAATATTGAAAGTTCATAGAATCATAGGAAAATCGTTGAACGTGATGGCTCGTAATTTCGCAAATATGCACCACCGTAAGTAGAGCCTGATATCTTTATATGATATTATCTGACAATTGCCAAGTTAATCATGTGTTATATTTAAAGATTTTACGCACAATATGACTGAAAAACGCCTGTAGAATGGAATAATGATCCTCATCTTGGTGGATTGGTTGATACACAGCTAAAACTATATACAGCCAGGCAACGTGTGGATGATGTCATGATAAAAAATAATGGTATCCAGACAAGGCTTCAAATAGACAACAATATTCACTGTTGGTTGTTGAAAAAGGTGGATAATTATCGGTATTACCAGGATCCTGAAGATTATGCACGATTTTTCATGTGCCGAGGTGTGCTCGTTTGATTATTGCGATCTATGTCCTTACAAACTTCTAGCATTTTTGAGCGGCGAGAGGTGTGAAAAACTTTTGAACGATATTTATTGCTTGATCCTTTGAGATTTGTCGATTTTTATGGGCGTAGGTGGGATCTTTTGATTATTGCAATCTTCGTGTTTGCAGAATTCTAGCGTTTTCGAGCGACGAAAGTATAGTGAAAAACTTCTGAATGATATTTATTGCTCGATCCTTTGGGACTTGCCGGTTTTTATGCGCCGAGGTGGTGTCTTTTTGAGAGCTGTTCTCTGGTTGGTTGAGTTTGATTTTATTTTGGGGATGGTATGCAGCAAATAGGGTACAACCTAACCCCCGCCAGGTTAGTTTAAGACGAAAAAGACAATTTTCAGTCTGAAAAGATCGGCGAATAGTGCAAGTTCATAGAATCAAAGGAAAATCCCTGAACGTGATGGCTGGTAATCGTGCAAGCATATACTATTGTAAGTAGAGCCTGATGTCTTCATATGATATTATTTTACAAGTGCTAAGTTAATCTTGTGTTCTATTCAAGACGTTTCCTCACGATACAATTGGGCAACCCCTGTGGAGTGGGGTAATGATTCTCATCTTGGTGCATTGATTAATACACAACTAGAACCATGTGTAATCAGACGACGTGTGGATCGTGCCTTAATAACAATTAATGGTATCCAGGCTGGCCTCCGAATAGACAACAATATTCGCTGTTGGTGGTTTAGGAGGGTGGATCATTATCAGGCTTACCCTAATCCTGAAGATTATGCAATCGCCAATGTTCTTCGGTATCGAATAGACGAGATGATGGGGAAGGATATCGATGTGATGGCTCATAATTCCGCAAACATGCGCAATCGTAAGTAGAGCCCGATGTCTGGATACAATATTGTTATTTCAGAATTGCTAAGTTGATTATGTATTTGTTCAAGGAATTCACGCACGATATGATTGGGCGACTCCTGTGGAATGGGGTAATGCTCCTAATCTTGATGACTTGGTTGATCCACAGCTGAAGCCATATGTAACCAGGCGTTGTGTGGATAGTGCCGTGTTAACAATTAATGGTATCCAGGCAAAGCTTCAGATAGACCACGATATTCGCTGTTGGTGGTTTAAGAAGGCGCATGATGAACATTATTACCCGAATTCCGAAGATTATGCAGTCTCTATGGTTCTTCGGGATCGAATAGATCAAAGACTGGATAGCGGTAGCGAGGGCGAATATGATCAAGATATACAGAATGCGTCTGAAAAAGAATAGTGTGTATGATTTATCATTGAGGAATCATTATGACACATCTAAGCTCACTTTTTCTATTTTCAGATCCCATTCTCATAGGGAATGATGATGAATACAGATGAGAGATAAATGTTACGGCCATTATTATTATTATTATTATTGAAATTGTTGTATTTTAGAATAGGTTAGACTTGAGACATAACAAATAAACGCATATATTATCAGATAATTCGCGTCATTGATTGCATATATATATATCCTTCTATATTATATAATTCAATCGCCGCCGCCGCCGCCGCCGCCGCCGTGTCGGATTCCAAGGCCTCCTCGACCCCGCTCGGCCCGTTGCCCCCCCCCCCCCCCCCCCCCCGCCTCCACAGCTCCCCCCCGCCTCCTCAGCTCCCCCCCTTCCCTTCTCGGGCTCCTCTCGGCCCTTTAGGCCCCCTTTAGGCCCTCTCCGGCCCTTTGTATTCAATATAGAATAAATTTAATATAGAAGTTGAAATAATTACTGGGTCAAAAACTGGAAACGTAATATTCATTCCAAGAATTCTTATAGATACAGGGGAATATTCTTCTTTACCATTTATACTATATCGTAGGCAATTTCCGATTATATTAGCTTTCGCGATGACGATTAACAAATCTCAGGGACAAAGCTTTGACAAAATTGGAATTTATTTTTGTAGAGATTTTTTCAGTCACGGGCAATTATACGTAGCTTTATCGAGATGCAAAAATAGGGATAAATTATTTATCGAAAATGCTTCAAAAAATCCAGATGTAATTGAAAATGTAGTATGGAATGAGGTTTTTAATTGAGTTTTTCGACAAATCAGGTTTTTTTAGTATATATGCCATATGCGATAGAGTATGAAATACACAATCAAGAACGATTACATAAAATAAAGATGAAATAAAGAATAAATAATTTACAAACGGATAGCTAGAAGTAGTCACATATATCGATATTGAATAAATTGCATTTTAATAATCGATTAAATTTTTGTGAATGACTACGGACTACGAGAACTACGGAGCGGAAGAGCAATCAAGTTTTTTTGCAGATGACAGGGCATCAACACTGCGGTTCACGACAGCTCTCCTTATACACCAAAGGGGTCCTGGAGGGAACCGTTAGAAGAAACAATGATGAAATTTCACTAATTTGCAGTGTTGTGCAATTTGAATTAATAAACCGTTGCAATAATCGTTATTATCTTTAGTTACATACATCTCTTATTATTTTCAGACCTTTCCCTACTTACTGCTACCTTACCCTTAGTGATCACATCATCTAAAGACAGGCCCTCAACTTTCATGGACAGAAGTATCATCCACCCCTGGGTGGTGTGAAAAGATACGTCGACGTTCAATGTAGATAACTCGGCGCGTTTTTTTTAAAGTGGTTTCCTCAAAAAGCCTAATCCACTATCTATTTTTAATATATATTTAAATACAAAATATTACCATGATATAAAAAAAAAAAATACCTTCACAATAATAATAAAACTAAAATATATTATTAATTTCAAATTAAATTTCAATTTCTCTTTCTCTGCAAAACATCACCAGCATCGAGCAATTCTTGAACTCTCATTTTGGGTTCCTCTAAAATCTGGATATGTTCGATTTTTTGAATTTCAATGTAGAGATCCAAATTATCTATAATACAGTACGTTCAATGAATTAATTTTGATTTCATTGATAATAGCACACGAAATATTATCGAATTTATTCATATCCATATTCACCATGTTCTCCAATTTGTCCAGTAATTCGAATTTTTTGACCTTGCTTTATGGAAAAATTTTGATCCGCACTATTTACAATAATTTCAATTCGAGATTGCCCATCAGTGATAGATCCCGAGAACACTTCTGGGGCAGATTTATTCGGTACGAAAAATTCATCACGAAGATAACCTTCGGTTTCTAAAGAGTTTCGATAGTCATAAATGATAACCAGGAAGTTTGTTAGAGAAAGAAATTTCGTTTGGGTTGTGGTACATAAATATTACCTATATGTCCATGTTTATCACAAATGTCTTCCAAATTAGTAATTTTTTGAATTTTGGCGTCGGATCCTAAAGCATTAAATTCTCCCAATGCGTTTATTTTGGTATATTGTTTCAATTGAAGCTCATATGAAAGGTTACCATGATTGAAAGATGAGACAGCCCTGTTAAAAATGTGGATAGAATTCCGTCAGAAACGGATAGAAGGTTCGATGCTATCCGTTTCGTATGCGTTTTTTGCCAGATAGAAACGCGAATAGAAACGTATGGAAACCGTCTTGTCATCTACAAGCATCTATCTGCACCAGCGGATGAAAATTTTATTCGCGTCTGTATGATTGTATATGCAGCTCGGTGTAACATGGACAGGAATGCTATCTGCATTTGTATGGTTCTACTCGCACTTGCTGTAATATGGGAACAAATTCTATCCGCATCTGTTTGGTTCTATACGCAGGCATTCTTCATCTGTACTTATGAGCAGATCCGAATGAGTTTCTATACGTACTTATACGCAGGCGATGCAGGCATCCTTTATCCGAACTTATGAGCAGATTTGAATGGGTTTCTATACGTAGGCACCTGCACAGAACGGCGACATTTTAGTCCGATTTCTGGATGAGTATGATGGCGTTGTCACCTGGAGATGTCTTGGTATGGCAAAGGCATCCGTTCTCGTAGTAAAAGTCCTCGGTTTCGTAGTTCTCGTAGTCCAGTTCCTCCGCTTCGTTCCTACAATATCTATTATTCATCAATAATTACTTATGAAGCTGATGACCTGGACTACGAGAACTACAGAGAGGAGGACCTGAACTGCGAGAACTACGAGGCGGAGGACCTGGACTACGAGAACTACGAAGCGGAGGACCTGGACTACGATAAACACGAAGCGAAGGACCTGGACTACGAGAAATGCGAATCGAAGTACCTGGGCTACGAAAACTACGAAGCGGAGAACCTGGACTACAAGAAAAACGAAACGATGGACCTGGACTACGAGAAAAACGAGGCGAAGTACCTGGACTACGAGAATTACGACGCCGAGGACCTGGACTACGAGAACCACGAAGCCGAGGGCCTGGACTACGAGAACTACGAAGCCGAGGACCTGGACTACGAGAACGGATGCCTATGCCGTATGAAGACATCTCCAGGTGACGACGCCATCATACTCATCCAGAAATCGGACTGGAACGTCGATCGATAAGAATCGATCCGACGCGGGCTCTGCTCAACTTAAACTCTTGAACCGGCCCTGTCTTGGGCACTTATAAACCCTCTGATTGGTAGACCAAGATCTATTGTAGCTCCGAAACTATTGGAACCTGGAAGTTTTGGTAAAGAGACGTTAGTCCAAGATTTTCGGGAGGAATACACTCACCTGATATGTTGCGTCCAACCTGAATCACCCTGTATGGGAGTGCTACACAAAACCGGGAATAATAAATAATCAGACACATGAATAATGCCATTTTCGAAATTAAACACACCTTGTGCCTTCACCAAGGTTACGCCGTCGTCACGGTATATGATCGAAGGATAGAACGTATGTTTTTTCGTGTTTTTCTGATCGTTAATCAACAATCTCTATATTTCCGAACAAATTTCTCCGAGTTATTCCGAGTCTACTTTGAATATATTTAATTATCACTAATTATTATTGTAGAACTAGTTTGTTTACGTAGAAAAACATTGACGTTTGTACTGTTCGTACTGTTACATCCGCCATTAAAATTAGTTGACGGAGCGACCACCAGGTTTCGCATTGCAATTTTAAACTGCCAATAGAAACGGATGCGTGTCGAGCGCATGTGGAATGCGTACAGAAACTGATAGAATCACCCGTGAGTTTGCGGATAGGATCGGGTAGCGTTCGATATGGCGATCGGCTGAAGGTAGACGCGGATAGGTGCCCGATTGGAAATGACGTATAGAAACGGACGAGTGTCGAGTGCGTGTGGGATGCGGACAGAAACTGATAGAATCACCCACAAGGTCGCGGATAGAATCAGGTAGCGTTTGATATGGCGGTCGGTTGCAGGCAGACGCGGATGGGTGCCCGATTGGAAATGACGTATAGAAACGGACGAGTGTCGAGTGCGTGTGGGATGCGGACAGAAACTGCTAGAATCACCCACGAGGCCGCGGATAGGATCAGGTAGCGTTCGATATGGCAGTAGGCTGCAAGTAGACGCGAATATGTACCCGATTGGAAATGACGTATAGAAACGGACGAGTGTCGAGTGCATGTGGGATGCAGACAGAAACTGATAGAATCACCCACGAGGTCGCGGATAGGATCAGGTAGCGTTCGATATGGCGGTCGGCTGCAGGTAGACGCGGATAGGTGCACGATTGAAAATGACGTATAGAAGCGGACGAGTGTTGAGTGCGTGTGGAATGCGGACAGAACTGATAGAATTATTCGCGAGGTTGCGGATAGGATCTGGTGGCGTTCAACACTGCGGACAGACGCGGATACATAATCTCCCATAGAAACGAATACGTTATGGTTGAGCCGACAGAAATACGACAGAAACGGATAGACATTCAATCGTTACTCCATCTCTTGCGGCTAATGCGTATAGAATTCCATTAGGTACTAATAAGTTTGGATCATGTTTTCTATGGGTTTCAAACGGAACTCTGTCCACATTTTCAACAGGGATGCCCACCTTTGACAAAAAGTTACAAATCCCGCCGACTTCCTCAATAAACTAAGTTGGGGGCCTAAGATGAGTTTATCAGCTATCGCCTTTCGCCTTTGATCGCCTGCGGGATCCTGCGGGAAAGTGTAGTTTTGGCTAATTTAACACGGCTTGAGCAGCCATACGCGGCGCAGCGCGGCGCGCCCGGGCAGTTCGGCAGGTGTTCGGTACATACAATAGAATACGGAACTAATACCGGTTTTCGTGTGTATAATATATTAACTTTGAAGTGGCAAAAAAGTGGACTTTATGATAAATGTTATTTATGATTTGGTTATATTGAAATTCATTTTGCAAAGAATTTAGTTTATTAAAGGAGTTTGGTGGTACTTCATTCATTGTACGTTAAATATTTAAAGTGTTTATGTGCAAATTAATTTTTAATTTTCTGTGGCTTTATTGCAGGGTCTAGTAACGACGGCGATATTTTACTGTACACCCGGAAGGAGATCTTCCTTACCGTGAAAGGGCATTTGCAGGACTCAATTGCCGATTTATTGGAACACCTTTCAGCCGAACTTTCTAAGAAGAGTGGACGTTTCATGACCATAGCAGACAATATGAAGCAGTCCTTTTCAACCGTATTCAACAAAATGCGAACAAAGTGGCAATCGACCAATAGGCATGAAAATGACTTTTTCAAGAAACATACGAATTGACCCCACCTACAATAACAGGTCAATCTACAGGAGAAACGGATTCCGAATTTGACGACGACGATTCTGACGAGGAAATTGTATTCCACTAATTTTATAAGCTTTACAATTTCATTATATTATTACTGAAAAATAAAAATTCTTTGTTTCGTTACATGCATATATTTGTGAATTTCTGTGAAGTATCTACGAGTAAATTTTATATCATGCACATTTTATAGTGTCTTCCTCTATTTATTATTTTGACTCACATCACGTTCGCCATTTTCTGAGCGAATAAAATTGTGGTGAATGTTGACTTCATCCTAATCAATATCCTCGAAAACCCTCCCATACCTATTATCTAAAAAATCTGACATCATTGTACCACATATGACCATCGTTTTGGGTTCGCTATTTTGTTTTTGAGATTTTTGACTTCGGATTCGTAATCAGTGACCTAAAAAACCGCCGAGTGCGGACTTTCATGCAAATTTGTTAAGATTTTGAATAAATTTGTTACCGTTTTGGGGCCGCCATTTTGTTTTTGAGATTTATTACTTCGGATTCGTAATCGGCAACCCCAAAAACCCCCGAGTACAGATTTGCACCCAAATTTGTTAAAATTTTGAAGAAATTCGTTACCGTTTTGGGTCCGCCATTTTGTTTTTTAGATTTTTGACTTCAGATTCGTAATCAGCGACCCCAAAAATTCCCGAGTACAGATTTTCACCAGGATTTTTTGAGATTTTGATTTTTGGCCACGATTTCGGGGTTTCGTCCCACTGTGCGGTCGACTCCTAGTCAGTGTATGAATTCAGACGACTATTTCGAAGAGGTCGAAACATGTCTAAGCGCTACAAGTAATGAATGGACCAAATGGGGAAAAACATTCTCAAATCTGTTAGAAACAAGTGCAATGATGAAGGTAATAGAACAAACGCTCACGTTTTTGAAAAATTTGCAGATCATCTCCTCGAAGATATTACTTTGCTGCCATTATGGACGAATATATGTGCAAAACAGTATAATTATGATCGAGATACCGCATTGAGTGCTCCAGTTGAAGGCGAATTTAGTAAAATTAAGAATTTCATATTCAAGCAAAGGGAATTACCAATGGTAAACCTGTTCATCGAAACACATTTAAAATATCTGCAAGGGCAAATACTTATTGTGAACGCAGCGCTGGGTATGGCAAATGAAGAGCCTGACGAAAATTCTATTTCGAATGCTCTTGATTTAGATAACTGCTCATTATTGGATGAGGTTTCACCTCATGAACTGACCCAAAAAGAATCTGAGTGCCCAGCCTGCTGTAATAACCAACCACACGAAGGTGGACATTTATGCACGTACTGTAACAAAACAGTACATGCATTGAATGTATGTTCACTACCTGTTGGCGAAGAAGGCTACGGACAAAAGAGAATTTGCTTCCGATGAGTCAAAATTAAAAGAGAGCAGATACGTAAAAGGCATCTTCCAAAAATATTGAGTTGCAAGACGCTTCACAATGATAGCCGGATAACGTTGATACGTTCGAATGGGGCTGTGGAAGAAAATGTAATTGATAGTATTATTCCTGCACCAACGGATTCAATTGAGATTCATGATTCACCTATTGAAAATACGAGTCAAGTGAGTCCAGAATAGACTGACTGTAAAGTTTGCACAAATAAAGTTGCTGCACGAGATCGTTACGCGTGCTTAGTATGTAAAGAAATAGTTCATCGTAGGACATACTGTTGGGAACCGTATGGGAATGATGAAGATGGAATAAAAAGGATCTGCCGTATTTGTTCAGTAGATAATAGTGTATTATGCATCTAGGGATTAAAGTGTTCTTTTTAACCAGTGTGAGGTTTGTCGGCCGAGCGAAGCGAGGGTGACCTTCACACTCGTCTAGAAGAACACTTTATACCATGTTGCATACGATATTTTATGCATCCTAGGGTAAAAAGGGCGTTATTTATGCGCGCAGCCGGGAATAAAGTACGCACTTTATTCCCTAGATGCATAAAAATGCTAAGAATATTCTCGCTTTAAAAGAAGCAGATAACTGGAGAAACTTGGGACAGATAAATGAAAAGAGTGAAGAAATTCTCAAAAGGAAACTTACACCCGGTACTACAATAAAACAAATTATAATTCCGAAATATTACTTATTTGATGTTATTACTTATTTATACACAAGTTAATTTTTTATGCGGAAGTATTATGACTCAACATGATGATTAATACGATTCGATACAATTTTAAGTCTCAATTATTGTTTAATTTCAATATTTTTGCAGTTGTTTTCGGTGATAACCCCTCATGACGCATCATTTTTTTCAAATTACAGACTAATTTCGCATAAAATATTTTAGAACGTTGTTTACAATTACATCATTTATTGTTAATTTCTTTGTTCAGATTTTTTTCACACAGGCAATACCTCAAATAAGCTTGCCAATAAACGTCCGAGAGCATTATACTTGGGGGATATGAAAAGTAAAATACGCGATATGATTACTATCGAAAAACATTTATCAATTCCAGTGGTGAAAAATGGCAGTAATCGTGATATAGGGCTTCCGATTATTAATGAAAATAAGGTGTCCGTACAAAACACTTGTGCTTTCGACAGTTTATTCCAATTACTCTTAGCAGCCACATTTGATTTCGAAAAAGTGTTTGACATAGTAAGCGTACTTTTATAATCGTATCCCTTAGTAATAATCCATTTAATCACTTATAAGCTGAAAAGTCTAAGATAAAATAAACTATTCATCAAGACTGAAATTCAGAATAGTATATTGTGCAACAAGTGCGGGAAGTCAGTAATCGGCAACCCGCACGAGTTACACATCTTATTTTATGTGACACCAGCATGGGAAGTGAGACTTTCGGTTGTAAGACTATTAAAAATCGTCAGGTTAGAATAAGTTCGGTCCCCGACGCCACAACCAGCGACACCACAACACACCAAGGGGGGGTTTGGGGGGGCGAACTCCCTCCAATGGGGTCCGGGGCGAAGCCCCGGTGGGGGGGTTCGGGGGGCGAAGCCCCCCCTAGGCGTCATAAAACGAAATTAAAAAATAATTTAAAAAAAAATCACATATCAGTCTACCCTGGTTAAAATTCCATCAGAAACCCATAGAATATGTAACCGGAATGTATAAGAACTTAACGGAATTCTGTCCACTGTATCTGCACAAGTGATCCAACATTTAATTTCTGTCTGCATCTATCAGTTTCGTGTACGCATGCCTATGAATTTCAGACGGTATTTATTGGACTTCTAACTGCTTAACGGCGTCTATCCGCAATTGCATATACAAATTCTATCGGCCCCTATCCGCATCCGCTCTTCACAAGAAGCCATCCGCTTCTGTCGGCAATGACAGACAGCCCGTGTGTCCGAATGTGTACGCAGCGCTGAGCAGCGTGCAAATCCATCTGGATCTAATCGCAATTGCGTGTACAAATCCTATCGGCTTCTATCCGCCTCTGATAGCTGCTACCAGATATCCGATCCTATCTGAAATCGCGCACGCCAAATCTATCGGCCTCTATCCGCAACCGCTACCTACACCGAGACACCCGCTTCTGTCCGCAATCGCGTATAGACATTCTATCGGCTTCTATCCGCATCCGCTCTTCACAAGAAGCCATCCGCTTCTGTCGGCAATGACAGACAGCCCGTGTGTCCGAATGTGTACGCAGCGCTGAGCAGCGTGCAAATCCATCTGGATCTATCCGCTATTGCGTGTACAAATTCTATCGGCCTCTATCTGCATCCGACAGATAGCCTGTCTGTCCGGTTTTCATGAATTATTGACACGATGCGTTTCTAATTGCAGCTTTAAAATTTCGTAATTTTGACTCTGAAATTTAATACCGGTAACAGGAAATTTGAGTCTGGGTTCTAGATGTCGGATTTCGGTTTCTTTTACCCAACTATAGTCAAGGAAAAATAGTTTAATTAGTCAAAGTTTTCTTTTGTAGAAACCAGAACGATATTTCAGAATTCAAGAAAAATTACTTTTCTTAATAACTTCAGTTTCGCATTTCGGTCACTTGTGTCAAAAAATAAATCATTATTAAATGTTATTATCTTAAGCAAAGGGGATAAACAGTATGTTTTCACATTTATTTTGTCCTACTAGCTTCGTCAATTCAGTCTTTATTATAATTGTATTATACTATGATATTGAGTTACACAAATTTTAACTTATTGGTAGGATTTTAAACACCTTAAACAAATTTGAACATCAGCCTTGCAAAGAGTAAATATTGTAAATCTCAAAGTTTATAAACCCTGTCTATGCGAGCTGTGAATTTTTTATTTTTATTTTTTTTTTTGCATAGTTTATCTCAATCTATGATGCAGGGAGATTTGCAAATATATGTCAAGTCGTTGACGCGCAAAAATAGCAGTTTCTCTTGGATATCATCCATGGGGATTCGTCGATATTCATCGCTTCGCCTTACTCTCACAATGTACGGTACGTGTAATTCTTCAACCACATCAATATTCTGTGCATCAATGTAGGTCCGACCATCAACAATCACAAATCCAGTTATTTGAACTATATCCGTTGTGACTAATTGCAGTACCGAATCGTTCGTTTTTTTGTTTGGCCGATATCGTGCGCTGTGAAAAGGAGTATTTTTGAATATACACCGAGTGTATACGACTTCCCCGTTATCACGTACTACAGGTTTGCCAAGCAAAACTACATTGTCAGGTGTTATTGTGCAATTCGAAGTGTGAGGACGGCCGGCAAAGAGACGCTTGCAGTAGTTCCGGCTTACTTCCGAGAGTTCCATGTTTTCCCCCAATTTCCATTGGAACATATTTTTATTGAGGTATCCCATTGCGATTTGATCATCAACCCCTCTCGGTCCATTGACTTGTTGTTTCAGTCTGTAATTGGTACTCTCGAAACTGAAAGCAGAAGTCGCCCACAACGGTCCTGACGATTTCACGGATTTCACCACATGCAGTAAGCTATGTACATTGAATGTCACATGTTCTTTTCCGTATAAAATTTCGAATTCAGCTACGAATTTCGTGAGATTCAGTTCGCACTTATTTAAATCTTCTTCCGAAATTTTGTCTTGCAGAAGTATGAACGAACTGTCTACTAACAGTGATAGGTGTTCCAAAGCAGCGTCGGGTATGAGACCGTTTAAACAAGGGAGGCTGTAGAATAACAACCATGACTGCCATTCAGAAGCTTTCCACTTGCCTCTTTTGGCTAACTTTCTCGGCAATCGATGAATTTCATGTGTAGGAGTCATTCGCATCAATCTATCGTTGATTTGATTTTGAATGGCTGGGGCCAGATGAATCGGACCCCCGGGAGTTGTCCAAATATCCTACAGAAGTTTTATTACACCGAGTTATATGGCGTGCATATATTCGAAGGGAAATCCCCACACCATATCAAATAGGAGCAACTGTAACAAAATGCTAGCTCCTTTGACGCCATTCACAGGTTTCCGAAGTCGGGTGGCATTTTCTACATCCTCCTTATGAGACTCGTGCGTTCTTTCTTTTGCGTCTACTTCATCGAATATATAGCGCACAGCTCCACGTAGATAATTCCCATGAGCGTAGCACCAACTACAGCTGCGATATCCGTTATATTGTAACCTGCACTGGACAATAGGTCTTGCCACGGAGTCACAAATGCAACACAGTGGTATTATTTTAAAAGTTGTTTTTCGGCCCATGTCATTCTTTAATTTGAGGCCTCGTTCGGTTAGGTGATTTGCCTGTAGAACAAACTGTTGTAGGAAGGTATTCATCATGGTAGGACTGGGTTCCTTATCTCCAACCCATAATCCAGCTAGAAGGACGTGCCTAAATCGCAGATGGGGAGGTAATTCATTCACAATTAATAGCAATGGCCAACTGCTTCTGTTAGAGCTATTAAAAATAGGCATTCCATCTGTATTAAAGTTGTACGTCAGGACATGATCAGCGTTCTCAGAATATTCCCCAATTGCCGCTCTATACAGCTCGCTGTCATAAATGTCTGTCATTACGGTCGGTGGTGCACGGGCGAGCGCAGCGTCTCGTGTTATTAGGTTTTCCATTAGGCTCTCACGGATCTTTCGACTACTCAAGAGTTGTTTAAATTGGTACTTTAAATCAATGTGAATGAACCTATTCGGCGATTGCATCGTCAGATTTTGTGGCTCAAGGCACTCTTCACAAGTAACTGAATCATTTTCAAAATCCCTTTTTGTGATCGGTCCCAAAATAGGTATTTTGCATGAAGAGAAAAAAAAAGTGTAATTCATAACATCTTCAGGCGGATCGTACTTCTTTTTGATTTGAAATTTGCTCATTGACCAGTTCTCATACCTTGGTCCGGCCATACATTTTATCATATCCACCAATGCTTTTCGGGCCTCATAGGATACAGAAAAACGCATACAATATGCCATGATCATTTCCATAACATCCGATACGGACAGAGCAGATTGATCAAACATAATATCGTCGTCATTCACACCGTCTGCTCGCCCGACTCGTTCGTAAGGTTCATCTACTTCCGAAGTATCAGAATCGTAAAAATTTTGTGAATTATCGTGGGAATCGTCTGATTGTGAGTCATCAGGATTTTCTGAACCGGGATCCGTCAAGTGCTCTTCATCCGACGCATAGACATCATCATTCTCCTCATGTGACATATTTTCACAGCAGTCATTGCTCGGATCAGGCTCTATCGAAGATGCAGCAGCAGATGATTCAATAGAATCGGAAGCACAATGTGACGTATCATCCTCCGTATTTAATAACGTATTTTCGCCCGATTCCACAGAATTGTGATCTGAAAACATCAATTGAGTACCAACAACTGTGGCACAAATAATATAATAACGTACAAAGATTGAGAACCGAAAAAAATATAAAACAACTACAAGCTGACGCTAAAACGCCCGTGTAGAAATTGAAAACGGAAACTGACCAGTAACTGTTCAGTTTTTCCGAATTCAATCCGGGCGCTAAACAGTCGAACTAGACAGCCCCCAGCCGGGAATGTAACGCTCTACTAGACAGTTCAACTATCCTAGTTTAACTATCCGGGTACTATTTAGTTTTTCCGTCTTATATTGTACATTAACCGGAACCTCCACAGTTATAATGTATACTCAAATTATTTTCAGCTATACCATTTTTTCATCAAAATTATATAAAGTTCAAATGATGAATAACTTCAGTAATTTTTTACTCAAAAATATTTATTCATACAATATATATCACATATATATATATATATATATCTAAACAAGCAAGTATCTCCTCTTATACTAACTCTTTCATTATATGATTATCACGTATATAAGAATATGCAGTATAATACTGTTTTTTTTTTTTGTTGCGTTTTTGTTCTGAATCTGACGAAAATATTTATTGCTATTTGGTTATTTTTTATTTTGGTATAATCTTGTCACACGTATGTTACATAGTTTCAGTATTCCTTTGCTTTTTTGAACGTTCTGTAGTCCTCTTCCCCATCCAGTCGCGGGCGTTCCCAAGAACAGCACCCAGTTTGTCGTAGAAGTTTTTTTCAGAAAAACCTGCTAACTTAGGATCCACTGCCATTTTTATGTCAAACGCCTCTGTAAGAAAAAAGGAACATACAAATGTTATTACAATTTTCTTGATGTTTCCCAAATAAATAGAGTATTAATAAAAATTAATAATCATTTTCTGTGCTGCAATATTTGATGAAACGTCAGGTCAAGTTGTTTGAAAACAGAAACAGTTTTTAATGATGTTGATTATGTACTGAAATGTATTAATCTCAAAATTTCTGATGATCTCACTCTGATGCCAGCTTACTGAGGGGCATCATTTGTTCAACATAAAACTTCATCGTACAACAATATCGTACCGTTGGATTGAAAAAAAAGACATAATGCATTGACTAAAAATATTCAGAAATCAGCTGATAATGGTCTCAACATAAAAAAAGAAAGCTCTTACTTAATAGGCACTTGCAGAACTGTGTGTCTTTCATAACGATTTTCTCGCTGATTACTCTCACTGCTGTGAATTCCATTGCAATGTCTTTCGAGAGCCACTTTTTGAGAATATTGACGATGATCTTAGAGATGCTTTCAGAAGAGTTTATCGCCATCTGTAATGATTGGATCTGCAAAAACGTAATTCCATTAAGAATATACACAACGCATATGGATCCCCCTAACTGTTACTATGGCTGAATCTGACAAATTCTTTGCGCAGCTCCTTGTCATTCTTCAAATCTACGTCGAAGTCTTGGAACGCAGCCATTGTTTTGAAAGGGATATGCCGAGGGTATTTTTCATCGAACGTTAGATGTGTCAATCCTGGCACTTTCTCTAATGCTTCAGTTAATAAAGTTTTTATAGCCGAGATATCATTTTTCATTTGAGTTATATCGTATCTTATTGACTTGTAATGATCTTTCCAGTTTTGCGTATCTTTCGTTGAAGAGGTTGAAGGTGGTTGATCTGTGAAACATGGAAAAAGTCTTTGGTAACAAATACGCATGTCGTACATTTCCTCATCCTGAAGTAAGGCATTCAACTGGATGTATAATATTGAATTATCTAGAAAAGATTTAGTTTCAATGAAACGAATGCTCAGTAAGTTGCTGTAGCAACTTGTGATATGGTTTCAAAGATTTTTCATTTTTAATCAAGTATAAAACTGGAAGTTCTAAAATTGAGTAACTAATAATGCTGCACTTTCCTAATAACGAGTTACTATACTGAATGAAACATGATTCATTACCATCTTGTGTGACGGATGGATTGTGGACGCTCTTAGAAGTGCCACGCCTTGAAATTATTGCCTCATGCATGTTATTATTGAAGTGGTTCGCTGTGCGTGATTTTTCAGAACCTGGATTGAAGGAATTTTATGTATATTGAAGAACAACATGAGTCTGTGTACATTATAACTGATCGATAATCTACCGTGTATGTTATCAGGCTCCACTGTGATGCTTTTAGTATTTTTCTCTTTCGCTATTTTTTCCTTCGACGAATATGACTTGCTCTTTATGGTTTCTTCAAGCACTGGTATTGACTCAGCCAAATCTGTGAAGTAATTACGTAGTTTCTTTTTTTTTTTTTTTTCAATCGGTGGGACATTTTACTGGGTGCAAGTAAACTGATAATGATTTACCTGCAACCTTGGAAGATTTGAAAGAGGAAGGCTTTTTGGATTTTTCGTGACTTTTCGGTGGAATGTTTTCTCGATTTGATATTTTATTATCGTTGCGTTTTTTTGGCATCGACATGTCTTGGACAGCTAACTTTCCACTGTGAACATCACCTTGGTGAGCTACCCTATGGGGGTTGCGGTTCGTCGCTGTTGGTATATTATGATTTTCGTCCGATGACATTTCACCAAATTTGTCATTATCAGACTCCATCGGCGCTGTATTAAACAGACAGATAATTCATGTACCATAGATACCATGGCAAAAGCAACCCCAAAATAAGAGTTTTGAAGAGTTTCATTGCAAACCCAACTCATTCAACTAACTCATGCCGCTGGTAATTAACCTTATGAGTGGCATTGACGCCATATGGCGTCCAAAAATCAACAAGTTCTTATAGGCATTGAGTTTTCTCTGATGTCGAAGAGGTTATCGTGGTTCCCAATAAATAAAACGATATCCGATAAGTGCAATATAAAAAAAGGAAAAACTTATATTTCATGAACGTGAAACTCCTCAAACATGAATGAAAATTGATTGATACTAACAATTACAGTCAACTAGGTCTACTTCGGCTTCGCTACTTGAACTTATGTCACGGTCCTGCATCAATGTGCCAACACGGCCTTTTTGTAATCTTTTTTTTTCCACTATTTTGTGAAGTCGCTGACTTTTGTCAGCTTTGCTGGTATCGGGCTCGCTGGTGAACGCATACTGTTCCTTTCTCAACGATTCAAGTTTTTTCAAAGCGTCGGCATATGTCTCTATAAACAATAAAAAGAAAAAAAATATCCCAAATCCAATTCGCAAATTACAGGATATTTACAACCTGATATTACTTAATACTCAAAACATCCAAAAGCCCAATATGGTTGCAGAAGAGAAACTTTTTCAATTAAATTGAAGAATATTCAAATTCTGGAAAACAGCGAGGTGAGTGACAAATTTAAGAATGAAACTGACAAACCTTGAGAACAGAATTTTCCAAAAAGTGAACAGAAACTTACCAGCTTGTCCTCTGATCTCAATCGGGTATGTTGGCCAGTCTTCATCGGGATCATCCTTCTCCTCTATCATTTTAGTTAACAGTGCAGTCTTGATCTTTGTATACGGAGGAGGCATGTATTTTGACACACACTGTTTAGTTTCTTCGTCGTAGTCTAACCACTCATGCGGTACACACTCAATATTTAGTAATCCATTATGAATCTCATTCGAAAATAGCACCAGCTGGTAAGAATACATCCCAAGATCTGAAGTTTTACCTGCAGGAACATGTATCCAACTGTATCAATCATGCGTATGGCCATACTATAAAAAGTGGCTAAAAATACAGAAGAAAACTATATCAATTAGACTTTGTCAATCATGCGACAGTCAGGATCGGAATAAAATACATAAGGTTAGTGAAGGGGAAGGCTCTAGTGAAGTTTTCAAAATCTTCCAATTTTCTAATAACACATGAAGGTAAAACAACAAAACGTTTTTAGCCGAATGCAGATAACAGCAGTATTTGCTCGGTATTTATATTGAGAGAAAATGTCAACTGAAGAGGGGCCTATGTCCTATCTTTCAAGCATAGGAGATGGCACCTCCTTCATTCACAATTTGAGATTGCACGTTCTTCTGGCACAATTTGCGATATCATATTTTTCCAGACTGCCTTCTATATATCGAAATAAGAAACTAATCATCTTTCTAATTTAATTTATAGTATATTCGACTGGGGCTACACCGAGCTACACTGGTGTAGTGTAGCCATCTTTGTCTCTCTCTTCCTTATGGAAAAGAAAGAGGATGGAGATAGCTACACTACACCAGTGTTGCTCGGTGTAGCCCAGTCGAATATGCTATTAGTGTGAGAGTACAATACCACGCTTATGTGTCAACACGTGGCACGGATTTGAGGTTAGATGCCGGTTAGACACGTGAAAAGAATAATTAAGATAAATCGGAATAAATATAATAGTCCTTACCGTTGTTCTGTTCTCTTTTCTGCTCTTCTTGTAAAGTTCCTTTTCGTTTTTTGTCCATTTTTACACCGTAACGCGAATTCGGACAGACGTCTGTTCAAGCCTGTTGCACAAACACTCTTTGGTATGAATAGTCTGAACATGTCCGCTCATCGCGCGATTTAAACACAACGGCGCGCGTAACGCAATATACTGTTGTGTAGCTGTCTGCTGTTATACGCTAGCTGCGTACCTCTACATGCATAGAATCAAGCTTGTATCGTTGTATACATACATATAAATCTATCCCAGTACGCCTCAGCCCCAAATAGGTGGCGCTGACGGGCGTATATGTGCACAAGAAACACACACACTAGTAGCGTGCTTGTATGTCACGCAGCTAGCGTATACGGTATACCGTTGGATCACTTTGATAAAGCTGACCGTTGTAGTTATTTGCTAGATCGTTCTTGGTGGGTAAATGATTAAAATTCCTAAATAATACCTGCGTGAGGGCATTTTATCAATAAAGTAGTCAAAAATGGACCCAAATGAACGAAAACGGAGATTAACGCGGCTTCGTGTCCAGAAGCACAGAACATTGAAGAAGGAACGTTGTAACGACCAGGACACAGATTCGAATAACGAAGGTAAGTATTATTCATTGCTTACTATTGATATAAATCAATTCAAGTTATTAATAAAATACTTTGCAATGGTTTAATTGATTAAAGAATTTATTAATCAATCAAATGAGCTATCTCGTAAAGATAACATCAAAACAACTGACAACTTGTTGATAAAATAGTAGATTCATATATTCAAATATTTCATATATATATAGTCACTATGTTCTATCACTTACTATTAGTACCTCGATGTTGAAAATTCCGATGAATCATATGCATGTGGGCTAGGTATACTAGTTGAAATTGAGTCATTTTTATTAATTTTTCAAATGAAATAAATTTTTTCGACATTCCATTGGGGTCTTTCTCTAATATTTTTGAAACTCCTGCGATTCGCAATAAACTCATACTCATTATTCTTTTTTTCTTGACAAAAATTGCAACCCCAGTCAAATGTTAGGAAAAAAAACCTCGAGCTGCACAATAATGTGTGTAATCTCATTAAATTATACTGCTCAGAGTTTAGAATGAGCCGAACAATATAAAATACTTTATTTATAGAATTATGAATGGAATTCCAATGTTGCGTTTACTGATCTAGGTGAAACGAGCGACTCCACTGCACCTGGCAGGGAATTGACTGACGAACCACAGTCCCCAATGGATACGAGTGATGAAGATGATCTTAGACAAGTATTAACAGCTCCTGATCATAGCGCTGCCAGTAACCAGAGCAGTGACATCAATAACAGCAATAACTCAGCAGCAACTCTTGATCTGGATGCTGAAGGTAACCAGAGTGATGAAGTCAATACCAGCAATAATTCAGCAGCGACTTCTGATCGTAGCACTGCGAGTAGTCAGAGCAATAACGGCAATATCAATGACAGCGTAGACTCAGCAGCAAGTGATGAACATAGCTCTGGTGAAGACATTGACGTACAACATGATTTTGAAGTCGAAGAACTCCGAAAATGGGCTGTCGAAAGCAACATTGCTGGTGTTCACCTTGACAGCTTATTGAAAATTTTGAGGCGAAGACTTCTTCCTCAGCTACCAAAGTCGTCGAAAACATTTCTAGAAAGTGTTTTGGCCCAATACAATATAGTAGAGATGGAAGATTGTAGTGCAGAGGGTGGAGAATATGTTTACTTGGGAATCGCAAAAGGGCTTCGTGATTGTATAAATAAAAATTTACACAGAACTGGCAGTATACTGCAGCTGCAATTTAATATCGATGGCATGCCTATGGCAAAATCTAGTTTCGCACAAATTTGGCCCATACTTTGTAAAGTCTTTCACACTCCAAATATATACAAACCATTTCCAGTTGCCATATATCGTGGTGCATCAAAGCCTCAATATATGGAGGACTATTTAGAACAGTTCATCGAAGAAATGAATATCTTATGTCATGAGGGTATAGTAATTCATGGTAAAAGGCTTCGAGTATGTATACATTCTTTTATATGCGATACGCCAGCACGGTCAATGTTGAAATACGTAAGAGGCCACACAGGGTTTTACGCTTGCGAAAGATGTAATGTGCGCGGCTCCAAGGTAAACTTCACCACTGTGTACTCAGACGTTAATGCTGAAGAACGAACTGATGAAACGTTTCGTAGGCGACAACACCAAGAGCATCACAGTCATGATAGGCCTTCGCCATTACTACTCCTACAACCTCCGATAGGGGTGGGCTTCAAAGTCACGAACGATCGAAGTCCCGAACGACCATAAGTCCCGAATTCGCAAAGTCGCGACTGTTTATAGTCCCGAACTCGCAAAGTCGCGACCGCTCGTTGTCCCGAACGAGAAAAGTCACGACCGCTCGCGGTCCCGAATGAGAAATGTCACGACCGTTCATTGTCCCGAATCAGTATTTTTCAGAGCACAGAAAACATGTGGGGTTCTACTGTGTATACCGAAAATAAAGTAGGGGAGAGTAGGGCACATTCGGACGTGGGGCACATTCGGACATTCGCGATTACTCGCATTTATAGTGTGTGTATAGTGGTGATATCTCTAGGGTGCGTTATGAACTCCACAAGAAGACAACTTTCATCCAGGCAGTGCGAATACTTCGAGTAGGTCTTGTGTCAATCGCGATTGTCCGAATGTGCCCCACGTCCGAATGTGCCCCACTCTCCCCTACGTATGGTAGATGAGCTGGTTTTCGCATGCCTAAGCATAGTTATACCGGTGATTCGCTGCAGTGATTCTCGATATCGCACCGAATTGGCGGTATCTCTCAGCAATTCCCGAATTTAATTCGCGAATCAGATTTTTTTTCAGATTCTAAATAAGCCGAAAAATATTCACGTACATCGATTCTCTAGAACTAACTTTCGACCGTACTTACAGCATTAAATATAATTGTTCAATATTCTCAGATATAGGGAAGAAAAAGCAATGGTGATTTCAATTTTTTTTTTTTTTTTTCAAATAGATGTAAATTAGGGTGTCCGTTATTTCCCGAATTGACTTTTTCTACTTGGGTATGGGCCAAATCATTGGTTTAGAGCCTAAAAACGATGATGCTATTTTTTTTTTTTTTCAAGTGCTATTAACCCCTGCCTGTTGGACGATACTTGTCCCATTTGATTAACATGGGATTTTTGCCCTTTTTAGACTTTAATTTTTTTTTCGCTTACTACTTTCATTACCTCACCAAATATTGTTGATTCTACTACTGTTCTGACCTCTTTGGATAGACATATTTTTATATTAATGGAAAAAAAAATTTGACTTTTGTGTCGGTAAAATTTTTTTTTATTTTCAATTTAAACAAAAAGCATTGAAAAGTCAATAAATTCAAAAATATTCGAAAATATTCGAAATTTACTGAAAAATACAGTAAAAATAAATTTTGAAAAAAACATCAAAACTTGTGAAAACTTTTTTTTTTTTTTTTCACCAACATAAAAATATGTCCATCTAAAGAGGTCAGAACAGTAGTAGAATCAACAATATTTGGTGAGGTAATGAAAGTAGTAAGCGAAAAAAAAATTAAAGTCTAAAAAGGGCAAAAATCCCATGTTAATCAAATGGGACAAGTATCGTCCAACAGGCAGGGCAGTTGATAGCACTTGAAAGAAAAAAAAAAAAAAAAATAGCATCATCGTTTTTAGGCTCTAAACCAATGATTTGGCCCATACCCAAGTAGAAAAAGTCAATTCGGGAAATAACGGACACCCTAATTTACATTATTTGAAAAAAAAAAAAAAAAAAAAATTGAAATCACCATTGCTTTTTCTTCCCTGTATATCTGAGAATATTGAACAATTATATTTAATGCTGTAAGTACGGTCGAAAGTTAGTTCTAGAGAATCGATGTACGCGAATATTTTTCGGCTTATTTAGAATCTGAAAAAAAATCAGATTCGCGAATTAAATTCGGGAATTGCTGAGAGATACCGCCAATTCGGTGCGATATCGAGAATCACTGCAGCGAATCACCGGTATAACTATGCTTAGGCCTGCGAAAACCAGCCCATCTACCATACGTACTTTATTTTCGGTATACACAGTAGAACCCCACGTGTTTTCTGTGCTCTGAAAAATACTGATTCGGGACATTGCTGTTTCGGGACAATGAACAGTCGTGACATTTCTCATTCGGGACCGCGAGCGGTCGTGACTTTTCTCGTTCGGGACAACGAGCGGTCGCGACTTTGCGAGTTCGGGACTATGAACAGTCGCGACTTTGCGAATTCGGGACTTATGGTCATTCGGGACTTCGATCGTTCGTGACTTTGAAGCCCACCCCTCCGATAGATTTGGTCAAGTTATTTCTATTAGACAGTATGCACTTATTCTTTCCAGGTTTAATGAAAAAAATGTTGACCTGTTTTGTTTCTGGAAAGTTACCCCTGAGATTACCCTATTACCAACGGCTAAAACTGTCTAGGAGGCTAGAATACTTGAAATCCTTTGTGCCCTGTGAATTTCAACGGAAACCAAGAGCTGTTCAATACATTGCAAAGTGGAAGGCTACAGAGTTACGGTTCTTTTTACTGTATTGTGGTCCGATTATATTCGAGGGGATCTTGAATGAAAAACTCTACAAACATTTCCTATTATTGCACGTAGCCTGTCGGATTTTGTGTTCGTCAGAACTAGCCGTGAAGCGCAATGCATATGCAAAGATGTACTTGAGGAGTTTTGTTTCAACAATGCCAAAACTGTATGGGCCCGAATCGCAGGTAATGAATGTACATAATCTGATCCATGTTGCCGACGATGCTTCGAACATGCACTGCAATCTAACTAGACTATCAGCCTTTCCCTTCGAAAACGCGCTAGGAACTGTGATAAAAAAATGTATCCGAACTGGGAACCGACCTCTCGCTCAAATTTGTCGACGTCTTCACGAACAACAAGCAGCTAAAAAAAAAGTAGTCTTACCACCAGAAGTTGAAATTCTCAAATGGGGAAGATTTATCATCCATAATCGTCGTTCGATACTTAAATGCAAAATTAAAGGCAGCTTCACAGTAGCTATAAAAACTCCAGATAACAAGGTGCTTCTCAGAACAGGCGAGATTTTGAGAATAGATGAAATGCATTGTGAAGCGAACGATGTAAACAATGTTATCATTTGTGGATCGATCTGGAATCGAAAGAGTTCTATGTTTTTATACCCTTGTGATTCTAGGCATCTAAAAATGTGGGAACTCCAATCCGTACCCTCACCTAGGAGACTGAGATGTAATATTGGTCAAATTGAAAATAAAATGATCATGCTCCCGTTACCACTCATAAAATCTGAGAATGGTAATCTTATAAGATATGACAGAAGATTTATAATGCCATTATTGCATTGATAGTGATCATTCTGTTGTGCCACCTCCACATTTTGTGAGTTGAAGAGGCATGCACATAAAAATGCTATTCCTGAATAAAGAAATAAAATATTCTTGCTTCCAGAAATGAAAAATTATTCTCGAATTAAGAATAATTCAGCCTTCGAATCAACGAGTATTATATCACATACTTTTAGCTTAAGAATACTTTTGTTATGTAAAAAGATATGTCTGAGCGTGAGTGACATTATGTTATCATTTCAAATCTGTTGCATTGACTAGAATTATTGTTTAATGGAAAAAAAAAACTTGATCACTTTTTGTAAACTACTGTAATATTAAATAACGAAATAAAAGAAAAACATGCTAAGCCTGATTATGAGTATAATTTTAAGGATGGAGTCATCGAATTAGTTTCTAAGAATATAAGTGTGAATGAATCTGGTGTCCTGAAGTTTTCAATCACGAAACAAGAGAGGTGACGTAACATGAACAATAATCAACTTGGAGAGTCGAGCTACGATACACCAAAATGTAACTGCGGTGATAAAAGTTCAGCTTCCGCTTGCTCAATTCTGTTATATTATGAATATTTTGGTAGCCTTCAAGCACTGAACATTATACCGTGAGGATCTCGTGGAACAACATGCTCAGAAGGCGCCAAAAACCACTTTTTTTTCATAAAATTCCATTCAAGCACGAATTCAATTATCATTACATGAATTCTTGAATTATTGGCTCGTCACAAGGCAACATCGAACTATACATTATACATCACAGAAGTCGTCTGCAAAATTCGAAATTCAGGTTTATTTTTCTTCGCCGAATATTGCCTTTTGGAGTCTCAAAATTGTTCAATTATATATTAGATTTTCAGAAAAAAGTTTGAAAAATAACTCTCTTTAATCTCGCCATTCTGATTTCAAGAATCCAAATTGAGGATGCTTCTGCAGGTTGCAATCATAATTCTTATTTCATTTTTTTTTTAAATTTTTTTTAAATTTTAAATTTTTTTTTATTTTATTTTATTTGAATTTTTTTATTTTTTTATTTAACAAGGAATAATCATTCATATGTGCACTCGAATAAAAATGTGCATTTCTGAACACACTGAATTCGATTCCCAGTAATTTATATTATTGTTAAACCGTGAAAAAATAGCTAAATGGGATTTGATTTAGTGTTCCTGAAGAGGTCCTGGGTAGTTAAAAGGTGCGAATCATAACTACAGTTCAACTGCACATTTCCCGTGTGGGAGCTGCACAGTTGCGCTAAAGACGGGTTACCCCGTCCAGGGGCTGTACAGTTTCGCTATAGACGGGATCGCCCGTCTAGCAGCTAGCCGGTAGTCGGGGACCCCCTATCGAATTTCCACACGGGCGTGTCCTATTTCTCACATTATAACTTAAATTTTTTTTAAAAGAATTACAAAACCGATATATGTCGTGATTTTTTTCTCACATAAAACAAAAATGTTTCAAGCAATCTAATAGGCCAGCTGGATATAGAGTAATATCCCTCAAATTCTATGAGCAATATATATACTTTTCGAGCTCACGAGTTTATAAATCAGTAACTGTAATGATAAAAATCCCTAAAGTGAAGTAGTATAAACTCAAATGCATCATCCGAGACAAGTTTACGAATTTCGACGTTGATAATTTTTTACGGCTCATTTGAACTATATTCAACTTGAGCGTATGCGTTCAACCAATACCTGATGCGTCGACGTCGGTTTCGGGTGGCGAAACAGTTGCATCAGCAATCCAAGATGAATGAGTCCTCGGAGAAACCCAATGTGGTTCGTACTCTGGATCCAAGAACAGTTTGTAACGTTTACGTGGCTTAGGATCTGCTGCTCTTTCATTTTCCATGTTGGAGATGAATATCCTTCAATTTTATCTCGATCATTCACTGGTATTAATTCCAGATTATCGGAGTTAATCACTGTCGCACTGCATAGATGATAATCAAATGATATTCACGCAGTTATTCACTAATTCGCACGGACAATTCCGCGATAGGAAATAATAAATCATGATTTGAGTGTTACAGAAATTCATAGCAGATCGAAAACATATTCATAATAATTTCACTTGATAATTATTTTAATGCAATTGATAAACTTGTTTTTTTCTATTCTCAAATCTCAATAATTCAATTCCATTTAAGGGGTAACACCACTGTAAAAGCTTAAAAAAAAGCGCATTTTTTACCATTTCTTTTTGGATGAAAGAAAAGGTGATAAGAAAATAATATCCAAGGAAGTTATTATGCATACTATATTCAATTATACTACCAAAAAAATTTGATCAAAAAATATTCAAATATGGCGACACTGGAACCATTCTCGCGAGACGTGTTGGAGCTGAGGCGCAAATTTGAATCTGGAAAAAAAAACCTCTCAATCTACATGTCTATAGCTAGAGAAATACGTACGGGATTTTTGATAAGTTGATTTAAACATTTTTTATGAACAAATGATTGCCCTTTTTTTTTGTCGAGAATTCAACGTTTTTCATATAGATACTCGTCAATCACACAAAAATTAATATTTTCAAAATCCCCTACGTATTTCTCTGGCTATAGACATGTAGAATGAGTTTTTTTTTTTTTTTTTCCAGATCCAAATTTGCACCAGTTACACTGCGTGCCGCAGAGCGCCTCAGATAAAACACGTCTCGCGAGAATGGCTCCGGTGTGGCCATATTTGAATATGTTTTGATCAAATTTTCTTGTAGTATAGTTGAATATAGTATGTCTAATAACTTCCTTAAATATTATTTTCTTATCACCTTTTTTTCCATCCAAAAAGAAATGGTAAAAAATGCGCTTTTTTTTAAGCTTTTACAGTAGTGGTGTTACCCCTTAAGTGCAGAATGGGACCTTCCACCGCAATCATCAACCAATTTTTCGGCCCGAAAAATGCGATTTATCTCATAATTATTTGCATTCTGAAAATTTGTGTTTCTAAGTGATAAAATCTCAGCTATCAGAATAAAAATTCAAAAGAATGATACACCATGCATTGCGGGACAGTATATAGAAATCGTTGTTCTTTGACAAAAAACGTGTTTTTGAGGTCATTTGAGCAGAGTAAATAAACAATAAAAAATAGATTCGAAAAGCTGAGAGTTTTTCACACAGAATATGTATTTCTTAAAATTTTTATTGTCACGCTAAATATACGATAAAAATACGCATAACAATTTCGTCTGAAGAACTGGTTACAAGCATATTCCTCGCAATACGACGTCCTATATCGGATTGAAACTTGTTAATAATTCACCTGCAATTTACTTGGATCACAGAAAGCGAGGAAAAAAAATTTAGGCAAATCGAATTATTCGGGCCCGAACATTGGTTGATAATATTCGTGAAGCGCCCAAATAATATCTGAATATTTCAACTTATTCGTATTATTGTTTTTCATGTTAATTCGAATTAATTCATGGAATTGAGTAACATTCATCCAAATTACATTTACATCCCTGCTATTTAGCATCCGAACCTTAAAATAATCACTTGTTATTACCTCTATATTATAGTCACGCTATAAAAAAAAAAAAAAATAATAATGAATGCAGCTATATAATGAGAATAAAGGTATGTTGACAGTTTGGCAGGCGTTGCGACAAAGAACGGTTCCGCTGCGTATCAGCTAAAGCTGCCTTCTCATTGGCCAGTTCCAATCACGCCAACTACTGTGTACGCGATACATATAGCTCGCTAGCTATACAGGGTGTCCCATTTTAAAAGATGCATTACGTTTTCAGCCGACCTAACGTTTTAATTGGAAAATGTCTCCTACAAAAGTTGTCCGGTTCAGAGGGGGACACATGAAGATTTTTTTGTTTTTGGTCCAGCATCATAATTGGTGATGCTGTGGAGGATGGACCAGTTTTTTTAAATGGAATCATACATTTTTGTTACAACTAAAATATTCTTCATTCAAAAATGTACAATGTTCTCAGGAAACTTTTCTTTCTAAAATGAATATTCCGTGAGATAGAACAAAAAACAAATACCACCATCATAACAGAAAAACATCTCTGTGATATGTGTGATATGTCGGAGCATCAGTGGGGTGACTACAGATGTTCAAAAATACCACCATCAAGAGCAAGATACGCTCTCACTCGCTTTTCGAAGCTCTGGGCAATCCTTTTGAAAACGGCGCAAAGCTTCGAAAAGCGAGTGAGAGCGTATCTTGCTCTTGATGGTGGTATTTTTGAACATCTGTAGTCACCCCACTGATGCTCCGACATATCACACATATCACAGAGATGTTTTTCTGTTATGATGGTGGTATTTGTTTTTTGTTCTATCTCACGGAATATTCATTTTAGAAAGAAAAGTTTCCTGAGAACATTGTACATTTTTGAATGAAGAATATTTTAGTTGTAACAAAAATGTATGATTCCATTTAAAAAAACTGGTCCATCCTCCACAGCATCACCAATTATGATGCTGGACCAAAAACAAAAAAATCTTCATGTGTCCCCCTCTGAACCGGACAACTTTTGTAGGAGACATTTTCCAATTAAAACGTTAGGTCGGCTGAAAACGTAATGCATCTTTTAAAATGGGACACCCTGTATAGCGAGTTAGTGACGAGTTCTCGTTGTAGAGCACGTGGGCCTGAACGCCGGCAGAGACCCCCTCCACGTCCCATAAGGCTCACGAGCTGTGTGTCGCGCGCTGCAGTTCGTTCGAGCTTCACGACCACGTGTATATTTCAAACTGACGGGTGAATAACAGTGTTTATATATCTCAATATCAATATCAACACGTGCGGAGCTACTGGGGATATAATGTTCGCGTTAGTGAAGTTCAAAGTGCAATGTTCACGTCACGATATGAGAAACATTGTTCCCGTGACAAAAATTAATCACTTTAATGCCGATAGCATCGATCTTCGAAAATATTATAATATTAAGTGTGGACCTGCAGGCTCATACTGCCAGGCTATCATACTCTGTGTTGACGGTAAGTGTATAATAAATAACACCATTATTTATCAGCTATCGGGTTATATATTCTAATACGCAAGCCATATCATCGGTCTGAGAATAATACCACATATTATGCCGAACGGATGTTTTGTAGTGAGATTTTTTTATTGAAATACCAATGAGACCTATATATACTAAATTATTATACACAAAGAATACCGGAATTGATTCATTTTTTTCATCTTCCGGACGTTTGATAATTCATACATCAATTCTCTTACTTATTATGCAAGTATATTTCCAATTATGGTATATATTTTTTTTATCGCTGTCAAATGAAAAAAATAAAGCTTTGAGTGAAGTTAAAAAAAATATTATGAATCGATAAATCCTCACTCTTCGCAGAACTATATATACGACAGGCCCTTAAATGTTTACATATGAACGATAATAATATATTATCCTAATTCCTTGTATTTACACTCGAAAGAAAGTATCAAAGACACCGCCGCCCTGCAGAGCGTCAAAGACGGCGGTGCGCATGAATTGTTCATTTATTCTCTACAGTAAGTATTCGCGTTCCCAGCTATATAGATGAAAATTCATAACACTGTTTTGGCGATGTAGAAGAAGCATTTACACATTTTTTCAAATTCATTTTTTATTATACATACCCCTTCGAGTCACTATTATAGCGGCCGCCACTTTAAACTTAAAAAAATCACTGATCTGATACTTCTGGCAGTTTGTTTACTTTTTTTATACGACTCAATATTCGACGTGTAACGTTACGAAATTTATATCGACGATTTGGGGGTAGAGAAGTTGGAGCGTTTACACATTTTTTTGGGAGTTTTATCTTTTTTTCGATTCAATCGAATACGAATATTGAGCCGCAAGAATAAATAAACAAACCGCTAAACGCATCAAGTCGGAAAATTTTACAGGTTCATAAGTGGCTGCTAGTGTGACTCGAGACACGTAAAAAATCTAAAAAAATGTATACATGCTCCTCGTACACCCTCAAATCGGGGTACAAAAATTCATCACATTATACGCAAATATGTACTCTTGACACAAAGTAAACAAAGGTCCAGAAGCATCAATTTCGTGTTTGATGATAAAATTAATACCAGTGATTTGGGGGTGTATCAGTAGGAGCATTGAGACAATTTTTCAGACTTTTGACACCACTCTGAAAGGGGGGAATAACTTCAGATTCGACCAGTCAGCTGACCATACCTGGTAAAAATTCCGTTAGACGCGGATAAAAACGTACAGAAAACGTGCCAAAAACCGCATAGAAACAGACAGAAAACCGGTTCTGTGACTGCTCCCTATACGGTTTTTGGCAGAGCTTCTGTACGTTTCTATCCGCGTCTAACGGAATATGCATGTTTTTCTCTTTTAATGCTGAAATAATAGAAATTGATTCATTAATTTCAATTCATTTTTTTTTTTATTCTAACTTTCTTTTGTCATTTCACATTATATCATGAAATTACCTGTTTTTATCAATTTTTTATTGTAAATTAGATTTCTCATTTCGAATTTTTGTTATTCTGGTTATTTCGTCGGTTATTTCAGTTGATCCCTATTGATTCAGGATTTCGATGTACTCGAAAACTGACCAACGAAATCATTGCATGCTTTCGCAATGAATTATGAAGAAATTATTAAACAGTGGAAAGTAATTTTTTTCATAAAAATCAAGTTTATTTTTTTCAAAAGCAATATGTAGTTAGCGGGCTTGCTCAATGCTCAAAGGGACGCTGTACTCGATTTTTACCATATGGTAGCAGAACGTTGCTTGTTTCGATCAATATCTAAATCTACGAGCTCAAATCGCCAAAAAGGGCGCTTTAGCGGAATTCCACGTGAAATTCCGAACAAGAATAGTCGAAACATGTCGGTTTTGTGCGGAAACGAAAAAATAGCATTGTTTTTACGAAAATGTGTCAATTTGACGAAAATCAGTCTCACACATTCTCGTAAATGAAATGCCATTTCTTTGGTTCCGCACAAATCCAACATGTTTTGACGTATTCTTCTTCGGAATTTCACATGGAATTCCGCTAAAGCGCCCTTTTCGGCGATTTAGGCTCGTAGATTTAGATATTAAGGGGGTATATACACCTTTGAATCTTCAAAAAATCGATTTTGTTTTTATATTTTTTTTGGAATGCTAGTGACCTACTTTACCTGCAAATAAATTAGCGTCCGAAAATCTAGAGGATTTGAAAAGTTACAGCCATGACAGTCCCGAATTGCGAAAAAGCGCCGCCGCGCGGCGCGCGGACGCTCATATTGGTCCCGTAAATATTGTACAGTACCGCCAACACCACTGTCTTGCTTTTTTTGACGTTTTTATATATTTTGCTTTTGAATTTTATTTTGTGATTTTTCAATTCTTTGTAGTTATGATTTTTATACATATTTAATTTTCAATATTCTTTGGAATTGTGATAATTGACAGAACACATGGCTGCGATCTACATTTTTTCGAGGTTAGGTGTCTACTTGTTTGTAAATAGTCGTGCTGTCATTGCGAATTCAAACCAATAGTAATTTTCAATATTGAACGAACACAGTGTATATATCTGAGATGAGATGAGACGTCGGAATCGAAAGAAGATGACCCATCAAAAAAGTGCATTTGAAATCGATGCCAGGAGACTACACATCCAGATTTCTAAAAAGATGAGTATTTCTATAATATATTAATTGCGAAAGTTTGATAAATATTATAAGAAAAAAGGTATGATTGATGAAAGATGGGAGAATTTTTGGAGTACTGACAAAAATTGTGCTAGTATTTTCTGAATCTCGAAAATATTGAAGATTAAGGGGAGACTTCGGTGAAATTTTGAAAATCGCTATTAGAGGTTGTATAAAAAAATCCTTCCAGCAGTTTTTGAATAATGTCAGTATAGACGGTGAAAAAAAATTTCAGCCTCCTGCGATGAAAATGTAAGCGCAAGGAACCTTGCGAAGAAGATTTTTCTCACCGCTGTCAAAAATTCCTTGCGTCTACACTTTCATCGCAGGAGGCTGAAACTTTTTTTTCACTATCTATACTGACATAATTCAAAAACTGCTGCAGAGATTTTTTTATACACGTCTTTTTAAAGTTGTAAGAATGAAAAAACCTGTTTTTGCCAAAAATTTCACCGAAGTTTCCCCTTAAGAATTTTGAAGGATTTTTATGTTTTGAAAAATTTTGATCAGATTTTTCCTTTTCGACTACATGCCCATCCCAGGGCGATAAGTCGCTAAAGGAAGAAGAAGAAGAAGAATCAGATTTTTCCTGACGCAATTCATTCTTTTTCTAGCAGTCTTACTGGACACCTACCGGACACTGTTGTTGGACAGAACAGGTCAAAACTCACTATAAACCTCCGCCTGGCACATGTGTCTAGACTCGACTCATAACACATCGATGCGAGAGCAGCTGCGGATCCAGCATATTAATCATTAGCAAAATCTTAGAACTTGATTTTCTGTAGCTACATTTTCTTCTCTAGGAGAAGTAGGAAATAAAAAAAAAATGAAAAAATAAAAAGTTTAAAAGTTGATTCCTGAACAATCATTATTTTGACCGGTTGCCGTAAAGAATAAAATCAACCGTTGGATCGATCTTTGATTTTTAGGTCCTGAATTATTCAGGAGAGATGCCTCTATCAGATGAACAGAGAACTTTTTGATAAACCCATTTTTAGTTGAAATATTAGAAAAATAAGCAAAATTTTTTTTCAAATTCAGAAAAAAAATCGAAAAAATTCAATAACTCAAGTAATTCTTGCAATATCAAAAAGTTCTCTGTTCATCTGATAGAGGCATGTCTTATGAACAATTTAGGACCAAAAATTCCAAGATCGGTCCAACGCTGGGTCTGATTCTTTACGGCAACCGAGTGATTTTGTATTTTCCTGTCTTCAGCGCAGCCACTATTAGACTGGAAGTAATACATGATGTAATATATGGATAATGAAGGTCAAACCCTCCCCAAACATGATGATTTTTTTGAATTTTATCAGAGTCTTCAAGTTGAAAAAAAAAGGAAAATTGTTTTTCAGAATTTCAACCAATTTAAAGGTGTATATACCCCCTTAATCGAAACAAGCGACGTTCTGCTCTCATGGTAAGATTCAGGTACAGCATCCCCTCAACAAGTATACATTTTTTTCGATATCCAAACAATGATCCAACGTTAGATGGGAAAACAATAATTCATGTTTCAATCATCACAAACCAGAGTGAAAATATAATGTATAGGTTGGTGTGCTATATTATGAACACGTTTAAGTATTTTGTTTCCAGACACTATTGAAAAATTACGAGCTAAGAGTGAAGCGAAAAGGCAAATTGCGCCTCCTTCGAATTTGATTTTGTCAGCTTCGGAAATATCGTCAGATGACTCTGGCGCATTAGCTGAATATACGAAAAAGGTATGTATATATATACAGGGTGGTGCATTTAAGTTGGCACAGCAGGATATCTTGAGAACCACCCATTTTAGAGAAAGATGTTTGAAATAAAAATTTCTTGACTTGAAGGGGGTAAAACACTGTGCTATCGTACTTTTCATATGGTGGAGGTTTACCAGGTCATTTGGAGGTCGACATTGTTTTTTTCAATGGGAACGTATACTTTTTTTCACATATTCGCATTTGACACTGAAAAATACAAAACTTTTATCCCAAGTTTTTTTTTCTGACATCAATTTTTTTGGATGATTTTTTTTTTTTTTTTTCAAATATCCGCAATAAAACAGTAAATTATAATTCAAAAATAAATTTATTTCAACAGATGCTCAAAATTATGCCCATTCACTTCAATACATTCCTCAAAACGTTTTGACAAATGGACAAAAAAAAATTAGAAATAAAAAAAAATTGGATTATGGTCTAGGCGTCAAAAATTGAGTTTTCCGACGTAGAATACCTGTGCTTCATTGCAGGAAGATCGTAGGATGTATACTAATCGACGTTTAATGTATAATATTTATCCTGAAAAAACAGTTAAAACTGCTAAGAATCTAAAAAAATTCATAGATGCTTCTTTGATATACACGGCATAGATATACATCGTGTAAAATTATAAAAAAATGATAAAAAAACGTCGAGTCAAATCTTGGGTAATTATGGCTGGAATATACCCCATATAGATAATGATTTGATGATTGTACGCTTATTTCATAAAGGCACCATCGGGTCATGAATGTCAGAAGATAAAACAAAAGTTGAATGAAAAATTAGAAGCACTTCGACAAAAACACATCGCAGAAGATACGATGACACCTGTACGAAATGAAGTAAACACTATTGAAGATGAGGAGAATATCGGACCTGGTGGAGTCCACAATGATAAAAAAACATACGAGACAAAGTGGCCCGATCAAACGGAAAGCTACGGTGGGCTACTTTGAAGAATTTTTTTTTTTTTTTTTGCAGTTTTGAATGTATCTCTGAGCACGAATTTTACAAGTCATCACACGATGCTTTATTAGTAAAACTTATTGCAATCGAGATTCTTGGATGAGATATGAAATTAGATCTCGATCAAGAGTTGTTCTACAGTAAATTTTTTTAAAGTAGCTTCATGTATTTAATAATCAAGTTTGCCCTAGCCTGTCTCTATTTTCTTTGATAGACAAGGTTAGGCTGTATGAAATATACGTCTTCTAATTTTTCAACGCACCAATGATGCGGAACTAACATTACATATAATTTGCAACATCCGCTCGGAAAGTATGATTTTCGATGACATTGAAGTTTGCATCGTTGGAACGCAACGAAATTCGAAAAAAAAAAACAAAATTAATAAATCGACAAATAATGATCCTGCTGGGTTTAGAAGGTGAAAACGACTAGAATTATCATAAAAACAATATTTTCCCCCCGCATTACGGCACCCTTAACAGGGAAAGAAATTTTCATTTTTTTATATCACCCGGAATTATGACATTGCATAAAATTTTATTTCATGTGAATACTCTTTGAGATCGATCGAATGCTAGAAAAAAATCGGAAATCACTCCGACTTCCGGAACCCACCCTAAAACGGGGGTGAAATTTTCTTTTTTTTTTCTATCACCCGGAATTATGACATTGCACAAAATTTTATTTCACATAAATTCTCTTTGGGATCGATCAAATGCTAGAAAAAAATCAGAAATCACTCCGACTTCCGGAACCCACCCGAAAACGGAAATGAAATATTTTTTTTTTTTTCTATCACCCGGAATTATGACATTGCACAAAATTTTATTTCACGTAAATTCTCTTTGGGATCGATCAAATGCTAGAAAAAAATAGGAAATCACTCCGACTTCCGGAACCCTTCGTAAAACGGAAGTGAAATTTTTATTTTTTTATATCACCCGGAATTATGACATTGCATAAAATTTTATTTCACGTAAATACTTTTTGAGATCGATCAAATGCTAGAAAAAAATCGGAAACCACCCTGACTTCCGGAACCCACCCTAAAACGGAAGTGAAATATTTTTTTTTTTTTGTATCACCCAGAATTATGACATTGCATAAAATTTTATTTCACGTAAATACTCTTTGAGATCGATCAAATGCTAGAAAAAAATCGGAAAGTACCCCGACTTCCGGAACCCTTCCTAAAACGGAAGTGTAATATTCAATTTTTCATTTTTTTCAGAATTATGACATTCACCAAAAGTTTATTTCACGTAAATACTTTTTGAGATTGATCAAACGCGAGAAAAAAATATGAAATCACCTCTACTCCCGGAACCCTTCTAAAAACGGAAGTGGAATATTTAGCTTTTTATATCACTCAGAGTGCGGGCATTCCTGAAAATTTTATTCCACGTCCTCTTTGGAATTGATCAAACACTTGCTTTTTTTTTTTTTTTTTTTGCAAATTTCGGGCAGAAAAATGTGCACATTTCAGCATCTAAAAATCTGAAATTAATTACAGCTGTAGAATAGATTAAAACTGATGAAAAACTCTTATAACTTTCCATTCTGTCACGAACCCTTTGCAAGATAAATGCCGACTTACAAAATACGAATAAAATAATGAAATAATTTTTTTAGAATCTAAAAATCGGAGATAATTCAGGGATATAGAGTAAATTAAGACGAATTAAAAACTATGATAACTTTTCTCTTTGCCGTGTAAAAAAAAAAAAAAAAAAATTTTTCTTCGTCACGTTTTTTTAATTTCCAAGTACAAAAAAAAATAAAAAAGCAAGTGTTCTCAGGTGGTAAACTTCGATTGACATTGTATCAGTAAGTGATTCCAAAAGGTTTCATTCAAATCCTTTTGGGATCCACGTGTTCCGAAGTTTTAAGGTGCTTTCCTAGGCAATTCCACCAGTCCTGAAAACATCGTGAAAAAATGTGATATTAAACGGAATATCTCTGCCTGCCCTGTTGAAAATGTGGACAGAGTTCCGTTTGAAACCCATAGAAAACATGATCCAAACTTATTAGTACCTAATGGAATTCTATACGCATTAGCCGCAAGAGATGGAGTAACGATTGAATGTCTATCCGTTTCTGTCGTATTTCTGTCGGCTCAACCATAACGTATTCGTTTCTATGGGAGATTATGTATCCGCGTCTGTCCGCAGTGTTGAACGCCACCAGATCCTATCCGCAACCTCGCGAATAATTCTATCAGTTCTGTCCGCATTCCACACGCACTCAACACTCGTCCGCTTCTATACGTCATTTTCAATCGTGCACCTATCCGCGTCTACCTGCAGCCGACCGCCATATCGAACGCTACCTGATCCTATCCGCGACCTCGTGGGTGATTCTATCAGTTTCTGTCTGCATCCCACATGCACTCGACACTCGTCCGTTTCTATACGTCATTTCCAATCGGGTACATATTCGCGTCTACTTGCAGCCTACTGCCATATCGAACGCTACCTGATCCTATCCGCGGCCTCGTGGGTGATTCTAGCAGTTTCTGTCCGCATCCCACACGCACTCGACACTCGTCCGTTTCTATACGTCATTTCCAATCGGGCACCCATCCGCGTCTGCCTGCAACCGACCGCCATATCAAACGCTACCTGATTCTATCCGCGACCTTGTGGGTGATTCTATCAGTTTCTGTCCGCATCCCACACGCACTCGACACTCGTCCGTTTCTATACGTCATTTCCAATCGGGCACCTATCCGCGTCTACCTTCAGCCGATCGCCATATCGAACGCTACCCGATCCTATCCGCAAACTCACGGGTGATTCTATCAGTTTCTGTACGCATTCCACATGCGCTCGACACGCATCCGTTTCTATTGGCAGTTTAAAATTGCAATGCGAAACCTGGTGGTCGCTCCGTCAACTAATTTTAATGGCGGATGTAACAGTACGAACAGTACAAACGTCAATGTTTTTCTACGTAAACAAACTAGTTCTACAATAATAATTAGTGATAATTAAATATATTCAAAGTAGACTCGGAATAACTCGGAGAAATTTGTTCGGAAATATAGAGATTGTTGATTAACGATCAGAAAAACACGAAAAAACATACGTTCTATCCTTCGATCATATACCGTGACGACGGCGTAACCTTGGTGAAGGCACAAGGTGTGTTTAATTTCGAAAATGGCATTATTCATGTGTCTGATTATTTATTATTCCCGGTTTTGTGTAGCACTCCCATACAGGGTGATTCAGGTTGGACGCAACATATCAGGTAAGTGTATTCCTCCCGAAAATCTTGGACTAACGTCTCTTTACCAAAACTTCCAGGTTCCAATAGTTTCGGAGCTACAATAGATCTTGGTCTACCAATCAGAGGGTTTATAAGTGCCCAAGACAGGGCCGGTTCAAGAGTTTAAGTTGAGCAGAGCCCGCGTCGGATCGATTCTTATCGATCGACGTTCCAGTCCGATTTCTGGATGAGTATGATGGCGTCGTCACCTGGAGATGTCTTCATACGGCATAGGCATCCGTTCTCGTAGTCCAGGTCCTCGGCTTCGTAGTTCTCGTAGTCCAGGCCCTCGGCTTCGTGGTTCTCGTAGTCCAGGTCCTCGGCGTCGTAATTCTCGTAGTCCAGGTACTTCGCCTCGTTTTTCTCGTAGTCCAGGTCCATCGTTTCGTTTTTCTTGTAGTCCAGGTTCTCCGCTTCGTAGTTTTCGTAGCCCAGGTACTTCGATTCGCATTTCTCGTAGTCCAGGTCCTTCGCTTCGTGTTTATCGTAGTCCAGGTCCTCCGCTTCGTAGTTCTCGTAGTCCAGGTCCTCCGCCTCGTAGTTCTCGCAGTTCAGGTCCTCCTCTCTGTAGTTCTCGTAGTCCAGGTCATCAGCTTCATAAGTAATTATTGATGAATAATAGATATTGTAGGAACGAAGCGGAGGAACTGGACTACGAGAACTACGAAACCGAGGACTTTTACTACGAGAACGGATGCCTTTGCCATACCAAGACATCTCCAGGTGACAACGCCATCATACTCATCCAGAAATCGGACTAAAATGTCGCCGTTCTGTGCAGGTGCCTACGTATAGAAACCCATTCAAATCTGCTCATAAGTTCGGATAAAGGATGCCTGCATCGCCTGCGTATAAGTACGTATAGAAACTCATTCGGATCTGCTCATAAGTACAGATGAAGAATGCCTGCGTATAGAACCAAACAGATGCGGATAGAATTTGTTCCCATATTACAGCAAGTGCGAGTAGAACCATACAAATGCAGATAGCATTCCTGTCCATGTTACACCGAGCTGCATATACAATCATACAGACGCGAATAAAATTTTCATCCGCTGGTGCAGATAGATGCTTGTAGATGACAAGACGGTTTCCATACGTTTCTATTCGCGTTTCTATCTGGCAAAAAACGCATACGAAACGGATAGCATCGAACCTTCTATCCGTTTCTGACGGAATTCTATCCACATTTTTAACAGGGCTGTTTGATCAATCATTTTTCAGTTATTTGTGTGATCTTCTCCATTATGAATTAATTATTAATAATATTCTTTTGAATAATTAAAGTATCGCGAAGTCTTTTAATCATAACTTCAATTGAATAATTAAAAATTAATCGTAAAAACTCCCCGAAAACAGGCAGCAAAATCGGCCTCTGTTCATGTGTAAAAAAAAATATCGTGTGAACCATGGGAGCAACGTCTTCGCTCCCTCGGTGTAGCTTGCCGCCCGGCGCCCTCGCGTTCGGCTCAACTCGGCGAGCCTTCGGCTCGCTCTTGCTCGGGCGACAAGCCACACACTCGGGAGCGAAAACGTTGTTTGCTCCCTTGGTGCACAATATACTAATTAAGCGAATGAATATTCCATTGCAACAACAAAACTGAGTATTTTTTCTGCCGCATTGAGTTCATCCAATTCATTCCTTCTCTGAGTGTACCATTTGGTATCACGGTATTTAAACAAAATTTATTTTTCATTTTCTATTTTTCTAAAGGTATTCGAAAGAAAAAATCGATTTTACATGTTCCAATCGCTCAAAACTTGGGTTTTGATATAAAAAAAAATCTTCGCAACCACCGCGCTCTGTAAATCAAGCGGAAGCTGCCGCTCATTAGACATTTCTAATTGTGACAGCTAAATAACGTTTATGACGAACTTTCTGGAACGAAAAGTTTGAGACCTTGAGGATTGTATTTCGAGTTAGAAAAAAAGTGTTCATTAAATGAACAAACTTTTATATTGCACAATTGTAATTGTTATAACAATTGTTACAAACAATTAGAATGTGATATAATAATTTTCTTCCTTTTTCTTCGTCATGACCGCTCGAATGAAATATTTTTTTTTTCTGAACTCGAAATACAATCCCTATGGTCTCGAATTTTTCTTTCCAAAAAGTTAATCATAAGCGTTATTTGGCAGTTACAACTAGAAACGTCCAATGAGCGGCAGATTCCGTTCAATCTATTGAGCGCGGTCAGATTTTTTCTATATGAAAATTCAACTTTTGCGTTTCGGAATATCTAAAATCGAATTTTTTTATCAAACACCTTTCATGGTCTAATTCTACTATTTTATTGACTCATCAATAGTGCGGTCAGAGAGAGGAACCATTGGATGAACTCAATGCGTCAAGACGAATACTTATAGTTATGCAAATAAATATTCTATCGCGACAACAGAGTATAATATTGCAATAACCGAATATTCATTTTGCTGCATTCGTGCTTATTTATAGTTTATCCAATGGTTCCCTTCTCTGAGTGTACTATTGGTATAGATTATTGGAATGTAAAACGAAAACTTATGTAATACTCAAATAGCCCGCTATTTGAAATCTAATGGTCAACGTAGTCATTTGAAAATATCACCTAAGAAATCAAAACAAGATATATGGTCAAGGAGTTTCCGCCTTCTTCTAGTGGTCACTTGCGCATTACTCAGAGTAGAGTCAACACGTATTATATATATATTACATATCTTAAATGATATTTTATTAAAATCAAAAATGTTACTATAGCTTTATTATAATAGATCAAATCGTTTAAGAATTAAAGAAAATTTGAGATCAATATGTAAAGAAGAGAAACATCGAAGAAGATTCAAAATAGATTTGAAAACTACGAAAACGAAATCTGAATATCACACTGGCCATGTGTATAATGGACGATCATATTTGAGATCAATAAAATTAACGATCTAAATGAGCTAAGTAACAATTTTATGACTATCTACAAATTCACAAATATTAAAACCTAATTATATGGATATAACAAATGATAAAAATTTAAATAAATATGCCAAGTAATAAATTTTAAAAATGTATAAATGTAGTATGAATGTGTATATTAGATAATAAGCGTGATTGTTTTACACTAGAAATATATTATGTCAAAACTTTGATAATTTAAAAAGAAAAAGAATATAACTTTAAATATTTATTCCCTACAAATATTTAAATAAAAAATAAAAAGATTATTTGAACAAATGAAATTAAACATTTTATCTTTGAAACCTAATTGAACGATATTATTTTAATTATTATTATTATTTTTATATAATTATTTTAAAAAATAAATTATAGTGAAAAATTCGTTACACTCAGGACGAGTAATAATAATAATAATGATAATGATACTAATTAAGTCTCCAACAGCTGTCATTTTATATATATGGGCAGGTCCACCAATTATAGGTAAACGATGCGGGGTCAAAATTTCGATTTGTCTGCCATTTTGATATCTCATAGTTTGTATTGAGATGTAAAAATCCACCAAGTTTTAAACCTCTGAGCCTTACCGTTCAGGAGAGACGCGCTGATTAGTCTTTCAACTTTGAGCACATTGACTTTTACATTCAAATTTTTATCCCATCTTTATCGCAAAAAAGAGAATTTGATCAAGCGTGTTTTTTAATATTGAATTCATTTCAAGCTAGATTCTCAAAAAAAGTGAAAAAAACACGTTTTTTTTTTTTTTTTTTAAACGTGTTTTTTCAACGTTCCCCAAACTTTTTTTCAAATTTGATATTTTTATCTGAAAGCTTGCAGTTTTTCACTGAAAACTATTAGGGTGGGTCCCGGAAGTCGGAGTGATTTCCGATTTTTTTCTAGCATTTGATCGATCCCAAAGAGAATTTACGTGAAATAAAATTTTGTGCAATGTCATAATTCCGGGTGATAGAAAAAAAAAAAAAAATATTTCACTTCCGTTTTATGAAGGGTTCCGGAAGTCGGAGTGATTTCTGATTTTTTTCTAGCATTTGATCGATCCCAAAGAGAATTTACGTGAAATAAAATTTTGTGCAATGTCATAATTCCGGGTGATATAAAAAAATAAAAATTTCACCCCCGTTTTAGGGTGGGTTCCGGAAGTCGGGGTGATTTCCGATTTTTTTCTAGCATTCGATCGATCTCAAAGAGTATTTACGTGAAATAAAATTTTATGCAATGTCATAATTCCGGGTGATATAAAAAAATGGAAATTTCTTCCCCTGTTAAGGGTGCCGTAATGCGGGGGAAGATTATTGTTTTTATGATAATTCTAGTCGTTTTCACCTTCTAAACCCAGCAGGATCATTATTTGTCGATTTATTAATTTTTTTTTTTTTTCGAATTTCGTTGCGTTCCAACGATGCAAACTTCAATGTCATGATTTTCGAAGTATGTGTAGCGTGCGTAAAGTGCCTTATTCCTACCCTAAGGCGAAAATGAGGCACTTGCATCACGCGCGCTACACAGGTTACTAAAATCCTATTTTCCTATTGCAGGAATAACAACAAAATAGCATGTATAACACGTGTGGATGGCCGATAGCCAGCTCGTGTGAAAGCAGCACTCGCCTTCGGCTCGCGCTACCAAACCTCACACTAGACGGAAATCGACCATACTCCATACTTGTGACATGATGTACTATTCCGTTTAGCCATTGTATATTTGTATGTTTTACAGGATGCAAACGGCTCTGGTCCACGGAAATGTACTAGATCTGCAGATCATGAATCCTTCGGTGAACCAGTGGCTGACAAAATGACCAAACCAAAGAAGCCCAATTCATCGGTAAATATTATGTAGTAACCTATACACACTTTATTATGGCGAATGACATAATACTCGTTTTCACATTTACAATATTTAGGCTGATAAAATTAAAGAGGCTCAAAGCTCTATTCTGACGGAGTCTAATACGATGACACCAGACGATGTAGAACTCAGCAAAAACAAGCATTCGGTGAGTGCTTTAAATGAAAACCATGTTTGATTATGTAATTGTATATGCTATGTACATTATTTGCAGCCGGATACTGGTCTCGATGTTGGTAAAGAATCCGCTAAGTCTCCCAAAGCCTTAGATAAACCAGTGGCTGATGAAATGACCAAACCAAAAACGCCCGATTCATCGGTAAATATTATAAAGTAACCTATACCGTCAACGTCCCAGTTACCGGACAGTTAAGGCTGACGTCCCAATGGCCGGACATACATGCAAAATCGTATTTCTGTCTCTCTTGCACACACTTTCTGCCCGGTAACTGGGACCTGTCCGGCCATTGGGACGTTCACGGTACACACTTTATTATGACGAATGACATGCTCGTTTTCACATTTATTACAATATTTAGGCTGATAAAATTAAAGAGGCTCAAAGCTCTATTCTGACGGAGTCTAATACGATGACACCAGACGATGTAGAACTCAGCAAAAACAAGCATTCGGTGAGTGCTTCAAATGAAAACCATGTTTGATTATGTCATTGTATATGCTATGTACATTATTTGCAGCCGGATACTGGTCTCGATGTTGGTAAAAAATCCGCTAAGTCTCCCAAAGCCTTCGATAAACCAATGGTCGAAAAAATAGTCAAATCTGCAAAGAAGCCCGATTCGTCGGCAAATATAGAGTATAACTCACTCATACACACTTATTGTTACGGTGAATCAATGCTCATTTTCACAATTATAATATTCAGGCTGTTAAAAAGAAGGGAAATCGAAGCAGTAGTACGTCGATGAAAGACAGTAATACATCAGCGGCACGAAAGACAACCGATGATGCCCTGGACAGCAAAAACATGAATTCGGTAATTATTGGTTCAATCGCATAATTCGAACTGAAATCCTATTTTTTTCCGCGTGTGAACCAAGGAATCGTGCTTCCTCCTTGAATTAATAACGCAAGTAGTGCTTTAATTACAAATTATTCTTTTTCTTTTATTAAAGTAGCTTGTACTGATTTTATAAAAAAAAAGTTTCATAGACGTTGTGGATCGTTGAATCGTTTACACTGGAGTACCTTTTTACCTTTTTACCTTCTATCTTGCCGTTATTTTGAGGGATGACGCAGTAAATTTTTCGTATTGAACGCGGAAAAAAATAGAAAAAAAATAGAAGTTATGAATATCACAAGCTACAAATTGCTCAGTACTTGTAAAAATGTCTCTTGAAATTTTTTTTTTTTTTTTCAATATTCTCCAACTAACGTAATCAACAAACCCAACTAATGTAATATTAGCATAGCAGATGCCGTTGCAGACGGATCAAGTGTGAATCAGCGCCGCAGCGGTCATTTGTCTTACTTTGTTAGTTCTATTTTTTTTTGTATTTTTTTTTTTTTTTTTTTTTTTCAATCACTTCAAAAATAGAAAAAAAATAGAAGTTATGAATATCACAAGCTACACATTGGTCAGTACTTGTAAAAATGTCTCTTGAAATTTAGTGATTTTTTTTCAATAAAATCAAAATGGTCCAAGTTTATAAATTTTGAAAAATTCATTGTGTTTGGACGGGTTGAGACAAAAATCTGAAAAAATTCCCAAATACTGCTTTCGATAGGAACAAAAAAATATAAAATTTTCAACGAAATCAAAAATGGTCGGGGTTCCGGGCTGGTCGGTTTCGTATGGAATTCCCCATATATATTTCATATATCTCTCTATATTATAAAGATATATCGCAGCCGCCGCCGCCGCCGTGTCAGACTTTCCATGGCCTTCTCGACCCCGCTCGCTACCCCCCCCCCCCCCCCCTTTCCATGGCCTCTTCGACCCCGCTCGGCTCTTTTCGCCCCTTCCTTCCCCCTAACCCTTAGGATGAGTTAGGTCGTGTCAGGTTAGGTTAGGTTGCCTTCGTCAGGATAGAGTAGGTTAGGCTGGTAACCTAACCTAACCTAACCGTACCTGACCCCTAACCTTACCTGACCTGACCTTTGAGGTGAGGTTAGGTTAGGTCAGGTTGGGTTAGGTTGCCATGGTCAGGATAGAGTGCGTTGGGTTGGGTCGAGTTGAGTTAGCTTAGGTTAGGTAATCTAACCTAACCTTTGTCAGTATCCCAGCGATCTCGGCTCCGCTCGGCTTTTGTTTATCCCTCCCCCCCCCCCCCCCCCTACCTCTTGCCCTGGGCCTCCTCGACCCTGCTCGGCTCCCCCCCCCTTCCTCGCCCTCGGCCTTCTCGACCCCGCCCGGCTGTTTTCGCCCCCTCCCCCCAGCCCATTCGGCTTCCCTATCGAAAACTATCCTGAATAGCCGAAGATAGCCGAGGACAGCCGAGGAGAGCCAAGGGGAGCTGAACCCGGTCCTTCCCTCGGTCCGAGGGCCCAGGAAAGGGAAAGGGGGAAGCAGAGCCGAGGAGAGTCGAAGAGAACCGAAGAGAGCCGAGGATGGCCGAAGACAGCCGAAGATAGCCGAGGATAGCCGAAGATAGCCGAAGATAGTCGAGGATAGCCGAGGAGAGCCAAGGGGAGCCGAACCCGGTCCTCCCCTCGGTCCAAGGGCCCAGGAAAGGGAAAGGGGGAAGCAGAGCCAAGGCAGCCGAGGAGAGCCGAAGAGAACCGGAGAGAGCCGAGGATAGCCGAAGATAGCCGAGGATAGCCGAAGATAGCCGGGGATAGCCGAGGATGGCCGAGGATAGCCGAGGATAACCGAAGATAGCCGTGGATAACCGAGGATAGCCGAAGAGAGCACAAAATGTCTGACACGGCGGCGGCGATATATCCTAATAATCTCCACACACGACTTCAAGGGATACGAATCCGAGGACCTGGATTACGAGAAATACTCAGTGAATGACCTGGACAACGAGAACTACGAAGCCGAAGACCTGGACACTGGAAATACTTAGCGAAAGACTTGGACAACAAGGAATACGAAACGAAGGACCTGGGCAACGAGAACTACGAGGCCAAGGACCTGGACTACAAGAAATACTTAGCGAGTGACCTGGACTAAGAGATCTACGAAGCCCAGGACCTGGACTACGAGATATACTCACTGAACGACCTGGACAACGAGAACTACGAAGCCGAGGACCTGGACTACTAAAAATACTTGGCAAACGACCTGGACAACGAGGAATACGAAGAACATAAAATCCACGGATTATTTGAATTTTAGAAACAACTGATACAAATTAGAATATGGGGGGTTGGCGCGCGTAGCGCGCAGGGGGGCGAAGCCCCCCTAGTATATATATATATATATATATATAAATATATATATTAGGGTGTGTCAAAAAAAAAAACGAAATTCGAATTTATTTTTTTGACCGCTGAATGTGTGTATCCTAATCTCGAAATACACCTCGCAAACGGAATCCGCCGAGAAAAATTCTCACGATGTGCTAATCGATATTTATCGATAAAACTAGACATCGATTGTGCGACCTCGTAGGATATATACATATATATATATATATATATTAGGGTGGTCCAAAAAAAACATTTTCTTGTTTTTTTTAAAGTCTTATCATCTCAGAAGTTTCGTTTGGGTATAGAACAAGTTCTCCTAAAAGGGCAGCTCGATATCTCAACTCTACGAGGAGCTCAACGATTTGCCGTTTTCCCATCTAAATAACACATGAAAAATTTATTTTTTCGTTTTTTCTGCATAAAACTTCGAAAAAAAAAATGTTATTCCAAATTTGATGCACATATTCTTGTCGGGAATTTAATTCTCTACAAAAAAGGTCTCATAAGGTTTTCTTGTAATCTCAACAGGTTAAAAGTTATCAGGCTTTAAACCCCTGCAACTCAATTAAATTTAATCAGATATAATTTCAGAACGATTTTCAAATTTATTCAAATGTGGAATGATTTCTAACTGTCTAAAAATAATCTTTAACTGTCGCAAATATTTATTCATACAATCACAAATTCACAGTCTACTTATGGATTAGTAATTACAATATTTTTAAAATAATATTACGCTTTTAATTATAAATAATTATTTTTGTTACAATTAGGATATTTTTTTCTACGATCAGCAACTACTTGTGACAGGACTAATAAATTTGGCCCCAAAAATGAAGAGCAAAAACAATATCTCTTACAAGTAGTTGCTGATCATAGAAAAAAATATCCTAATTGTAACAAAAATAATTATTTATAATTAAAAGCGTAATATTATTTTAAAAATATTGTAATTACTAATCCATAAGTAGACTATGAATTTGTGATTGTATGAATAAATATTTGCAACAGTTAAAGATTATTTTTAGACAGTTAGAAATTATTCCACATTTGAAGAAATTTGAAAATCGTTCTGAAATTATATCTGGTTAAATTTAATTGAGTTGCAGGGGTTTAAAGCCTGATAACTTTTAACCTGTTGAGATTACGAGAAAACTTTATGAGACCTTTTTCTGTAGAGAATTGAATTCCCTACAAGAATATGTGCATCAAAATTGGAATAACATTTTTTTCCGGAGTTTTATGGAGAAAAAACGAAAAAATAAATTTTTCATGTGTTATTCAGATGGGAAAACGGAAAATCGTTGAGCTCCTCGTAGAGTTGAAATATCGAGCTGCCCTTTTAGGAGAATTTGTTTTATACCTAAACGAAACTTTTGAGATGATAAGGAAAAAACTTTTTTTTTTGGACCACCCTAATATACAGGGTGGTCCATTTTAATTGATGCAGGCGAATATCTCGAAAACTAACAATTATAAAAGAAAAAGTTTTATACAAAACTTGAAGGGTTTCGAGGGGGAAAGATAATGCTGATATGTGTTGACTTGTGGACTTCGCCAATTCCGAGATTTCGCAAGCAACTTCGGATTTTAGATAGGGAACACTTGTTTTGGTTTGGGGCATCTGATAGCGCGATCAAAAACTCATTCAAACACGCAAGCAAAAAAAATTGGAAAAAAAAATTTTGCAAAAAAAATTGGAATAAAAAATTTCGCGAAATTTTTTTTTTTTTTTGCAAAAGATTGCTTTTTTGTCCCTAGCTTTCGAACACATTCATTGTTCATCACTCTAGCTCGAAATTTCTCGCCAATTTTGAAATTGGAAAGTTTGAATGTACCAGATTAATAAAAAAAATAATTCGTAGATTCGTAGAAAATCTCTTTTCGAAAAGTTTTGGAGGAAAAACATTTAAATCGAAGTATTGTTACAAAAAAAAAAAAAAAAACGTCGATAAAGAAAAAAAAAAGAATTTATTAAAAATTGAAATTAAAAAGATAACAAAACCTTTACATATCCGCAGGTTTGACGTTGGTGTAGAGGCTCAAGTCCGGCATGAACTGGAAGATGTTGTCAGTATAATTATGTCGGACGAACTAAGGCGGTTAGTTGTTTGCGTTATTGATCTACGATTTTTTGTTTTACTAATCTGGTACATTCAGACTTTGAAATTTCAAAATTGGCAAGAAAAATTTTGAGCTAGAGTGATAAACAATGAATGTGTTCGAAAGCTAGGGACAAAAAAGCAAGCTTTTGCAAAAAAAAAAAATTCGCGAAATTTTTTATTCCAATTGTTTTTGCAAAATTTTTTTTTCCAATTTTTTTTGCTTGCGTGTTTGAATGAGTCTTTGATCGCGCTATCAGATGCCCTAAACCAAAACATGTGTTCCCTATCTAAAATCCGAAGTTGCTTGCGAAATCTCGGAATTGGCGAAGTCCACAAGTCAACACATATCAGCATTATCTTTCCCCCTCGAAACCCTTCAAGTTTTGTATGAAACTTTTTCTTTTATAATTGTTAGTTTTCGAGATATTCGCCTGCATCAATTAAAATGGACCACCCTGTATATATATTAGGGTGGGTCGAAAAAAAAAATTTCTTAGCCTGGGGGTAGAATTTGTAGCTTATAAAAAAAGAAAATTTTTCCATAAAAAAAAAATTTTTTTACTCAACGCTTTGAGGTAGCCCACTCGTGTTTTAAATAAATAAATAAAAAAAAAAAAAAAAAGTTGGGTTAAAAAAATCACATTCTACAATTTTTACATGTTTTCCACGATTTCGGACCAAAAAAAGAATTTCCCGTTGAAACTACCCAATTCGATTAAATATTTATTCAAAACACGAGTGGGCTACCTCAAAGCGTTGAGTAAAAAAATTTTTTTTTTATGGAAAAATTTTCTTTTTTTATAAGCTACAAATTCTACCCCCAGGCTAAGAAATTTTTTTTTTCTACCCACCCTAATATATATATATATATATATATATATATATTTTGTGCATATGCATACGAAATTGGCGGTTGGATTGGACCTGAATTACATGTGATGATAGTAATATTGATTTGGTCATTTTACAGGGATGTAATAGCCCAAGTTATGCAGACCTCTTGCAACAGATAAAAAATCTAAAGGCGAAATGTTCTAAACATGAAAGTACGATTGCCAGTCAAAAGTTGGTGATGAAGGAACTAACAACACTAAACATGGAACTGCAGCGCGATGTCATCCAGTATTTCAAAGAATTCAAAGGTACGCACACATTGTTCGTTGACAATTGATTTAACAGATATGCAGACTAAGGTAGGCAGTGTAGATCGATTGTAGATTATGTAATAGATAGTTCAAAATGTCCTCAAGCCTACACAGCACTACTATTATTACTATTATCATTATTTTTCGAGTATAAATTGGTACATAGGCGGCCGCGCATGGTCAATCCTGCTGAAATCATTGCCTTTCATATGGCGGGTTGTAGAAACATCAGCTAACTGTCGATCGTCTATTATTGCACAAGTATCTAACAATCCAGAACAAAATTGCACGAGATCAAAAAACTGTACGTGAATTATCGAACCTTTGAAAGAAAATTGAAATTAAATTAACCCTCCGCGGTCACACACCCTAGCTGTGAAACGCCGGTCACACGGGGTCACAGTGACCCCACCGGTGTTTGAAGGGCTACCGCTTTGACCCTATCATTCCGAATGACTTATATAAAATCAGGGTATCAGTTTGAACCTTCTAGAATGTGGAAATATCAATATTATATCGAAACCGAATTTTAAGATGACGGAAAAAAATCAGCAAGGGGTCAATGCGTAAAAAATGTCTTGTTTTACTAAAAAACTCATAACTCTGGTAATTTTCAATTTTTTTTCATGAAATTTTAGGGTGGTACTCCTGAGATATGATAGTTTGAGAAAAAAAATAGTTCCATAGTGGGCGTTCCAAAAAAGGTATTTATTCTCATATCTGAAGAGGGTCCATTTTGGAGTGAAATAAAGAACGATAATTATGAAAAATGAGCGATTAATTATAAAAAGTTGCTTGGAAAATGGTTGAATAATTGTATAATGTATACACATTGAAGTTATTAACAGAGAAATGTAATTTCGTGATTTTTTCGTAATTTTTTTTTTTTACTCTGATTCAATGATAATAGAAATTTCGAAGTAATTAAACATATGTACTTGATAGAAAAAAATTTTACGATTATCATAGTCACACTGACATCACGTAAATCAATCCCAGACTGAAAAAAAATTAAAAAAAAATTACTATTTTTCACGAAAAAATTCACACGCCGGTCACACTGTGGGTCCAGGTGACCCCAGCTCGCGCACGATGTTGTTTTTTCGACTGCCACGGGGTGACTATTGCCTCGATTCATCTAAACCTTATCTGTACTTACAAAGGGAACCCCAAAGTACTGTTAGGGGGCAGGCCAATCATCTTGACTGCCAACAACTTATAGTAATTTTGGCTTAAAGTTGCGCGTGGGGTCATCTGGACCCCAGGTGACCGCGGAGGGTTAAAAAAAAAAAGGTCAACTAATTTGAAGACTCAAAAAGTACCAAAAAAAGATTGAAATATTCAGATATTCACTGCAATGGGTATCTTAACGATCATTATTCTTGAAAAAATGAATCAGATGAGAAAAAACAAAATTACACAAACAATTGGATTAAATCAAACGAACTCATTTATGATCAGAAACACGAATAAAAATCGTAAAAACAATAAGATATTTACTCGAGTTCAAGTGAATTATCGAGAATCGTTCGGAAACAAGCGAATGGTTGGAATAATTCAAAATTAGGTTACAATTGCAATGAATAAATTTGAGTTGAATTAATTAATTTCAACTATTTCATTCCAAATAATCAATTTGTCACTGGAATCTTGAGTTATTTCCCCCTTAGCGTGAAACAAAACCTGAAATGAATTATTATGAGTATCCGATACTGAGTAGTATACGTGTCCACAGTTATGTCGGAACAATATGACGGAGTTATACGTAACTTAGAAGGTTGTAACGCACTACCACCTGGACATATTTCAAACGACAAGGCAAGTCTGTACACCAACGAGGCAATTCAGTCATGTATTTACATGAATTCATTGCCAACCATATACTATTTCACAGATTCATTTGGGACATTACATTTGGATCCCATACAGTACGTACAATGGTGCCGTCAACAGAGCGAAGTCGAATCAGATGTTTGCGAATGAGATCGCCGTAGCGGTATTTGGATACGACGTTCTAAAAAACAGCAGCATCACGGGTGCCCAATCCAATAAATTCAAAAACAAACCGGCAAAAGCAAAATTGGACGAAACAAAGATGCTCGCCATAAGTGGTACGTCTTTCATCATCTGGACTACATTATCAAGCATATCCCTGTTAAAAATGTGGATAGAATTCCGTCAGAAACGGATAGAAGGTTCGATGCTATCCGTTTCGTATGCGTTTTTTGCCAGATAGAAACGCGAATAGAAACGTATGGAAACCGTCTTGTCATCTACAAGCATCTATCTGCACCAGCGGATGAAAATTTTATTCGCGTCTGTATGATTGTATATGCAGCTCGGTGTAACATGGACAGGAATGCTATCTGCATTTGTATGGTTCTACTCGCACTTGCTGTAATATGGGAACAAATTCTATCCGCATCTGTTTGGTTCTATACGCAGGCATTCTTCATCTGTACTTATGAGCAGATCCGAATGAGTTTCTATACGTACTTATACGCAGGCGATGCAGGCATCCTTTATCCGAACTTATGAGCAGATTTGAATGGGTTTCTATACGTAGGCACCTGTACAGAACGGCGACATTTTAGACCGATTTCTGGATGAGTATGATGGCGTTGTCACCTGGAGATGTCTTGGTATGGCAAAGGCATCCGTTCTCGTAGTAAAAGTCCTCGGTTTCGTAGTTCTCGTAGTCCAGTTCCTCCGCTTCGTTCCTACAATATCTACACTGATAGAAAACATGTATCACATTTTACCACATATCGCCGACAAATTACTACTTTTCATGGCAAATTGACGGGTGGTCGAAAAACCAGGAAAAGTAGCTATTTTTCATTCAATAGTTCGTAGCAGGACTGGGATACATTACATGCTACTCGGACTAAAATTACAACTCGGCATTGTAATTTTCGCTAGATGGCAATTTTTACAACTTGAGATAGTAAAAATACGTATCGCGTATAGGAATATGGCGGACGCCCTAGTTCTGCGTTATGCCGCAATGTATACCTCCATATATTCCCCATTAGTGAGTTTAATATTTATTTTGAAGTAATCGTGATTTAGAACTAAACGAAACAAATCTTGAATCTTTTGTTTTATTTTTATTTTGAATCTGTTATTTTGAATCGGTTGGAATCAACAGGAAATACGCCTCGAACTACACGGCTGAGTTTCTCGCAAGTGGTATCTTTCGCCCAATGTAGTATATAAGCACGAAAATTTTCTCCTCTATATCTTCGATTTCGAGGCGTCCGCTAGAGCGTTAGGGTACTATGCGTTCTTACCGACTGCGTTAATTGTACGAAACCAGTTGTAACAGCGATGCACTGAAGTCAACTACATGTAATCTACGTTACCATCCAGCCGTCCAGTACCTCACCCCAAAGAGGATTCCTCACCCTACTTCACCGATTCAAAACTCCTAACTCAACCGAAAGGTGAAAATAATAACATGCGAGTCCGCTCTCTGCGATTGGCAGCCGAGGGCGCTGCAGACCAACTTTTTTTTTGTTGCCAGACTTCATTTTACTACCTGAGATAGTAAAAATTTAGACCCCGCATGGGAATCTTTACGATTAGTAGAATTTACAAGGTGGATTTGTAATTCTTTCTACTGTGTGACCACCCGTCATTTTAGCACCAAAAAATAGCAATTTGTCGGCGATATGTGGTAAAATGTGTTACATGTTTTCTATCAGTGTATTATTCATCAATAATTACTTATGAAGCTGATGACCTGGACTACGAGAACTACAGAGAGGAGGACCTGAACTGCGAGAACTACGAGGCGGAGGACCTGGACTACGAGAACTACGAAGCGGAGGACCTGGACTACGATAAACACGAAGCGAAGGACCTGGACTACGAGAAATGCGAATCGAAGTACCTGGGCTACGAAAACTACGAAGCGGAGAACCTGGACTACAAGAAAAACGAAACGATGGACCTGGACTACGAGAAAAACGAGGCGAAGTACCTGGACTACGAGAATTACGACGCCGAGGACCTGGACTACGAGAACCACGAAGCCGAGGGCCTGGACTACGAGAACTACGAAGCCGAGGACCTGGACTACGAGAACGGATGCCTATGCCGTATGAAGACATCTCCAGGTGACGACGCCATCATACTCATCCAGAAATCGGACTGGAACGTCGATCGATAAGAATCGATCCGACGCGGGCTCTGCTCAACTTAAACTCTTGAACCGGCCCTGTCTTGGGCACTTATAAACCCTCTGATTGGTAGACCAAGATCTATTGTAGCTCCGAAACTATTGGAACCTGGAAGTTTTGGTAAAGAGACGTTAGTCCAAGATTTTCGGGAGGAATACACTCACCTGATATGTTGCGTCCAACCTGAATCACCCTGTATGGGAGTGCTACACAAAACCGGGAATAATAAATAATCAGACACATGAATAATGCCATTTTCGAAATTAAACACACCTTGTGCCTTCACCAAGGTTACGCCGTCGTCACGGTATATGATCGAAGGATAGAACGTATGTTTTTTCGTGTTTTTCTGATCGTTAATCAACAATCTCTATATTTCCGAACAAATTTCTCCGAGTTATTCCGAGTCTACTTTGAATATATTTAATTATCACTAATTATTATTGTAGAACTAGTTTGTTTACGTAGAAAAACATTGACGTTTGTACTGTTCGTACTGTTACATCCGCCATTAAAATTAGTTGACGGAGCGACCACCAGGTTTCGCATTGCAATTTTAAACTGCCAATAGAAACGGATGCGTGTCGAGCGCATGTGGAATGCGTACAGAAACTGATAGAATCACCCGTGAGTTTGCGGATAGGATCGGGTAGCGTTCGATATGGCGATCGGCTGAAGGTAGACGCGGATAGGTGCCCGATTGGAAATGACGTATAGAAACGGACGAGTGTCGAGTGCGTGTGGGATGCGGACAGAAACTGATAGAATCACCCACAAGGTCGCGGATAGAATCAGGTAGCGTTTGATATGGCGGTCGGTTGCAGGCAGACGCGGATGGGTGCCCGATTGGAAATGACGTATAGAAACGGACGAGTGTCGAGTGCGTGTGGGATGCGGACAGAAACTGCTAGAATCACCCACGAGGCCGCGGATAGGATCAGGTAGCGTTCGATATGGCAGTAGGCTGCAAGTAGACGCGAATATGTACCCGATTGGAAATGACGTATAGAAACGGACGAGTGTCGAGTGCATGTGGGATGCAGACAGAAACTGATAGAATCACCCACGAGGTCGCGGATAGGATCAGGTAGCGTTCGATATGGCGGTCGGCTGCAGGTAGACGCGGATAGGTGCACGATTGAAAATGACGTATAGAAGCGGACGAGTGTTGAGTGCGTGTGGAATGCGGACAGAACTGATAGAATTATTCGCGAGGTTGCGGATAGGATCTGGTGGCGTTCAACACTGCGGACAGACGCGGATACATAATCTCCCATAGAAACGAATACGTTATGGTTGAGCCGACAGAAATACGACAGAAACGGATAGACATTCAATCGTTACTCCATCTCTTGCGGGTAATGCGTATAGAATTCCATTAGGTACTAATAAGTTTGGATCATGTTTTCTATGGGTTTCAAACGGAACTCTGTCCACATTTTCAACAGGGATACATACACATCCCCAGAGATACACCCGAGTAGCAAAAGTAGCCGTGTCAGTATGCAGTAAAGAATACCTCTATTCCGCAACGTCGTTCTTGGCCCGCAGACAGGCATATATACTATGAATCGCCTCCGAATCGTTTTCCGAATTTACGCACAATATAACCAATTTTTACAGATATCTACCGTCACCGCTTACTGGCCACACAGAAGGCTTCTGAATTCGAGACGCAAATGGAACTATCGAAAGTCAACCTTTACGTCACGAGGAAGATATCCGACCTGAACAAACCCAAAAAGAACGAGAAGCCATCGACATCATCGATGTCATCAAGTGTACCCGGTAAAGTGAAACTTGATCATGACATAGAGTGCACGTAATTAAATACATTTAACCATAGCGCTATAACGCCTTAGCATGTATAATCAAGTGATTTTATCGGTGTTGTAAATTTGTACGAACTATCTCCACTTTCTTACAGTAGCCATTTGAGTTCACCAATAACCATATTTTTATTATACATATGGGCAATTCCACCTCAAATCGGCCGAGAAATGACCTCGTATTTTTTGAATCGACTAAAACTTTCTTTACGTGAAATCTACGTCAAAAAAGTAGACCCGTATTTTTTCGTTGGTCCAAAAATTTTTTTTTACGCCAGTTATGAATTATCGAATTTTACTGTGAAAGTAGCGCGAGGGCGGCTTGGAGAATTAATATCTCAAGTCCCTTTCACCGTAGAGAGATGTTCAAAAACGCGTTTTGCAAGCGATGAAAGACACTTTTCGATAAAATTTTTCAATTTATCAAAAAATATAGTTTTGTTATTTTTATGAGCAATCAAAATGTTTATCGATTTTTTTCGCAATCTAAGGCCATTTTTAAAATTCTAAAAAAAATGTGATCGCATTCCTTATTCAATTCTGAAGATGACGATTTTTTAAAAAAGATGGAGCTATTTATCTAAGTATTTTTTTTACAATTATTTGTCCGGCGCACAGTGGGACGAAACCCCGAAATCGTGGCCAAAAATCAAAATCTCAACAAATCCGGGTGAAAATCTGTACTCGGGGGTTTTTGGGGTCGCTGATTACGAATCCTAAGTCAAAAATCTCAAAAACAAAATGGCGGACCTAAAACGGTAACGAATTTCCTCAAAATTTTAACAAATTTGGGTGAAAATCTGTACTCGGGGGTTTTTGGAGTCGCTGATTACGAATCCGAAGTCAAAAATTTCAAAAACAAAATGGCGGACCCAAAACGGTAACGAATTTCTTCAAAATTTCAACAAATTTGGGTGAAAATCTGTACTCGGAGGTTTTTGGGGTCGCCGATTACGAATCCGAAGTACTAAATCTCAAAAACAAAATGGCGGCCCCAAAACGGTAACAAATTTCTTCAAAATCTTAATAAATCTGGGTGAAAGTCCGCACTCGGGGGTTTTTGGGGTCACTGATTACGAATCGGAAGTCAGAATTTCAAAATTCACTATGGCGAACTAAAGATGGCGGCTGAGATCGTCAAATGTTGGTAGGTCTGCACGAAAATTTGTATTGGGGGGTTCCCAGGGCTTCTGACTCCGAATCCGGGGTAAGAATTTCGAAAATCAATATGGCGATCCTAAAATAGCGGCCAAGATCGTAAAATATTGGTAGATCTGCTCAACAAAATTTTATTCAGTGGTTTTTGGAGCCGTTGATTTCGAAAATAATGTTAAAAATCTAAAATTCAATATAGTGCACCTATATCACGTCTAAAATTCGAAAATCGTATAAAAATAATTATTAATAAATTATATAGGAAGTAATTATTATTGTTTATTACAGAATTCTTAAAATCGCTAACACGACTGTTTGAGGTGCTTTTTTTGAGTGAGTCCGCTCGCCTCTCACTATTCGGGGTGCTTTTTCAAGTGAGTCCCCTCGCCTCTCACTATTCGGGGTGCTTTTGCAAGTGAGTCCCCTCGCCTCTCACTATTCGGGGTACTTTTGCAAGTGAGTCTTAGTTTTCGAAATGCAGCCCTTCATCGTCTGTTAACTCAATTTCGTCTACACGAGCTAAAGTTTCTGGAATTCCAGTCACACTATCTTCATCATCATCGGTATCCTCAATGTCAGTGCTGCGAGTCGCTTCTATTTCAGGAATCGCAAGTAGAGCTCTCACTTCTTTCGAGATCGGCAGCGGCTTTTTTTTCTGGAGTCGCGAATTAAGACTCACAGAAGATATCACTGGATCCGATGTATCCATCGCCCTATAGAACATGTCCTCGAGATTTACTATGCGGTTGTGTTTTCTGCTGTGACTGTGCCTATAATTTTTGTAATGTTTATTTCGGGCTTCAGACGCTTCCTCGCCAAGCATACCTACCGGGAGTACGCTGGTACTGATGATTTGGGCACCATGGATTAAAAGTTTGTGAAGCGTTGAAGGCATCGGATACCAAGAATATTCAGCAACATAAATTTTGGCAGTTGCAATGGCTAATTCATGAAATCGGCGAGAATCCACTGGGAGATGACAAGACAGCGCAACTCAAATAGTCTTGAAATTGTTAAGTAACTCACAATTGAGTCCTAGATATTTTGCGAAAATTTCGGGATCTTTGAAGGCTCTCCGAGCCGTATTGCCATCATTGGTTGTACCAGAACCTCCAGTTTTTGGCTTGTCGACTATCAATCCAAGTTTCTCCCAGAGAATCGCCTGTATCTGTCTTTTACGTTCTTGAAAGGCGGCTTTGTGCTCTGCAGACCTCATCTGCCAGGCTTTAATATCAAGTCTGTACGCAATATGCAAACAACACTCAAACACCCTTATCCACGCATGAAGAGGACTAATTCCGTACTGGAGAGATTTGGGATTTGGCAGAAAGATGTCTCTTTCTTTAGTGATATTAGATATATCGTTAAATTGTTTAGGTGTCGAATGGCAGATAGGGCAGCTTTGCATGGACTGTATCGGTAATTATATTCAACACTTTTCCATCGATTAATGTCAGGAATAAGGAAAAATGAACTCGCAAACGATAGTTAACATCTAATGTAACTTCGAAAACTTCAAGTTTATCTATTTGCTCCTCAATATTACATTTTTGGGCTACGATAACTGCCCGCGATTCTTTGGTATATTCTAACTTATCAGTGCGGATATCAGTGTGTCACAATCTCAAGAATCAAAACAACTCACAAACACATTTGAACACAAGAATATGATGAGAAAAATTGCGGCGATCTGTGGGCGAGCTAGGTGGTCACGGGTGTAAGTCCCCGGATAGGCTTCCGTGGTTCCTGGGTTCGATTCCCGGATCGTCCGTTAATTTTTCTCATCAAAAATTTTCGATTAAAAAAAAAAAAAATACTCAGAGGTAGAAAAAATGTAACTAATTAATTGAATTCAATTAATTGGTTAATAAAAATAAAGTCGCAACAAAAAACAGGCCGCAGTATGCAATAAACTCATCTCAACCTGGTCGTGACACATCCCGTCATACAGGTGTAATAGTGTATACAACTTTGCCTTGCGGATATCAGTGTGTTACAATCTCAAGAATCAAAACAACTCACAAACACATTTGAACACAAGAATATGATGAGAAAAATTGCGGCGATCTGTGGGCGAGCTAGGTGGTCACGGGTGTAAGTCCCCGGATAGGCTTCCGTGGTTCCTGGGTTCGATTCCTGGATCGTCCGTTAATTTTTCTCATCAAAAATTTTCGATTAAAAAAAAAAAAAAAATACTCAGAGGTAGAAAAAATGTAACTAATTAATTGAATTCAATTAATTGGTTAATAAAAATAAAGTCGCAACAAAAAACAGGCCGCAGTATGCAATAAACTCATCTCAACCTGGTCGTGACACATCCCGTCATACAGGTGTAATAGTGTATACAACTTTGCCTTGCGGATATCAGTGTGTTACAATCTCAAGAATCAAAACAACTCATATTCTAACTTAACAGGACGGCAAAACCTGGCTGACTGAGAGGTTCTGTTATTCCAGAGGATAATGTTATCCGTAGTGGATAATCGCAGTGGAACAAGTGTTGTAGCGAACAAATTTTCGTCGCTCACATCACTAGCATCTGACACAGATTCGTAGTTTTGCTTATACGCTGAATGACCCGAGCTGCCGTCAAAACCCCAAGAGCATACCAATACAACTTCTATTTCAGGGCTATTTGTCTGTTCCATGTAGTTGATTATAACTTCTCTTTGAAGTACTGCAATTCTCTCAACTGTGTGATTTAGCAGTGGCTGAAGACTGACCTCTGCCACACTTTCTCCAATAATAATTGATTCTTTCGGGGGTCTGCATTGAGATTTGACTGCTCTGACATCATTATATACCGGCCAAATGTCTGCTCCACATGACCTTGACTCTAAATGGATAGATGTGTACAAGCTTTTGGACCCTGTTAAAAATGTGGATAGAATTCCGTCAGAAACGGATAGAAGGTTCGATGCTATCCGTTTCGTATGCGTTTTTTGCCAGATAGAAACGCGAATAGAAACGTATGGAAACCGTCTTGTCATCTACAAGCATCTATCTGCACCAGCGGATGAAAATTTTATTCGCGTCTGTATGATTGTATATGCAGCTCGGTGTAACATGGACAGGAATGCTATCTGCATTTGTATGGTTCTACTCGCACTTGCTGTAATATGGGAACAAATTCTATCCGCATCTGTTTGGTTCTATACGCAGGCATTCTTCATCTGTACTTATGAGCAGATCCGAATGAGTTTCTATACGTACTTATACGCAGGCGATGCAGGCATCCTTTATCCGAACTTATGAGCAGATTTGAATGGGTTTCTATACGTAGGCACCTGTACAGAACGGCGACATTTTAGTCCGATTTCTGGATGAGTATGATGGCGTTGTCACCTGGAGATGTCTTGGTATGGCAAAGGCATCCGTTCTCGTAGTAAAAGTCCTCGGTTTCGTAGTTCTCGTAGTCCAGTTCCTCCGCTTCGTTCCTACAATATCTATTATTCATCAATAATTACTTATGAAGCTGATGACCTGGACTACGAGAACTACAGAGAGGAGGACCTGAACTGCGAGAACTACGAGGCGGAGGACCTGGACTACGAGAACTACGAAGCGGAGGACCTGGACTACGATAAACACGAAGCGAAGGACCTGGACTACGAGAAATGCGAATCGAAGTACCTGGGCTACGAAAACTACGAAGCGGAGAACCTGGACTACAAGAAAAACGAAACGATGGACCTGGACTACGAGAAAAACGAGGCGAAGTACCTGGACTACGAGAATTACGACGCCGAGGACCTGGACTACGAGAACCACGAAGCCGAGGGCCTGGACTACGAGAATTACGAAGCCGAGGACCTGGACTACGAGAACGGATGCCTATGCCGTATGAAGACATCTCCAGGTGACGACGCCATCATACTCATCCAGAAATCGGACTGGAACGTCGATCGATAAGAATCGATCCGACGCGGGCTCTGCTCAACTTAAACTCTTGAACCGGCCCTGTCTTGGGCACTTATAAACCCTCTGATTGGTAGACCAAGATCTATTGTAGCTCCGAAACTATTGGAACCTGGAAGTTTTGGTAAAGAGACGTTAGTCCAAGATTTTCGGGAGGAATACACTCACCTGATATGTTGCGTCCAACCTGAATCACCCTGTATGGGAGTGCTACACAAAACCGGGAATAATAAATAATCAGACACATGAATAATGCCATTTTCGAAATTAAACACACCTTGTGCCTTCACCAAGGTTACGCCGTCGTCACGGTATATGATCGAAGGATAGAACGTATGTTTTTTCGTGTTTTTCTGATCGTTAATCAACAATCTCTATATTTCCGAACAAATTTCTCCGAGTTATTCCGAGTCTACTTTGAATATATTTAATTATCACTAATTATTATTGTAGAACTAGTTTGTTTACGTAGAAAAACATTGACGTTTGTACTGTTCGTACTGTTACATCCGCCATTAAAATTAGTTGACGGAGCGACCACCAGGTTTCGCATTGCAATTTTAAACTGCCAATAGAAACGGATGCGTGTCGAGCGCATGTGGAATGCGTACAGAAACTGATAGAATCACCCGTGAGTTTGCGGATAGGATCGGGTAGCGTTCGATATGGCGATCGGCTGAAGGTAGACGCGGATAGGTGCCCGATTGGAAATGACGTATAGAAACGGACGAGTGTCGAGTGCGTGTGGGATGCGGACAGAAACTGATAGAATCACCCACAAGGTCGCGGATAGAATCAGGTAGCGTTTGATATGGCGGTCGGTTGCAGGCAGACGCGGATGGGTGCCCGATTGGAAATGACGTATAGAAACGGACGAGTGTCGAGTGCGTGTGGGATGCGGACAGAAACTGCTAGAATCACCCACGAGGCCGCGGATAGGATCAGGTAGCGTTCGATATGGCAGTAGGCTGCAAGTAGACGCGAATATGTACCCGATTGGAAATGACGTATAGAAACGGACGAGTGTCGAGTGCATGTGGGATGCAGACAGAAACTGATAGAATCACCCACGAGGTCGCGGATAGGATCAGGTAGCGTTCGATATGGCGGTCGGCTGCAGGTAGACGCGGATAGGTGCACGATTGAAAATGACGTATAGAAGCGGACGAGTGTTGAGTGCGTGTGGAATGCGGACAGAACTGATAGAATTATTCGCGAGGTTGCGGATAGGATCTGGTGGCGTTCAACACTGCGGACAGACGCGGATACATAATCTCCCATAGAAACGAATACGTTATGGTTGAGCCGACAGAAATACGACAGAAACGGATAGACATTCAATCGTTACTCCATCTCTTGCGGGTAATGCGTATAGAATTCCATTAGGTACTAATAAGTTTGGATCATGTTTTCTATGGGTTTCAAACGGAACTCTGTCCACATTTTCAACAGGGCTAGGCAGTTAGCGAACTGCCGGCAAATAGAGGAATCAGTCATCGAAATGACCATTCTTCTAAATGCCTGGCGTCGATTTGTCATTTCTAACTTCCTAGGCGGTTTGCTAACTGCCTAACGCGATTCCGCCAAATAGGAGAATTTAAAATTCTACTCTCAAGTTTATTTCACTTATAGAATATTTTATTTTATAACTTTATATAGGTATCTAGTATTTTATAATTTTACGTCGAAATCTATCTAAAATCTTGTCACATATTTTACGAAAATACTGACGAACTCATTATTCGTACTAGCAACGTGCAAACAATATTTGCATATTTTTTACTATTTGTTAAAGCAAGTTAGGGATTGGTGGCATCTGGAGTTACATTTCATTTTTAATTTAAAACAAGAACAGCGACTCGTGCAGCACTGTTTAGGATTTGCTTTGCAGTTACATTTCTGATAACCTTGCCCACCACATATTGATTGGCGAGTCGCTGCTTCACGTAGAGTCAATAAAACTTCGTTCGGAACATCATCGATAGTAACCGTTTTTGTCCCTGATAAATTTAGTTTATTGCGAGGGAACCATCCTTTTATCAATCCGTCTTTTGTTCCAACTTGATAAACACCATTCCGAAAATCTGTCACTACGCCGAAAATCGCCCTCAAATCTAACGGCCCTCGATCAACATTAGGAGCTGATACAGTTACACAATCATTAACAGAAAGCTGCGGGAAAATTTCTTCGGAAAAGGTTATCATCTTTGCAGCCGCTACTTGCTGTTTATTGAAACAATCTTGTTGATTCTGAAGTAAACGTTTTCCTCGAGCACACAAAGAGCAGATCAATTCATCTTCAGTGCTGAGATCTAATTCACTGCAATCTGCGTGCATTGTTAGATTGCACTTTGTACAGGTAACAGCATCATTGAAGATCAATATTTTGTCACAAACTCCGCATACTGTTGAAGTCTGATTGTCAGAAGTCACAGAAGAACTTGATGCTTCGGGATACTGAATAAAATTTTGTCCATCACTGTAGAAAATAATTACATAATGTTCAGAATTTTATTTTAAATATCAATCACACGAATGATTGTACAAATTATTATCAAATGTTTTTCAGTGTACCTTGACACATCAACTTTTTTGTTTAACTCTGCCAATACTTTCTCCAAATCCTCCTCAGTATGCAAAGTGTTCAAAACATCATCTGGCAAAGAGAGGCTCGCTACACCACAATGGATGGGTCCCAGTACAGCTTCATACGGTGTTCGATTTATGATACGATGCTTGGACGTGTTTTTTAGCCACTGCGAAAAAATATTGCAATTTCGTACGCATTTAAACGAGTGCACGGTATCAAGACTCTCGTACAAAAATATTATTCATTATGGATTTCATGAATGTGAATGAAGACTTCATGTCGTTTATGATATCTGGACTTCGTAGCAGCCTTGAGACCAATTAGTGCTTTTTCTATCGATCATCCAAGCACGCAGCATATTTTCCACGTCAGCATTTGCTCTTTCGACACTCCCTTGAGACTGCGGATGCCTAGGCCTACCGTGCACAATCTTGTAGTGTGGCCAAATTTCAATCAATTCTTCAATAACTTTAGCAACAAATTCCCTCCCATTATCGCTCTGTAGAATACACGGAGCGGAAAAAGTGAAAAAAAATGTCACCAACTCATTAGCGACATTCGCTGCGTGTTTTGATTTCAACGGCCTCAAGTGCAAAAATTTTGTGGCGTGATCTTGATAGTTGAGTAACCAATTGTAATCGCTGTCTGGGCAGGATTGGAAATCTATTAAATCTACTTGGCCTCTTGCATTGAATCCATTAGAAACAATGGGCTTAACAACCACACTCTTTCGTATTTGAGTTTTTTTCAAATTGCATGTTTCACAGCAGCTTAGAAAAATTTCACATGCAATTCTTGAAATTCTCCATCTATTTTTAATGTAATATAGCATCTTATCACGTCCCCCGTGTCCAGTTTGTACGTGAGCTTCTAACAGTTTGACATAATAATCCTCAAAAGGTATCACGTAGATAACCTTGTCACTCTTATTTGTCCTTTTTGCAATTACGTGACATTCACTTTCACCAACCTCGTACAATTCATAATGTTTTGAAAAATGATAATAGGACTTTACTCTTTTTGATTCTGTTCCCCCGTCTTTCAGAACCAATTTAGCTTTCTCAAGCTGTTTTCTGTCCCATACGCTTCGATTACTATTTCTGTTCGAATACACCTCTTTCATTTTTTCTTCAAACGCTCCCCGATTTACAGAATCACTTTCCATTTTGAAACTCACTTTTGACAAAATTGAGACTCGAGTGACAGTTTATACTCACTTTACAGCACTGGACTCAACGCGAGCTTGACGTTGAACACGAGAGGATATAAATTGTACGTTAGAATTAATATACAAATTCTAAAATTTTGGAAGTTTTGTTTATAGTGTACTATTTACACATAGTAATTACATTCTTCTATTTGGCGGAATCGCGTTAGGCAGTTAGCAGACCGCCTAGGGAGTTTGCTAAATGACAGATCGAAACCAGGCATTTAGAAGAATGGTCATTTCGATGGCTGATTCCTCTATTTGCCGGCAGTTCGCTAACTGCCTAGGCGGTTTGCTAAATGCCGGATTCTTCTACATGCCTACGACATATATATATATTAGGGTGGCCGTTAAAAAAAAAGTTTGCGCTCCAACTTGAAAAACCTCAAGTTTACCTCGAAAAAATGGGATCCTCCAAATTTCAATGCTCTATCTCATTTTTAAGGGGTGCCGGCAATTTTTGTTTTATTTTAATTTTTTTTTTTTTTTTCTTTAATTTGTTTTTTCTTTTTTTTTTCTTCATCCAAAATAAGATTTCATTTGTTTGATTTTTTCGAATTTTATATCGATGAGAAAAAATCAAACGGCAGACAAATAAATCTGGGATTGAAAATACTTTTTCCACACGGCGTGCGCAAAGTTCGATTTTGCGCACGCTTCGCGTGCATAAAATTCAACTTAACGCGCGCTGTGTTGAAAAATGAAGTTCGATACACGTGCGAAAGATGATTCTCGACTCGTGTGATTATCACCCTCGCTTCGCTCGGGCAAAAAACTTCACACTCGTCCGAGAATCAACACTTTCGCACTAGTATCGAAAAGTACTATTCACTCAACCATTTTCCATTTTTCATGATAGAATATTTAACATGGCGTAAAAAAAAAAAAAGATATAGCCTAGAAAAAAATCGACTATTCTTTTTTTTTTCGATTTTCGCATTGAGGGACCGTTCAAATATTACGTAACGCGTTTTGGGATAGTGCGTGCACGGTGTTCCCTATACTACACTGTAGCCTTTTGCGTTACGTAATATTTGAACGCTCCCTGAAATACTTTCGGGGGGGGGAGGGGGGGGGGGGGGGGGGGGGGGGGGAAGATGCCTGTTAAAAGCGGAGCTCATAATATTAAGATTTAGAGGTCGCTCATTGCGGATTTCTATTTTCCATTTAAGGGGGTATCCCCACCTTTAAATGAGTTAACATTCTAAGAAAGAGATTGATATTTTACAGCGAATTTGAGAGTCTGATCAAATCCAAAAAAATCAAGAAGTTTAGGGAGAGTTTGACCCTCATTATCCATACTTAACATTGAATATTACTTTGAGTCTATTAGTAGTTACGCTGAATATAGAAAAATACAAAATTACTCGGTTGTCGCAAAGAATCAGTAGTACCGTTGGATCGATTTTGGAATTTTTGGTCTTCAATTGTTCAGAAGAGATGCCTCTATCATATGAACATAGAACTTTTTGATATGAGTATTTTTGGTTGAGATAATAGAAAAAATCGAGAAAAAAAATTGAAGAATTAGAAAAATCTCAGTAAAAACTAAGCGAGTCAGGCAATTTTCGCGATATCAAAAAGTTCTATGTTCATATGATAGAGGCATCTCTTCTCAACAATTGAGGACCAAAAATTCCAGAATCGATCCAACGGTACTACTGATTCTTTGCGACAACCGAGTAATTTTGTATTTATCTATATTCAGCGTAACTACTATTAGACTCAAAGTAATATCCAATGTTAAGTATGGATAATGAGGGTCAAACCCTCCCTCAACTTCATGATTTTTTTGGATTTGATCAGACTCTCAAATTCGCTGTAAAATATCAATCTCTTTCTCAGAATGTTGACCCATTTAAAGGTGGGGATACCCCCTTAAATAGCATAGGAATTTTATTTTTTTTTTCTTCAGAATTTCGTAGCTCACAAACCAATGAACAAATCCAAATGACTCTTACATATTTTGATAGGGGATTGAACACTTTAAAAAACGTATCTATCATTGTGGAAAAAAAATCACAAAAAAAAATAGTTTAGTCAACTATAAATTGAAATTTGAGCTTGAATAACTTTGGAAGGAGTCAATTTATCAAAAAATGATAGGAGAAGCTTTTTGTAGAGTGTTCAATTTCCTGTGAAAATATGTTTGAGTCATTTGGATTTGTTTATTGGTTTATGAGCTACAAAATTATAAAAAAAAAAAAAAAAAAAAATATCCTATGCTATTCAAATGGAAAATAAAAATCCGCGATGAGCGACCTCTAAATCTTAATATTAAGAGCTCCGCTTTTAACAGGCATCTTTTTTCAGCCCCCCGCAAGTATTTCAATGCGAAAATTGAAAGAAAAAGAATAGTCGATTTTTTTGAACCGGTCTAATATGTATACCCAGCAAACACAGAGTGCAGGGCCATTGCTAGTTAGGTGGAGGAATGCCGATACTTGAGTTGCCGAACCGCTGCCGGAAGACTTGTGATGACCCTGTACCCTGGTGTCACAGTGGCCGACAGCTGGGCCAGTGCCGGCAGTGTTATACCGGCCCAACGGTTAGCCAGCGCAGGGCCAGCAATGGCCCAAATTGGATGTCGGTCAGTCGTCAATGGCCCAACAAGAGCCCAACATTGATCAGCCGATGACCCGATCATTCGATTTTTTTTATTTTCGATATTATCCGGACAAAAAATATTTCTTTCACTAATAGTTGATTCTTTTTCGAGCGGTAGAGCAAAGTTCATATTCCCAGGATATTAGAAATTAGCTATTCGAAGACTATAATTAGATGTATTCATGTGGGTCACCCATCCGAATTCTGGCTGCAGTTGAAATTGCTTAACTTCGTTGATAGTATGATGTCCAGTGTTGCTCTACACCCAGGCCCGTCTTAGGCCATGCAGGGGCCCCTGGGCACACAGAGTTTGGGGCCCTCTCAGAAAGCCAAAAAGACGTGAGTGAAAAAATCAAAATGTACTTTTGCTTAGTGACTTCATTGGTTTCGGGGCCCCAATCAGGCCGGGGGCCCTGGGCACGTGCCCCACGTGCCCTTATGGAAAAGACGGAACTGTCTACACCCAAACGTCGCCTGTTGCATTATTCAACACTTTTTGACTCGATAGGTCAACTTCGATTTGTGAGGATTCACATCAATATGTACTAAAAAAAAAAAATGACTTCGAAGATTTCTGATGATTAAATATTATATAGAGGAGAGCGTGGCAAAGAGGGCAGCGGGGCAAAGAGGGTACCTCAGCCAAATTTTCGAAATTAAATTTAAAAAAAATTAAATTCCTTCGGGAAACGATTTTTCTTGAAAAAAAAAAAGTCGAAAATTTTCCAAGAATTTTTTTTTTTGTTTTTGCCGAGCTGCCCTCTTTGCTCCGCTCTCCCCTACTTTTGTTCGATTGCATAGAAACATTCTTTTTCCGGTCAATTCGGTGAAAGTGTTAGAAATACTGCAGTCAGCAGAAAAGCTTATACTATGTACGCCGGCGAATCAATGACCGGATGCCGGTAGAAAAGTGCCGGAGTTGCCAATGCCGGGCCATCAAGATACAGATGCAAGTGTGTTTGACAACGGCCAAGTGATGGCAAGTCGGTTGTGGCAAGATGCAAAATGCCCTGCAGGAAATCAGTAGTTGGTAACCAACACCGTTCCATCAATGGTTGGATACTGGTAAAACTTCACCGAAATACCGCTATTTTACATGTAGTGGCGCAGTAAAGGCTAGCCTACACCAGCACATTGCCAGCACTGCCAGTGCTGGGCCATTATAATTTCGGCAGTTCTGTGTTTGCTGGGTATATATATATATATATACCCAGCAAACAATACACTGCTGGGTATACATATATATATATATATATATATTGTAACGTGGCAGATTTTATATTCAATATTTTTGTTTATTATCTGCCACGGACCGCGCCTCCACTCGCAAACGTGAGTGACCATGCCGCTGCCTACCGAAATTCTTCACCGACGCGCAAGTCCAACCTTAGTTTTTGTGAATAGTGTGTCTGCCGTAAGTTTTTTTTATTGTGAGCCACAGGTACATCGCCTAGGACACCGTGGTATGCACCGTTCGTCGCTGGATCATCTGGGGGATGTCCTGGAAGCCACGGTGTTAGTACCCGCACCTACGTCATCAAACAACAGTCAAGGCAGCCTCGTCACCTGCCGACCGGGAGAGGGCTGCACGTCCCAGCCTGATGAAGCCGCCATCCCCACCTCCCGGTCCGAAATTTTGAACATGATCACCGTTAGAGGTGCGGAGAACATGCCGTGCGTGGAAAGGCTTCCCCCACCAATTTTCGATCGTCGATCCAGCGATTTTCGAACACTCCGTTGCCGACCAGCTTTGTGTACACGTCGAGTTATTACCGTACCTTACGTCTATCTTTAACTTATCTTTATCTTTTCTGTTTTTTTTTGGGGGTTTCTTTTCTGTATCTTTTCTTTATCTTTTCTTATTCTTTTTGGGGTTTTTCTGTAAATTTTCTGTTTGGGGTTTTTCATAGTGTCTCTTGCCTTCTGCATCTTTATTTTTGAGTGTGTGCTCTCTTGTGACGTCGCCTGGGCTGCGACCCGAGTAAAGGTAGGCTTTTTGTTCCAGACCTCGACCGTCCGTCCGCCAGCCTTTTGCCTCGGTGTTGCCTAACGGTTTTTTCGAATTCGCGTCTGACGGGCTGTCGTGGTCTGATATCTTCTTTAGGCTAACTAGCATACTTACGTCTATTATCTTTTCTGGACTTGCGCTGCGCGGGAAGAATCCCGTGCCGTCTCGTCGACGTTATCTATAATTTTCTTTTTCTGATATTGCGTGCGTTAATTTGAGTTTAACTACTATCTAGCATTTCTTTTCTTTTTCTTGCAGTCATGCGTACGTTAAATTAACTTTAAATGTTATTTAGCTTCCCTTTCTTTATTATCTTGCGTTAACTTCAGTATCTTTTCATTCTCTTTTTTTGTATTATTTATTTATCTTTTGCGGCCTAACCGCCATATTGTGTGCGACGCCGGAATCAAATTCCGCCGCTACCTTTTTTTTAAATTGTATTATTCTGCCGTCCTGTATTACCTTTTGTTATTTGTTATTTATTTATTTTGTATCGCTGCGTTTGATTTTTTTGAAATTATAGTTTAGTCCATACGCAATACCCCCTTTCTGTATGCAATGGTAGGTCCGGAGCCGTTTAGGGTATTTCTATATGTTTTCGGGGGTGAGGAATCCGAATCCGTCGGTGGTTTATCCAAAAAGTTGGGCGAACACATTGTTATTAACAATTTTCAGTGTTCTTCCGACAAAAATGACGCTTTTCGCAAAAACTATCATATTTACGAGAAAAATTGTTCCTAGCATTTTTATTTCTGATGTTTCAATGAACAAATTCGTCTTTTGTTTTTCCCAATCGGATGATTAGTTCCGGAGTTACGCGCATTTGTTTATGAAAATCGCTGGCTCCGACGTCATCCACGGCTCGCGCGCGCTTGAAATCAAATAGATTCCAAATTGGTTCTCCTTATATGTTTTCGGGGGTGTGGAATCCGAATCCATCGATGTTTTTTTTCATAAAGTTGGGCGAACACATTGTTATTAACAATCTTCAGTGTTCTTCCGACAACAATGACGTTTTTCGCAAAAACTATCATATTTACGAGAAAAATTGAGGTTAGCATTTTTATTCCTAATGTTTCAATGAACAAATTCGTTTGTTGTTTTTCCAAATCGGATAATTTGTTCCGGAGTTACGCGCATTAGTTTATGAAAATCGCGTGCTCTGACGTCATCCACGGTTCGCGCGCGCTTCTGTCCGCCGAGAGAATTCTTATTTCTCACCGACTTGGAAGCTATTACCAAAATAATGAGACGATTCGATTTATTGTTAGCTTTTTTCTCATGCTGTAAGTAAATTGTTCACTTACCGGGTTCACACCGTCAGTATTTACTTATATCTGCAACCTTATCTCACAAAGTACAGTATCTTTGAGGAATGACAACAAAAAGATATGAAATAGGAGGAGACTTCGCACATTAGTAGTCGATATTAGTATATTTTTTTTTTCTTTTTTTTTTTTTTTTTACTGATGGATTCGGATTCTACACCCCCGAAAACATATAAGGAGAACCAATTTGGAATCCATTTGATTTCAAGCGCGCGCGAGCCGTGGATGACGTCGGAGCCAGCGATTTTCATAAACAAATGCGCGTAACTCCGGAACTAATTATCCGATTTAGAAAAACAAAAGACGAATTTGTTCATTAAAACATCAGGAATAAAAATGCTACAAACAATTTTCCTCGTAAATATGATAGTTTTTGCGAAAAACGTCATTTTTGTCGGAAGAACACTGAAAATTGTTAATAACAATGTGTTCGCCCAACTTTGTGAAAAAACCACCGATGGATTCGGATTCCTCACCCTCGAAAACATATAAAAACACCCTAAGCAGCTCCGGACCTACCATTGCATATAGAAAGGGGGTATTGCGTATGGACTAGTTATCGTTACCGTCTACCTATATCTGCGTAAAGTGTGTTATTTCTACGCCCCCACGTTCCCCTCTCTGTCTCTCTCTCTCTCTCTCTCTTCTTGGTGCCGGTTGTGTTCTTCTTCTGCTCCTCATATCTGCGCTTGTATAAGTGTTTATTCTGGTTCTTCTTCATATAGAGTGGCACTATTTCAAGTGGTTTTCACGGCGGTCCTCGTGAACATTGAGAGATTGTGTTTTTCCTTCACCCATTTGTACAAAAATCAGGTATTTAATGCACGTTTTATTCTAACCTATTTCTCAAATTGACAGTTGGTTTTCCAACACGCAGCCTGGCTTGCGCATGCCAGTGCTGTCTCTGGTGTTGTCGCGCGTTATCTTTCTTTGTTTACTTTTGGTTCACAAGCCTAATTACCGACGGCGAATATGGCATTAGCTTCGAGGAGCCGTACGGGTAGCCAGGGGTCAGGCGCAAATAATAGTTCGATATCTTTTCTCGACAATTCGGTTTTTGCGAGTCCTAACGCGTCGGGAGCCGACTGTGAGATTTTTCTCCCATTAATTAATGAAGAGATAAATGAACTGCGTTCAAATCTACTTAAACAGGATAACATACTTGTAAGACACATTAGGGCGTGCAAAGAAACGGTCGAAAAGAAAACCGCGCTTCAGGAGGCATTCCTAATGTACCAGACGTCCTTTAGTAAGTTGATGGGTGCGTATCTAACTTTAGCTGCTCAAATCACGACCGCAAATGAGTGCAAGAAGGCAGTCATCAAGGCATGCGCGGGCATAACCCGAAACTGCACCACCGGGGTGATGGAGGTCTTGAATAAGCATCCCGTTGCACAGAAGCCGGCCGTAGAAAAAAGTTTTCCCGCCGCGGTGAAACAAAATAAAGTTCATGTACCGAAAGGACCCACGGTAGAGGTTAAAAAATCGGTAAATTTCATAATCGCGCCTAAAGCCGACTCTGCCACTAAATACGAATCGTCGGGTGCAACCAAAAAGGCTGTAACAAATCTCGTCAAGCCAGCTGAGGTCGGATTACAAGTCCAAAGGATCAGCGGATCCAGAAACAACGGCATACGTATTCAGGCGAATAAAGTTGATCTCGATAAAATCCGGGCGCATCCAGCTCTGGCAAAGGCAGGACTCGAGGTTGTAGAGGACCTCAGATATAATCCGCGAGTCATAATTTAGGGCGTCTCTAAAGATCTCACTAAGGAGGAAATTCGGTCAGATTTTATTAATTTGAATTTGAGTGGCTCGGACGATAAACTCACTAAGGTTGTTTATATATATTCCCCGCGAGAGGGTAAGGCGTACACAAACTGTGTCCTTGAGGTATCCCCCAAAACTCGGGCCGCGATTAAAGACGAGCAGAGAATATATATCGGTCTCTCGGCGTGTAAATTTGACGACCACGTTAAAGTAGCGCAATGTTTTAAATGTCTCGGATATGGGCATCAAGCGCGCGACTGCAGATCAGCTGCCCACTGTGGGCACTGCGCGGGCGAACACGAGATGCGCGATTGCAATCAAAGGGATAAACCTCCTTGTTGCCGAAACTGCAAGTCCGCCGGTACAGACTCCGTGCATACCGCGTTAGATGGTACGAAATGTCCGATCCTTAAGAGGCGCACACTCGATAAAGTCAGAATGACAAATTATGGATAATTCGGCTAGATACTCGTGCGGTGCTCTCAGGCTGTGCCATGTAAACTGTCAGTCTCTTGTCAGTCACCTTGACGAATTTCGTATGTTCTTTGAAGCTGCAGACTACGATGTCATCTGTATGTCTGAGACGTGGCTGAAACCACCCACAGCTGACGATTACATAGCACTCCATGGGTACAAAGTTTTTCGCTGTGATAGACTAGGAAAAACTGGCGGAGGTGTAGGCTTCTACATCCGCGAAAATTTTCAAGTACGGATGCTGGCTGACTCGGGTGGTACCTATCAGAGTAAACCTGAATATATGATTGCAGAATTCACACCGGGCTATGGTTCTAAAGTCCTCCTGGCAGTAGTTTATCGACCACCCCACTTAGGTTTTCTCGACCTTTTTGAAAATGCATTTCTTAAACTATACCCTATGTTTAGTAATCAAATCATCTGTGGAGATTTCAACACAGACCTATTGAACGCAAACCACGATAGCAATCATCTAAGGTGGTTCATAGGCAGCTCAAACCTACATCTGGTTCCTTCTGAACCGACGCATCACCTCATTGACTCCTCTACACTGATTGATCTTTGTATCGTAGACGATCTTGATAAGGTAATAGACCACGGACAACATGAGGTCCCCTTCCTCTCGGCGCACGATCTCATATACATAACCTACGATCTGAAGGTAGTAAGGCAGGCTCCCCGCATATTTTCTTGTCGCGCTTTGCATAAGATAAACCTTGACTCGTTCAACAGGGATCTGGAAGAGGCAGATTGGAGTGAGTTCTTCGAAGTTCGCTCACTCGACACCAAAGTTGAAATCTTCAATCGTCTTGTGACTGATTGTCTGGACCAACATGCTCCTATTCGTCAGGTTAGCGTTAAAAACACACCTGCGCCTTGGCTCACTTCCGATATAAAGGAAGCAATGGCGAAGCGCGACAGGGCACGTAGGGCATGGAAGAAAAACCGTGGAAACTCTTCGCTTCACTTCAATTTCCGAAAATTACGAAATGAAGCACAGAATATGGTCAAAGATGCAAAATCGAGCCACTATATCAACGCTTTTAGGTCAGCTGGAGACGTTCGCACCATCTGGTCCGAGCTTCGCAAATTTGGGTTGATTCCTGCGAAAAAGACTAATACTTTGATAGACCTCCCTCTATCGGAGTTGAATGCGCATTTTGTCAGAGTGGGTGGCGAGGGAGAGGGCATCTCAGTTGCTCCCTACTATCTGGGGCAAGTCGAATATGATGATAACAAGTTCTATTTCAAAGATATCTCTGTTAGGGTATTAGACAAGGCACTGAATCACTCTAGGTCGAACGCTACAGGCGTTGATGGCATAGCTATAAGTGTCATTAAAATGGCCCTTCCGAGTCTGAGGATTCAAATTCATCATCTTTTCACCTTCTCCTTAATGCAGGGCATCTTCCCAGAAAACTGGAAATACTCGCTTGTCACTCCTCTACCCAAAGTCAAAACACCTACCTCATGCGGAGATTACCGACCAATCTCTATACTTCCTTCACTCTCTAAAGCCTTAGAAAGAATTGTAACAGAGCAAATCATGGAATTTCTTAACAAAAACGACCTTCATGACCCCTTCCAATCAGCGTATCGAAAGGGTTTCAGCACGCATACTGCTCTCCTCCGGCTGACGGACGACATTCGCAAGGCTGCAGATCTTAGAATGGTAACAGTGGTGGTGTTCTTTGATTTCTCGAAAGCTTTCGACAGGGTTCGACACGACGTGCTTCTCTCGATACTCAGGGAGTTAAATTTCTCAAACTCGGCCCTCAGATGGCTATGCTCCTACCTCGTTGATAGAAAGCAGGCGGTCCGGGATGGACAGGAAAATATTTCAGATTGGCTTCAGGTCGAGAATGGAGTTCCTCAGGGTTCGGTCCTCGGACCCCTCCTATTCTCCATTTATGTTTCAGATCTCAGGAAAAGGATACGGCATTGCAATCACAGTATCTTCGCGGACGACACGGTTTTCTATCTCCACTGTGCACCATCGGAACTCGAAACTGGGATACGACAGGTCAACGAAGATGTGGCATCATTCTATGCATGGACGCTTGAGAAAGGGCTTTTACTAAACGCAGATAAGACAAAGGTCATGGTCATCGGAACAACTAGGCATATAAATACGATCAACCTTATCAGCTTAGCTCCAGTCACTGTTCATGGGCAGCCCCTTCAATATTCGACGAACACAAAGTGTCTCGGGATCGCTATTACGAACAAACTACAGTGGCATGAACACACCGACTCCACAGTCAGGAAGATTTTCGGCACACTCCATCAGCTGCGGATAAACAGAAGAAACATCCCCCAAGAACTTAGGGTTCTTCTCATAACCACACTTGTGTTCCCACATATCGACTACTGCTGCCTTATTTACCTGGACTTGACGGGCGAACTTAATCTTCTCCTGGAAAGAGCCCTAAATGCATGCGTGAGGTTCATCTTCGATTTAAGACGAGATGAGCATATTACACCTTACTACAAAAGGCTTGGATGGCTCAAGATCAGCGATAGACGCAAATATTTTCTCGGGTGCATGATTTTCAATATACTCAAGACCAAAACACCTCACTACCTATCGCAGCACTTTGTCTTCAGGGATCTGACGTTATCACGCGACACAAGAGCACAAACTGATCATCTTATTGTGCCAATCTGTAGAACCGAAATGTTGAAGAAGTCCTTTCGATCAGCAGCACCAAATTTCTGGAACACACTGCCCACGGAAATTCGGAACATGAACAATCTAAATTCCTTCAAAGCCAAACTCTTCACTCATCTTTTCAAGCTGGCATATACTGGCTCATGCTCAGTAGCGAGCTGAGGTCTATTTTCACTGTACCCGGCATAGGTTTTTCTGCAGTTTTCCCTATAGCCACGTCACCAAATGGGGGTACTCCTTCGAACTTGTCTGCAGACGAAATTCCTGTCTTACTACTTATAATAATTTCTGCATTTCATCTACCGCTTCTGTACATCTTGGTTACTGTTGCTTGAATATCTGTTTTTGTAGTTTTTTTCTTTGCTTTGATAAATTTTTGTTCTTTACTTATATTCTACTATCAAATTTTATAATATTCTTATCTAATTTTTACTCTTTTCTTTCCACACTTATACTCAGATAATTAATTAATTAATTACTATTACTACTACCACTTAATTATCTGTATGATTTCTTCCTACACTGTATCGTTAATGCGCTTGAGGGGACTTGTCCCAGAGCGCCAAATAAAGCTTACTCTTACTCTTACTCTTACTCTCACTAGTCGGTTACCTGTCATCTTGTTTGAATTTAGTTGTTGCGTACTGCGCTTTGTTTTGCTATCTCTATCTGGCACATTCGTGTGCCTGGCGCCCAACACTATCTTTTAGCTTTCGTTCCGTTTTTGTATCGTACCGTATTTCGTGTAAGGATTCGTTGGGACGTCTTTGAGCGGGATTTATTTTGCTATTTAATTCCTCCGGGTAGGAAAATTGCTCGTTACAATATATATATATTAGGGTGCTTTTTTTGAAACGATTATTTTTTTTTTTGCAACTCCCCATTGAAAATCTTGTTATAGACGTCGAAAGGGGAATCTTGTCCAATTTTTAGCTCTTCATTCCAATTCCAGCACTCGCGCTTTTCTTTTTAAGTTTTCTCATGCTAAAAGCATGTAAACATTACGACTTTTTCTTTCGCCGCGCAAAACTCAGCCGCATTTCAATGGATTGTTCTCATCCAAGATTCATTTTACAGAGAATTTAGTGTTCTTCAAAAGTGCCATTGGTAGTTTGGCTGTGGTTTCAACCGCTGAACCTGTGTGAGCCTTCAAAGTCGATTTCATGCATAATTCTTCTTTCTCGCTGTGGGCGAATAAACAGTTGGACTAGGAGAAAAAAGCTTCGTAACAATTTTGTAGGAAATTTATTTCTCTACAAAAAAGTCCAATGCATAAAGCCTCTCAAACCAGTATTTCAAAAGATATAAGGACTTTTATTTTTTTAAATATAAAATTCCAATAAAATGTCAAGTTCAATATTTTCCAGTCAGTCAAACTATCTTGGGCACTTTTGGAGAACACTGAATTCTCTGTCAAATGAGTCTAGGATGAGAACAATCCATTGAAATGCGGCTGAGTTTTGCGCGGCGAAAGAAAAAGTCGTAATGTTTACATGCTTTTAGCATGGGAGAACTTAGAAAAAAAAGCGCGAACACTGGAATTGGAATGATGAGCTAAAAATTGGACAGGATTCCCTTTTCGACGTCTACAACAAGATTTTCAATGGGGAGTTGCAAAAAAAAATAGTCGTTTCAAAAAAAGCACCCTAATATATATGGGGAGTTCCATATGAAATGTAAAATTGGTTGTCCACACCCCTTTCGATTTGTCTCAAACTTAGTCAAGTTGAGTAATGAGTTGAAAAAGAAAATCCTCTAAATAATGAAAATTTTACCTTTTACAGGTCGCCAGTAACACCGAACCACAAATTTTAAGTTATTTTTTTCAAATCACTCTAGCTCCCTAACTAAATGTCCGCGTCTGGAAGTCAAGTAAGTCAAAAGTTTTGTAATTTAATGTACTTTTCGATGGTGCCGCGAGATAAAGTCGATTTTCAGTTAATGGTATAAAAAACGCGAAAAACGCGATATTGATCTCGTTCCACAAACTTTGTTGGGGTTCATTTTTCATCATAAAATGCGGCTATTTTTCCCGCAAATTTTCGTGCATAGAAAAGTCACGGGACTCTACTGGTTAAAGAGATATGAGGGAAATTCCAGGAAAAACCGACCGGATCTGGACGTTTCTGACTTTAAATTTTTCAAAACTATTGAAACTTTTATTTACGTGAAATAGATGTGAAAAAAGCCGATAGTGTTGGCTCTTTTTACGTCTGTTTCACGTAAAAAACAGTTTCGATAGTTTGGAAAAATTCAAATTCAGGAAACGTCCAAATCCAGTCGGTTTTTCCTAGAAATTCCCTCATATCTCTTTAACCAGTTGAGTCCCGTGACTTTTCTTTACACGAAAATTTGCGGGAAAAATAGCCGCATTTTATGATGAAAGTTGGACCCCAAAAAAATTTGGGGAACGAGATCAATATCGCGTTTTTCGCGTTTTTTTCACCATTAACTGAAAATCGAGTTTGTCTCGCGGCAACATTGAAAAGTACATCAAATTACAAAACTTCGGACCTACTTGATTTTTAGGCGCGGACATGTAGTTTGGGAGCTACAGCGATTTGAAAAAATTAATTCAAAATTTGTGAATCGGTGTTACTCGCGACCTGTAAAAGGTAGAATTTTCATTATTTAGAGGAATTTTTTTTTCAACCCATTACTCAACTTGACTAAGTTTGAGACAAATCGAAAGGGGTGTGGACAACCAATTGTACATTTCTATTATTTTTCTTTTAATTTTCGCATTGAAATACTTTCGGGGGGCTGAAAAAAGATGCCTATTAAAAGCGGAGCTATTAATATTAAGATTTAGAGGTCACTCATCGCGGATTTCTATTTTCCATTTGATTGGTCTATCGATGACGGCTAGCACTAACAGGACTAACGGCGAGGATAAGCAATTAGCGAAGCGGAAACGAAGAGGCATTCATTGTCTAGCCGTAGAGTAATCACGAGCCATTATTACAATCGAATCGAGAGAGAGTATTTTGTTAGTGTTTCGAGGTGTTGTTAAGGGGGTATTCTGGTCTAGAAATTTGAAAAAATCGATTTTTTTTTTTGCATATATTGAAACTTTAGACTTTCAAAAATATGATCCTAAAAGGATTTTTCAAAATTCGAATTATTTTCGGAGATACAGCCGATTTTGTGACGTGGCGTCCGAGCCGGCCGAGCGGAGCGAATCAAACAATGAACGGCAGATACTGCCGGACGACTTGAAGACTCGTTCCTTCCAGGAATTTTTTTGTACTCCACACAAACCTTTTATTCATGCTCTTTCTATGTATATATATATACCTGAATATACTTACTAAATATACCTGAAAGTGTACAGTGTCCATAGTGTAGAAAATGTTAGTTATTTATAATTGCGTATAAACTTTAAACGCGTTTTTCTCGAAACTACTTTTTTTGAGGTGGTTGACATGATATTTCAAGTTCTACTGAACCGATTGCTTTGAAATTTGGTATATATCTTGTTTATACAACTCTCTATCGCGTCTGCCTTGGATTTTAAAAAATTTTGATTTTAAATATTTTTAAAAAATTCGGAAAGGTCGAAAAAAGTCGGGTAAAAAAAATTTTTTTTTCAAGTCGACGCCATTTTGTCTTTTTTTTTTTTTTTTTTTTTTTGAAAATGGTCAACCCGATAGCGACATCTTTATTAATGAAGAATTTGTTTGATTTTTTTTTGTTTTAGATCACTACAAGGGTTGAAATCATGTCAACCAGGACGCACCGTTTTTTTTGAAACCCCCACTCCATCGGCCTGTATCTCGGCGAATTTTGGTTTTTTTTTTGTGATTTTTTTTTTTTTTAATTTTCAAAATGTCAATAAAAAAACATATAAAAAAATAGATACTAAAAATGTTTTTAATTTTTTTTTTTTATTTTACTTTAAAAAATGCCTAAAATTCAGGCTTCTAGACCAGAATACCCCCTTAAAGTGTGGATTAGCGATCCTAGTTATTGCTGTGACCTGTGCTTATTCTCTTGGACTGTGACTTAGATACTTGGACTTGATTGATACTGATTTTGATATAATACGACCCTCGCCTGTCCCCGGACTTGAGCCGACCACGAGGCAGAGACACCGTAGCCTACCAGGTAGGATCTTTCCGACCTAGAGTCAATTCATCTTCAATTCCGTCTCCTAAAGTCCATTAAAATTACAGAGTCTCGAGTAAACATTAGGAATAGCTTTTCGTTTCCCTTGTACCTTACGAGTCCCGCTTCATTGAGTACCGCATGGTCGTTGAGAGCCGGCAAGTTTTGAACTTGTTGTTGTTCTCCGATCCTGTTGACTCTGCGCATCCGCGTGCCGGTCTTCAACCGTGCTGCGCAGGATTTCGCGTATCCAGAGTTGACGCCATATTGCCCGAGTTCTCTGACGTCACGCGTCGCAATCGTCTGCTGCGTGTCAGAGAGCTCTAGTGTCCAAGTACGGAATTATTGGGTTCCGAATCCCTTCCCCTCCTAGCCGTAGAGCGCACAGCTGTCAGTCAGAGACTAGTGTGACGTCCTAGGGGACATTTGTGGACAAATCTAGAGTCTAACTACAGGAATTATCGCAACAAACAACCTAGACGTACACTCAGTAGTTGTGGGTCACCAATTATCAATTAAGTACTGAAGTACAGTGGATAAGAGCGTTTTCATGCAAAATTCACAGTTTTATTCCCGTCTAACTATTCATGCCTTCATCTAACTGTTTTGACTTTAGATCAAACCATCACCTTGGATGGTTTGTTTTTAGAAATGTTAGGACTTCAAATTAAAGTATATTCATTTAAATTAATATGAATTAAGAGCTCGAAAGTAGGTAAGCGATTGGTTTTCTTTAAGTACGTGGATCGTTCTTACCTTGTATGGAGTTTGGAAATTGGTTGGTTCGAGAGTGGATAACTGCGTTGATTCGTTCCTCGTTGTCTTCGTTGTTCCTTCTGCAAGAACCCTGGGGTCTTCGAGGGATTGGTGAGGTAGTATTCAGAATGAAATGTTGGTACTTTTATGACTGCAGAATTAGGTTTTTATTGAAGTTTAGTAATTTTATGGTTAAAAAGCGTTGATACAAATTTGATCTTTAAGAAGTTTCACTGAATTTAAAATATACTGGTTTTGATAAAATGTTGGAATCGAATTAAAGTTTGATTTTGAATTCAATTAAGAATTTGATTTGATAAAGAATTGACTTCGAAATGATTGAAGTTTGATTTGAATTCAATTAAGAATTGGATTTGATAAAGAATTGACTTCGAAATGATTGAAGTTTGATTTGAATTCAATTAAGAATTTGATTTGATAAAGAATTGACTTCGAAATGATTGAAGTTTGATTTGAATTCAATTAAGAATTGGATTTGATAAAGAATTGACTTCGAAATGATTGAAGTTTGATTTGAATTCAATTAAGAATTGGATTTGATAAAGAATTGACTTCGAAATGATTGAAGTTTGATTTGAGAATGAATTGTTGTAAAAAGATCTAAGTCTTTATAATTGATTTCTTCTGATTGAGAAAAATCGTATGAGAATTAACAACAGATTAAATTGTCGAATAATTCTTAAGTGTGATAGACCAGTAGTTCGATGAGATTGACTTCAATCAATAGGAGCCGATCAAGATATCGTGCTGCAGAGTGGCTGAGACCCCTCAAGTTAGGGTATATAAACACAATGAGTGGGAGTAAGGGGGGTTCTTCTTTTGGTGGGGGATGATGTCGTGTGAATCCATTTTTCGATTGGGATTGGTCGGGGGTCCATTCTTAATTCGGGGGGGGAAGTTTGGCGGCGTGAATGACCGTTGACCGTCCTCCCTCCGTTCGTAGTATTGTGTCCGTGAGTTTCTAGACTTTGCACACGGCGCGGTGGCGTCGGCGTCTGTCATCTCTTCCCTGTAGTGGTATATACATGAGCTTTCCGATCCCGCATCCATCTCCCTTTTTCGTAGGTTTGTCTCCGTCTTCTGCACGTGTCCCTCTTGAAGGGGGTGTTGGGATTTTTAGCGTTTTGGCACGCTGTCTTCTATTGTTTTGTTCTGGTCTTTTAGGTAATAAAGGTTGTTGGGAATTTATATAGCTTTCTTTACCTGGGTTGGTTGCTTTTTGAGTTACATGTGTTCATTCTCAAATTACTTTCTCTTTTATGACTTTAAGGGTTTTTTTCAGTGAAACTTGTTTTGTAGGTATAGTTATTCATACATAGGTTTGCATAATTTTTATCTTAGGTTTATAGTAATTTATTATAATATATTGAAAGATTTGAGAATTCCTCCTAAAGATTGGCTGACTATATGGCTAAACAATTATCTTCTTATGCTTATTTGCGTTATATATATAGTGATTTGTTTTATCTAACGTCTGTTCTTTATTTCCATTTATATTAATTTATCGTCACGCGGCTAGACCTTCGTGAACTTTGCATAAGGTCCCAGTTATCTCAATGATTTATATGACTATTATTTGGGTGACTGCGTAGGGCTTAGATAAATTTACAGGAAGGAAATTGATCGGGTATTTGATCCGGATATACATAATGTATATACATAGAATGATATTATTAGTGTAACTATGCGACATGGTCGGTGTCGCTGTTTTTGTTCTAAGAATCAAGAGTACGATGTACAGTCGCATGAGAAATTCCCAATATCTTTTCTAGAAAGTAAAATGGTAATATGACAACACAACTATGAGAGTATGTTAGTGTAACATTATCGTAAGCAAATAATTTGGTATAGATGGTATTTAATGGATTATTCCGTCAACTGAGTACCTCTCATATTTATTGTCATACTATTACAGGATATATAGTATCTTTTGGTAGATTATGTATATAATGGATTATAGTATTGTAATTGAATATTTGAAAGGTTATAATAATTTAACGTAAATAGTGTGTAGATTGAATATATAGTATTAATGAGTAATAAAAGATAGTATACCAATAGTTATAACAATATAGTTTTTACGAATGGTAACGTATGGTCATTTAACATTGGTGAGTGACCCGTGTCGTTTTGCTTATCTGCATGGTGCTTTCTTTAATCTCTAACTCAACCCAGAGTTTTGGTGCCTTAACGGTCGAATTCTATGTGTGTGTGTGTGGTTGTAACTAAATGGGTATGCTGCTTATTAAAGCTAGATCCCAAGTATGGTATTATCTCGAACATAATCGTAATAAATAATTTAATGTAACTTGTTTATATATAATTAGATCTATGTATTTATATAGTAATAAATGTTCAACAGGTTTCTAGAGATAGGGTGCCGAGTTAGGTGTTGTAGTGATAATATTAAAATAATTATTTATATTATGAGTAATATATTTGTAGTAAGTAATTAGTAATATATTGAATTCAATTTAGAGGATTATTTAATCATTATTGTAACAATGGATAATTAATAGCTATTCATATAGAAGTAATATAGTGAAGCGGTTGCTCGTACTATAGGTGGTAAAAGAATATGGTCGGGTATAGTAAAGCTATAATTCAAGTTCTTCCTTTTCTTCTTCTTCTTCCTTTTATTTCGACTTATCGCCCTTTCGGGCATGTAGTCTTAATTCAAATTCTTAAATAAGTAGGGGATCACATCGTCCAGTGTTTTTAGAAATAGTTAAGTATAGAACGAATTGGACAATATGCGTATTTAGTATGTCAACTCTAGATTCTTATATTCTGTGGTGATATAGTTAGTTTTGGTGATTTTGTCTAGTAATAAGTATGAATAGGGTATATCGTCCGCTCGGACGTTACACCTCCCCCCTTAATTGAGAATGGAGAGCCATGCTCAATCATTCGCTTCTTTGGTCGCTATTTTTGAAAGTTATGATTTTTGCATTTTCTCTAGGTATATCGGCTATTATAGAAATGTCTTTGACACTTGGCGTATTTTATTGCATTTGATGATTTTACTCTGGCGTTTTTTCCTTTCGTTTGAATAAACACCTTCGTGCCATCAACATTGTTTTCATTTTAAAATTTGTTCTTCTCAATCTACTAGTAAGTTAGTTGCAATAAATTTGATTCGTATGATTATAATGGTTATAGGTAACGGATGTAAGGCGCGAATGAATATGTGATTACTATGTTTCGATGCACAAAAAGAATTTTATGTATCACCTAATTCGGTGAGTAACTATTTCAGAGGACACATATGCGTGTGTAGATAGTCTTTAATGTTTTGATAAATACTTGTGTGCCATTGTCATTGTTTTTTTTTTTTATACTTTTAATACTTCTTGTTTCAATTCTATGTTTTCCGCAGATGTTCCTAAAATGCTTGTTAAGAGTTTGGTAAATCATTCATGGTTTTTATGCGGAAAAGTTAATGTAGAATCGAGTATTGGTTATAGTCGTGCAAAACACAGATTTCCGTAAGGAGAGAACATTTATTTTAGTAATTGGTTAAAGTTAGGCAGTTCGATAATAAAGAAGAGAGATAGTGATTGATTCGAAAGCAAAGTAGTTTATCAGATAGGCTCAAAGTTAAGTTGTTATATGTATTTATAAGGTTAGAGATACATGGAGGATTGGATTTAAACAAAGAGAGTTTTATCATACATGAGGAGTTAGAAATTTAAACTAAAAAATTATTGTTACAAATACAAAAGTTAGCACGAGAAAAGGGGTTATTACACAAAATTAGATCTCAAGATTATTGATCTATGTGTCATGGGTTCCTTTGCCCAAGGAATTTACTGGTCGTCACGTTGTTGTTCATCTGAAAAAGATAGTATTCTGTTAAAGGTTTTGATATAATGCATGTATCGTGGTTGCATTCACTGATCTCTATAATCCTGATATACTGTGATATGTGAAATAATTAAAAAAGAAAAATTCTTAGATTTTCCTTTAGTTTCCGTTAAGGAGTCTCATATAACTCTTATAAGCTATGTGTTCCAAGCATAGCTTAACGAAGTGCGCGCATAGCCATTGCAGACGAGTGTATCTTGTTACAAATTAAATTCCGTCAAAAGTGACTCGTACTCCAGGTAGGGTAACCCTAAAGGTTTCGGTAATATTACAAAATTTATAGACTTTTTCCCAAGCTTCTCCAAGAATTTTTCGAATTGTGTTTTCATTTATCAAGCTATTGATAGATATTCCTTGGTCAGTCGCGTTTTTCATCCTGTTGCTCGTCTCGCAATTGTATGCGACACTACTGGTTTTTCTAATCTTGGCGCCACTCTCGGACTGATTAGAATTGTCCGGTATTTCTTCCATCATGGGGTCAAAATTATTTGTTTCATCCTCAGTATCGTAATTGTTATTTTGTTGCGTTATTTCTAGTTCGAAATCTTCAATAAGATCGTTACATATTCTTATTCTACATAAACTATCGCCGAAGATTTTTTGAATGAATTTAAAAATTTCTTCCCATTTCATACCATCGATACGCGGCGTCCTAGCTAAAGTTACCTGTTCTAATCGAAGTTCGATGGCAGTATCTAATAATGATCTTAAAGCTTCTACCAAAATTTTTGGGTCTAAACGCACGTGCGTTGTTTCTTTTATGGGCAACCCTATGTATCGGGTTTCGCCTACTTCTAACACCCTAGCTCTACCTAAAGTCAAGTCTGTATATTGGGGTAGTGCGTTTTTGAGTTGTAAATCTTTAGAACCTTCGTCACAGGGGTCGTTCGTTTGGAGATTATAAATCAGTAAGTCTTCGTCTTCATCATGAATATCTCTATTTATTAAATTTATTCGCTTTTCAACGGGTAAGCCTGTATCATCGTAATGGCGCGATTGGGTTTGTTGGTAGCCTCCGAACTCACGCAGTTGTTCGAAGAACCCCGTCGGTTTTCCGACACCGGTGGTTGATTGTTATCGCGCATTTCCTGTTTATACAGTTCGTTACGCTGCCTTTTTCGGCACTCGCTTATCTGGTGACCGTAATTTTTACAATATCGGCACATATCGACCCGGACAGAATTATCTGCATTTAGCAGTTGATTCTGTAGGGAATTCATACCACTTTCTCGCGAACTGTAACGCGATTGTCCCTGTTCCGGTCTGAAATAATTTTGGCTTCTTTGCTGATTTGAATATTGATTCGAGGGATTAAAATCATTATTACGCGGTCGATAGTCTCCCTGATTCCGTTGTTGATTCGGATATTGATTCCTGTGATTAAAATCGTTATTACTCGATTGATAGTAATTTCCCTGATTCGGTCGTGAATTGAGATTATCTTGGTAATTTATCTGCCTTTTTGGCTGATTTGGACTTTGATTACGCGGGTCATGATTATTTAAATAATTCGATTGACCTGCTTGGTGATTTGGGGGCTGACTTCTAGCCTCAGCGTTAACCTGCGGTTGAATTCCGCGGTTAGGATTATTGTTATCTTTACTGAACTGACAATCCCGGGCCTCATGATTTAGTCTCCCACAGATTGTGCATTTTTGCGAGCTGCCCTGAGCGTAATTTACTTTAGCTTCTTCGGTTTTAATGGTTACTTCTCCGCGTCTGAGATTTCTTTTAAGTTCTGTTAGTTTTTCTATCTTTCGCGCTTCATCTACCAATTCCTTAAAATCGTCTGGAATGTTACTTAGTCTACTTTCTATCTCAGGTCTTAACCCTCTTAAAAAAGCTGCTTTTCCGTCTTTTTCCGTATTACTTTTAAATACCTCACGATTATCTGATCTTTGTTCTTGCGTAAACGCTTGCATTATATTAGAGATACATTCGCGCACTCTTGCCGCATATGTTACTACGTCTTCGGTTTTCTTTTGGTATACGTTACCTAACTCGCCCTGACACAAATTTACTGATTTTACCGGACCGTATATTTCGTTAATCCGCGCGGTTAATGCGTCTATTGTATCAAATCGTTCGCATTCGAGCACGCGCCTGGCGGGTTCTTTTATTTTATTCCTGATTATTCTCGTGAGGCTGAGTTCTGCCGATGGTGGCACCATGTCCCGCGCGTCTTTGCATCCCTGTATAAAACTACGTACGTCCGACGGTTGTCCGCTAAACGTCGGGACCGCTTCTAACGCGTCTTTAAGGGGTATATAAGTCTGTGTAGTCGAGAATGAACTCCCTGGTTTTGAACTACCTGGAGGTATTGAACTACCTGGGGGTATTAAACCACCTGGGGGTATTGAACCACCTGGGGATATTGAGCCACCTGGGGGTATTGAACCACCTGGGGGTATTGGGTCTGGCATTATTACGCCTTCTGTCTTTTTATTGTCGATATTTTCTCTGGAATTTATTTCCTTTTCTAAATTTCGTCTACTCTTTCTAGGATTCTCTAGTCCCTCAAGTACTCCTGCAAATAATTGTGTTCCCTGACTACTTTTTGATCGGGTTACTATCTCGTTATTCGAGTCTTGCTCGCGACTTGAACTGGGGTCTGAACTTACTGGAGTTTCTGGGGGTGGAGTATGTGCTACTAATATTTTCTTTTGTTTAAACCCGCTCATTGATCATTTGGATTTTCATGAGGATCGTAGTTGTCCCCTTTTTTTTTTTTTTTTTGTTTATTTATAAATAGGTGAGGTTGGTATCATCTCGATTTGAATATTTGAATAATTTGCGAATAACGTTAAAGAGAGATTAGGTGGACGATTGGATAATTAGATTTTATCAATTTTAAATGATTTTAATCTCTGAGTTTGATTTCTGTAATTCTGGTCTTAATAATTTGATTGCTGTGTCTATTCTTTTCCTTAATCACAACTCCATTAATTATTCGTGGAGGAAAGGTAGGATTAGTGCGAGTTCCTTATTTGGTACCTCGCATTTGGGTAAATGGATTGAAACTTATAATTAAATTAATGTTCCCTAGACCAGCCTGGTATCAACTGTGGCACGGAGTACTAGTGTCAGCCTTTAGGCTTATCACTGTGATCCCCCGCCGGTTAATGACTCTGGCTTCGTCCGGAGTATGGAGAAGTTAGTCTTATTTTATAAAGGGTTCTACCTTATAATTAAGACAGGAATTATAAAGGAATTGGATTTATTCTAAGGAGGACTCGTATGTTGTTCAAACGTACCGTGGCGACAGTTTCATGCTATAACTTTCATCTCTTGGAACTTTGACTCAAGGAGATGGTATTAATTATTGAACATTGTGGAGCTGTGCTTAAGTAGAATATTCTGTGCTTACGATGAAATGTGTTGAATAGCTATATTTGATAATATGCTTATATAAGTGATTTATTAAATACTGCATGGGATTGTGCGCTTTTTCAAAGTCGCTAAACTTATTAAATGGTCTTTTACCGAATTCAGAGGGTTGGCTTTATGTCTTTGATCTGAGAATTATCATTTGTCCAACCTTAAAGTTACGGTATTGTTATTTATTTTTTTTTTTTTATATATAAAAAGCTGGCTATCGCGAGCCCTGTTTGAGAATTATTGTATTGTTATCTTAAAAATTTTCGTTCTTTTCTGGATTTTATGTATCGTTAGAAATTATCGTCTATCATGTGTCTCATCCGAATTCATTGAGTTATCGCGTTAATGATTATCGTCTGTTCTGAACTTTACTCGTATTTATTGAATTATTGTATTAGATTATCGTCGGTTTCGAGCTTCGTCTGAATTTTTTGAATTATTTTATTAATTAGGATTATCGTCTGTTTCGAGCTTCGTCTGAATTTTTTGAATTATTTTATTAATTAGGATTATCGTCTGTTTCGAGCTTCGTCTGAATTTTTTGAATTATTTTATTAATTAGGATTATCGTCTGTTTCGAGCTTTGTCTGAATTTTTTGAATTATTGTATTAGATTATCGTCAGTTTCGAGCTTCGTCTGAATTTTTTTGAATTATTTTATTAATTAGGATTATCGTCTGTTTCGAGCTTCGTCTGAATTTTTTGAATTATTGTATTAATTAGGATAAATTAGTGTTCGTGAATAAGTGTACTTCTCGAGTCTGACAGGGATCCGTGAGTTTCAATGTCTCGTTTTCTTATCCATTGATCGTTACACGCGTCACAAATAAGTTATTCGCGTTTTATAACGTTTGGTTTCCCGGCCGATGCACCAAAAATTTTATGTGACGTCCTAGGGGACATTTGTGGACAAATCTAGAGTCTAACTACAGGAATTATCGCAACAAACAACCTAGACGTACACTCAGTAGTTGTGGGTCACCAATTATCAATTAAGTACTGAAGTACAGTGGATAAGAGCGTTTTCATGCAAAATTCACAGTTTTATTCCCGTCTAACTATTCATGCCTTCATCTAACTGTTTTGACTTTAGATCAAACCATCACCTTGGATGGTTTGTTTTTAGAAATGTTAGGACTTCAAATTAAAGTATATTCATTTAAATTAATATGAATTAAGAGCTCGAAAGTAGGTAAGCGATTGGTTTTCTTTAAGTACGTGGATCGTTCTTACCTTGTATGGAGTTTGGAAATTGGTTGGTTCGAGAGTGGATAACTGCGTTGATTCGTTCCTCGTTGTCTTCGTTGTTCCTTCTGCAAGAACCCTGGGGTCTTCGAGGGATTGGTGAGGTAGTATTCAGAATGAAATGTTGGTACTTTTATGACTGCAGAATTAGGTTTTTATTGAAGTTTAGTAATTTTATGGTTAAAAAGCGTTGATACAAATTTGATCTTTAAGAAGTTTCACTGAATTTAAAATATACTGGTTTTGATAAAATGTTGGAATCGAATTAAAGTTTGATTTTGAATTCAATTAAGAATTTGATTTGATAAAGAATTGACTTCGAAATGATTGAAGTTTGATTTGAATTCAATTAAGAATTGGATTTGATAAAGAATTGACTTCGAAATGATTGAAGTTTGATTTGAATTCAATTAAGAATTTGATTTGATAAAGAATTGACTTCGAAATGATTGAAGTTTGATTTGAATTCAATTAAGAATTGGATTTGATAAAGAATTGACTTCGAAATGATTGAAGTTTGATTTGAATTCAATTAAGAATTGGATTTGATAAAGAATTGACTTCGAAATGATTGAAGTTTGATTTGAGAATGAATTGTTGTAAAAAGATCTAAGTCTTTATAATTGATTTCTTCTGATTGAGAAAAATCGTATGAGAATTAACAACAGATTAAATTGTCGAATAATTCTTAAGTGTGATAGACCAGTAGTTCGATGAGATTGACTTCAATCAATAGGAGCCGATCAAGATATCGTGCTGCAGAGTGGCTGAGACCCCTCAAGTTAGGGTATATAAACACAATGAGTGGGAGTAAGGGGGGTTCTTCTTTTGGTGGGGGATGATGTCGTGTGAATCCATTTTTCGATTGGGATTGGTCGGGGGTCCATTCTTAATTCGGGGGGGGAAGTTTGGCGGCGTGAATGACCGTTGACCGTCCTCCCTCCGTTCGTAGTATTGTGTCCGTGAGTTTCTAGACTTTGCACACGGCGCGGTGGCGTCGGCGTCTGTCATCTCTTCCCTGTAGTGGTATATACATGAGCTTTCCGATCCCGCATCCATCTCCCTTTTTCGTAGGTTTGTCTCCGTCTTCTGCACGTGTCCCTCTTGAAGGGGGTGTTGGGATTTTTAGCGTTTTGGCACGCTGTCTTCTATTGTTTTGTTCTGGTCTTTTAGGTAATAAAGGTTGTTGGGAATTTATATAGCTTTCTTTACCTGGGTTGGTTGCTTTTTGAGTTACATGTGTTCATTCTCAAATTACTTTCTCTTTTATGACTTTAAGGGTTTTTTTCAGTGAAACTTGTTTTGTAGGTATAGTTATTCATACATAGGTTTGCATAATTTTTATCTTAGGTTTATAGTAATTTATTATAATATATTGAAAGATTTGAGAATTCCTCCTAAAGATTGGCTGACTATATGGCTAAACAATTATCTTCTTATGCTTATTTGCGTTATATATATAGTGATTTGTTTTATCTAACGTCTGTTCTTTATTTCCATTTATATTAATTTATCGTCACGCGGCTAGACCTTCGTGAACTTTGCATAAGGTCCCAGTTATCTCAATGATTTATATGACTATTATTTGGGTGACTGCGTAGGGCTTAGATAAATTTACAGGAAGGAAATTGATCGGGTATTTGATCCGGATATACATAATGTATATACATAGAATGATATTATTAGTGTAACTATGCGACATGGTCGGTGTCGCTGTTTTTGTTCTAAGAATCAAGAGTACGATGTACAGTCGCATGAGAAATTCCCAATATCTTTTCTAGAAAGTAAAATGGTAATATGACAACACAACTATGAGAGTATGTTAGTGTAACATTATCGTAAGCAAATAATTTGGTATAGATGGTATTTAATGGATTATTCCGTCAACTGAGTACCTCTCATATTTATTGTCATACTATTACAGGATATATAGTATCTTTTGGTAGATTATGTATATAATGGATTATAGTATTGTAATTGAATATTTGAAAGGTTATAATAATTTAACGTAAATAGTGTGTAGATTGAATATATAGTATTAATGAGTAATAAAAGATAGTATACCAATAGTTATAACAATATAGTTTTTACGAATGGTAACGTATGGTCATTTAACATTGGTGAGTGACCCGTGTCGTTTTGCTTATCTGCATGGTGCTTTCTTTAATCTCTAACTCAACCCAGAGTTTTGGTGCCTTAACGGTCGAATTCTATGTGTGTGTGTGTGGTTGTAACTAAATGGGTATGCTGCTTATTAAAGCTAGATCCCAAGTATGGTATTATCTCGAACATAATCGTAATAAATAATTTAATGTAACTTGTTTATATATAATTAGATCTATGTATTTATATAGTAATAAATGTTCAACAGGTTTCTAGAGATAGGGTGCCGAGTTAGGTGTTGTAGTGATAATATTAAAATAATTATTTATATTATGAGTAATATATTTGTAGTAAGTAATTAGTAATATATTGAATTCAATTTAGAGGATTATTTAATCATTATTGTAACAATGGATAATTAATAGCTATTCATATAGAAGTAATATAGTGAAGCGGTTGCTCGTACTATAGGTGGTAAAAGAATATGGTCGGGTATAGTAAAGCTATAATTCAAGTTCTTCCTTTTCTTCTTCTTCTTCCTTTTATTTCGACTTATCGCCCTTTCGGGCATGTAGTCTTAATTCAAATTCTTAAATAAGTAGGGGATCACATCGTCCAGTGTTTTTAGAAATAGTTAAGTATAGAACGAATTGGACAATATGCGTATTTAGTATGTCAACTCTAGATTCTTATATTCTGTGGTGATATAGTTAGTTTTGGTGATTTTGTCTAGTAATAAGTATGAATAGGGTATATCGTCCGCTCGGACGTTACACTAGAGACCTCGCGCAAAGCGAGGTACTCGAAATTGACTTGACAGCCGTACCTCCAGCTGGTAGTAGCGAGGAAGGCGAACGAACTGCCTTTGATACCTGTCAACCGTACCTTTTTCCAGCTTTATTATTGGTAGTTTAATTAATCGTTAGTAATTTAGAGTCAATATTATCACTATTGTTTTTGAGATATTTAGAGTAGAGTCTTTTTGATATATGATATAGTAGAGTCCTTTATTTATTTTATTTCTTTCTTCTAGTTTCTTCTTTTCTTCAATTTAGTATTTATAACATAAACTAACGGTGAGAAAGCCGAAGCCAGGTGACAGGCTGTACAAATTAATGTCATCTTTTCTTTTTTTCTTTTTAATTAATAAATAATCTTTCAAATATATTTCTAGTGTGTTTGGTATTTTATTTCTCGCCCCCACGAATATCCCTCTACCGATAGCTAGCTGTGACGAGAGAGAGAGAGAGAGAGAGAGGACTTCTCTCCGAAGTCTGGCGCCCAACATCTTCGTTGCTAGTCGGATTCAAAAATACCACCATCAAGAGCAAAACATGCTCTCACTCGCTTTTCGAAGCTCTGGGCAATCCTTTTGAAAACGGCGCAGAGCTTCAAAAAGCGAGCGTGTCTTGCTCGTGATGGTGGTATTTTTGAACATCTGTAGTCACCCCACTGATGTTCCGACATATCACACATATCACAGAGAGGTCTTGCTGTTGATGGTGGTATTTGTTTATTTGTTCTATCTCACGAACTATTCATATTACAAAAAAAAGTTTCCTGAGAAAATTGTACATTTTTTAATAGATAATATTTGAGTTGCAACTAGAGCTGTGCGATTAATCGATTAATCGAGGTGATCGATTAATTGATTTTCCGATTAATCGATTAATGGAGTAATCGAAAAAACAATTAATTGTTTTCCCGATTAATCGATTAATCGACAGTTTCGATTAAGGGGGTATGTACACCTTTGGAGGAGTAGAAATTGCCAAAAATAAATGAATTTTTTTCTGTGACTTAAGGACTCTGACCAAATCCAGAAAAATCATGATGTTTGAGGAGGGTTTGACCCTCATTACGCATATTTTACTTCATGTATTACTGTCAGTCTGATAGTGGCTACGCTAAAGATAAAAAAATACAAAATGACTCGATTGTCGTAAAGAATCAGGACCACCGTTGGATCAATCTTGAAATGTTTGGACCTCAATTGTTCATAGGAGATGCCTCTATGGTATGAACGTAGGGATTTTTGATATTACAAAAATTACTTGAGTAATTCAATTTTTTCGATTTTTTTTTTCATTTTTCAAATTCTTTCCACTTTTTTGCCAGTATCTCAATCAAAAATGAGTTGATCAAAAAATCCTACGTTCATACCATAAAAGCGTCTCCTACGAACAATTGAGGACCAAGCATTCCAAGATTGATCCAACGATACTCCTGATTCTTTACGACAACCGGTCAAAATATTCATTCTCCAGAAATCAACTTTTAAACTTTTTTTTTTTTTTTATTCTCTACTTCTCCTAGAGAAGAAAATGTAGCTACAGAAAAGTTCTAAGATTTTGCTAATGATTAATATGCATATGCTGGATCCGCAGCTGCTCTCGTATCGATGTGTTATGAGTCGAGTCTAGACACATGTGCCAGGCGGAGGTTGGTAGTGAGTTTTGACCTGTTCTGTCCAACAACAGTGTCCGGTAGGTGTCCAGTAAGACTGCTAGAAAAAGAATAAATTGCTTCAGGGAAAATCTGACAAAAATTTTTAAAAACATAAAAATTCTTCATAATTCTTGATCTTCAATATTTTGAGATTCAGAAGATGCTAGGTATTGACAATTTTTGTCAATACTCCGAAAATTCTCTCATCTTTCATCAATAATACCTTTTTTCTTATAATATTTTCAAACTTTCGCAATTAATATATGATAGAAATACTCATCTTCTTAGTAGTTGTGTGTAGTCTCCTGGCATCGATTTCAACTGCACTTTTCGATGGATCATCTTCTTTCGATTCCGAAGTCTCATCTCAGACATATATACACTGTGTTTGTTCAATATTAAAAATTACTATTGGCTTAAATTCGTAATAAAAGCACGACATTTGACAAACAAGTGGACACCTAACCTCGAAAAAATATAGATCGCAGCCATGTGTTCTGTCAATGATCACAATTCAAAAGAATATTGAAAATTAAATATGTATAAAAATCATAATTACAAAGAATTGAAAAATCACAGAATAAAATTCAAAAGCAAAATATATGAAAACGTCAAAAAAAGCGAGACAGTGGTGTTGGCGGTACTGTAGATAGTGAACAGTGTAGAATATTTACGAGACCAATAAGAGCGTCCGCGCGCCGCGCGGTGGGCTTTTTCGCCACTCGGGACTGTCATGGCTATAACTTTTTAAATCCTCTAGATTTTCTGACGCCAATTTATTTGCAGGTAAAGTAGGTCAATAGCATTCAAAAAAAAAATATAAAAACAAAAACGATTTTTTGAAAATTCAAAGGTGTACATACCCCCTTAACCGTTCTTCCGATTAATCGATTAATCGACGTTTTCAATTAATTGTTTTTCTCGATTAATCGATTAATCGACGTTTTCAATTAATTGTTTTCTCGATTAATCGATTAATCGGAAAAACGGTTAATCGAAACTAACGATTAATCGATCAATCGGGAAAACAATTAATTGTTTTTTCGATTACTCGATTAATCGATTAATCGCACAGCCCTAGTTGCAACAAAAATGTATGATGTCATTTGAAAAAACTGGTCCATCCTCCACAGCATCACCAATTATGATGCTGGACCACAAAAAGAAAATTCTTCATGTGTCCCCTTCAGAACCGGACAACTTTTGTAGGACACATTTTCCAATTGAAACGTTAGGTCGGCTGAAAACGTAATGCGTACTTTAAATTGGGACACCCTGTATATATATATATATATATATATACATATATATATATATGTAAGCTTCGATATCAGAAGCGTAAGATTCAGGGGTAAATAAAGGGCAAGTATGATGCAGTGGATAATACTGTAATTATAAAGATATTTACATGTTACATATGTCTATTTACAGAGGGGAGTGTTCTTACAAATATAATACTTAAGACTAACCTGAATCGATACAATTTCCCATGATTCGCCTCTTTGTATCTGCTATGTCTTTAGATGTAGCGTGGCTATTCACGAGGTTTACAACTCGGAGCCTCTATCGCTTCTGTCTTATCTATCGCTACGCTCGCGCTCGCGACTCATTTCTCAGACCACCTGGTCATTACGCCTAAGTGTGGCGGTAACGTTCAGACTTACATCTCCCCCTTTTAAGAAGGAAACTGGGTTCCAATATAGGGGACCAATTTGCTTGCATGAAACAGATTTGATTCATTTTTTCTTAGTCTACTGTCTATCTTATAAATTACATTTGAGATTTTTTAGCTAACTGCCAGTTAGAAGCGTGCGAGCATTAGAAAATTATCGTGTAAAGAATGCAAAGAATTTCAGATATTTTTCCGTCAAAGTAACGAATCAGTTCAGGCTCATCAGGAATGAATTAGAATTTTTAATTAGAGTAGATATCTGCTGCTTGGAATAAAATTGAGGAACTTGTCGCGCAAGGTCAAACCGGGTGGATACAGGAGATTCGCAAAGAGGTCCTCCTGCAAATTTGCGAAAGATACGGGCTAGCAGTCGATGACTCAAACACGGTAGAGGAGATTAGGGCAACTTTACGAGCGTTTATTAAAAGCAATAGAAAAGGACAGCCAACTCCTTCCCCAAAGCCTAAACCAGGCACTTCCTTTTTTCCTGACCAAGCCCAAACAGCATCCCAGGAGACAATAACCATTCCGAGATCGGTTCCTGACGAAAAAGAATCAAGGCAACAGACAGCAACCAAGATGACGGACTACTTGTCATTGAAGGAGGTACGACAGATGGTCAACGTTTCCGATGGAAGCGAACCACGTAAAGTGGACGATTTATTGCAAACGATCGAGTATGCGAAGGATAAAGTAAATCCAAATCAAAAACCAGACGTGTTACAACTGGTCCTAAAAACAAAGATACAGGGCGAAGCAGCCATGGAACTTAGATATAAAGATATAGATTCTTTCGAAAAGCTAAAAGCCGAGCTTTTGGCATTGTACGGAGTTAAAAGCTCTACGCCAGCACTGTTGGTAGAATTATTTTCAAGTAGACAAAAAACAAGTGGAAACACGCATGATTACGGGAAAAGGGTTACGCGTCTTATGATGGATCTTATTAGAGCATGCGGAGCTAGGACAAATATAGCAGCGGAAAAAAAAGGAATAGAAGACCTACTCAGATACCAAACACTAACCATTTTTGAGAACGGGCTAAATTATAATTTGAGAATGATCGTAAAATCATACCATTTCACGGAATTTTCGGCTTCAATAAAGGGCGCGGAGGAGGAAGAAAAATCGCAAAACGGCGTAAGCTCTATAAATCGACGGACGAACCAGCCGGGCGATAGGAATACGTCAACAGTAAAGTGTCTGAAGTGTAATCAGATGGGACATTTTGCACGGGACTGTACCCAGACAAAATACAAGCAATCGTTACCTACAGCAGGGCAGAGTAGATCGGTGCATCAGGTAGAACTGGTATGCAATTTTTGCAAACGCAGAGGGCATCTATACAAAGACTGTAGGGATAGAATACGTCGCGATGAACGACGATCAGGAAATAACGGTAGCGGATCAGGCGAAAACCAAAAAACTAGTACGGGCTACTCCCAAAATTCATATAGTAGAAACGCAGGACACGAAGGATCACAGCAATCGACGAGGAATGCAGGATCGTACAAATCAGTGAACGTCGCCAACGCAAATAGAGCAAGTCGGAACAGAATAGAGTTAAAGGCGAACGGAACCACTAAAGAAAATATGACTCTTTTAGTAGACTCTGGTGCTGACGTCAGCATTATCAAAATAGGAATGTTGAAAGATGATTTGCCAGTTTTACAAGAAACGACAAGTTTATCAGGAATAGGACAAGGCGTTGTTGAAGCACTTTGTAAAGTCGTATTAACAATTCCATTGAAAGATAGAACCATTGAACATTCCTTTTTTGTGGTAAGAGACGATTTCAGTCTAGATGCTGACGGCATCATTGGAATAGATTTCATAGAGGATCATGAAGCCGCGATAGGTAAAAGCGCTCATGCATTATTCATACACGGGCAGCGTTTCGAACTCTTACGACCGTTGAAAACGGAGAAAATTAGGTTAGCGCCGCGAACAATAAGGAAGGTCAGTGTAAAAACAAACTGCAAGTTCATCGGCATTGTAGAGAAAAAGAAACTCGCCGACGGAGTATACCTAGGAAATTGCTTAACTAAACCGGCGAACCAAGAATGCATAGTAGACATTTTAAACCTAAACAATCACGAGGTGATATTGGAGACGCCGACCGTAGAATTGGAGGAGTTATGCGAAGAAAATAACGAAACGAAAGAAGAAGAGACGGCCTGCATAAGACTACTTACTGGTAAGACGGGCAAACAACGAATCAAGCTCAGCGCCGGCGGAACGCTAATTTGTCAGGTATGGAATGTAGGAAACAATTTGGTAAAATGGCAGAACATGAAAAATGGGTTTAATTCCGAATAATTCTGAAGCATTTGATGTTATTTATTGGCAAAAAGATCAAAACAGCTCCTTATTTATAGATAATATACAGAGCGATTCTGTGGATAGTCACGCACCTAACGGTAGGCTACCCTGTTGAAAATGTGGACAGAGTTCCGTTTGAAACCCATAGAAAACATGATCCAAACTTATTAGTACCTAATGGAATTCTATACGCATTACCCGCAAGAGATGGAGTAACGATTGAATGTCTATCCGTTTCTGTCGTATTTCTGTCGGCTCAACCATAACGTATTCGTTTCTATGGGAGATTATGTATCCGCGTCTGTCCGCAGTGTTGAACGCCACCAGATCCTATCCGCAACCTCGCGAATAATTCTATCAGTTCTGTCCGCATTCCACACGCACTCAACACTCGTCCGCTTCTATACGTCATTTTCAATCGTGCACCTATCCGCGTCTACCTGCAGCCGACCGCCATATCGAACGCTACCTGATCCTATCCGCGACCTCGTGGGTGATTCTATCAGTTTCTGTCTGCATCCCACATGCACTCGACACTCGTCCGTTTCTATACGTCATTTCCAATCGGGTACATATTCGCGTCTACTTGCAGCCTACTGCCATATCGAACGCTACCTGATCCTATCCGCGGCCTCGTGGGTGATTCTACTCTCTAAATATGAACCAGTGAAAATTTCACTAATTCAATCAGTGATTCAGTTTCTCACTGCAGAATCAGTCATTTCGGTCAACATACACTGTATAATTAGTTAATTTGTTCAAAACGGTGAATTACGACTGGCTAACCAGTGCCTTCGTGTACTGTTTGGCCAGTGGTTCCTTCTTTGCACTGATCCAGCAGTGTATTACGGTTACGACCATCCCGCGCATTCTTACTGTACGCGCGTCTCGGTGCGTTGTTGGCAGAAGAAAAGCAAATTTTACCGTCAAGTGCAGTCTATAGCTGATAAAGTAGGTTATGTTTTACAACTAAGAAATGCTGAATAACTGAATAATAAGTTATTATGTCTGAAAATCTTGCTGATCTTCCGAAATATCAGTCTCAATCGGTTTTTTCATAGAAACTGATAGAGGTTATGTTTACTCAGGATGTTCTTCATGTGCGCTGTATTATCTATGAGGCGGTGGTTACATGGCTATTATAAGTCTATCTCTTATGTATGTATTACTTATTACAAGAATATATAATATATAATCTTTTCAATGTGCAGCAACTTCTGTATTGTTTGTACATACATATATTATAACACATTGCTCGATCAGTAAGAACGTGCTTTTCGAAATCACTGATCCATCAGTGAGCTAATTTCACTGGTTGAATCAGTAGTTTTTCACTGATTACCAGTGGTATACTTATAACTGTGACTATCAGTGACTATTAACTGAGAACCAGTGAATTTTCACTGATTCATATTTAGAGAGTAGCAGTTTCTGTCCGCATCCCACACGCACTCGACACTCGTCCGTTTCTATACGTCATTTCCAATCGGGCACCCATCCGCGTCTGCCTGCAACCGACCGCCATATCAAACGCTACCTGATTCTATCCGCGACCTTGTGGGTGATTCTATCAGTTTCTGTCCGCATCCCACACGCACTCGACACTCGTCCGTTTCTATACGTCATTTCCAATCGGGCACCTATCCGCGTCTACCTTCAGCCGATCGCCATATCGAACGCTACCCGATCCTATCCGCAAACTCACGGGTGATTCTATCAGTTTCTGTACGCATTCCACATGCGCTCGACACGCATCCGTTTCTATTGGCAGTTTAAAATTGCAATGCGAAACCTGGTGGTCGCTCCGTCAACTAATTTTAATGGCGGATGTAACAGTACGAACAGTACAAACGTCAATGTTTTTCTACGTAAACAAACTAGTTCTACAATAATAATTAGTGATAATTAAATATATTCAAAGTAGACTCGGAATAACTCGGAGAAATTTGTTCGGAAATATAGAGATTGTTGATTAACGATCAGAAAAACACGAAAAAACATACGTTCTATCCTTCGATCATATACCGTGACGACGGCGTAACCTTGGTGAAGGCACAAGGTGTGTTTAATTTCGAAAATGGCATTATTCATGTGTCTGATTATTTATTATTCCCGGTTTTGTGTAGCACTCCCATACAGGGTGATTCAGGTTGGACGCAACATATCAGGTGAGTGTATTCCTCCCGAAAATCTTGGACTAACGTCTCTTTACCAAAACTTCCAGGTTCCAATAGTTTCGGAGCTACAATAGATCTTGGTCTACCAATCAGAGGGTTTATAAGTGCCCAAGACAGGGCCGGTTCAAGAGTTTAAGTTGAGCAGAGCCCGCGTCGGATCGATTCTTATCGATCGACGTTCCAGTCCGATTTCTGGATGAGTATGATGGCGTCGTCACCTGGAGATGTCTTCATACGGCATAGGCATCCGTTCTCGTAGTCCAGGTCCTCGGCTTCGTAGTTCTCGTAGTCCAGGCCCTCGGCTTCGTGGTTCTCGTAGTCCAGGTCCTCGGCGTCGTAATTCTCGTAGTCCAGGTACTTCGCCTCGTTTTTCTCGTAGTCCAGGTCCTTCGCTTCGTGTTTATCGTAGTCCAGGTCCTCCGCTTCGTAGTTCTCGTAGTCCAGGTCCTCCGCCTCGTAGTTCTCGCAGTTCAGGTCCTCCTCTCTGTAGTTCTCGTAGTCCAGGTCATCAGCTTCATAAGTAATTATTGATGAATAATACACTGATAGAAAACATGTAACACATTTTACCACATATCGCCGACAAATTGCTATTTTTTGGTGCTAAAATGACGGGTGGTCACACAGTAGAAAGAATTACAAATCCACCTTGTAAATTCTACTAATCGTAAAGATTCCCATGCGGGGTCTAAATTTTTACTATCTCAGGTAGTAAAATGAAGTCTGGCAACAAAAAAAAAGTTGGTCTGCAGCGCCCTCGGCTGCCAATCGCAGAGAGCGGACTCGCATGTTATTATTTTCACCTCTCGGTTGAGTTAGGAGTTTTGAATCGGTGAAGTAGGGTGAGGAATCCTCTTTGGGGTGAGGTACTGGACGGCTGGATGGTAACGTAGATTACATGTAGTTGACTTCAGTGCATCGCTGTTACAACTGGTTTCGTACAATTAACGCAGTCGGTAAGAACGCATAGTACCCTAACGCTCTAGCGGACGCCTCGAAATCGAAGATATAGAGGAGAAAATTTTCGTGCTTATATACTACATTGGGCGAAAGATACCACTTGCGAGAAACTCAGCCGTGTAGTTCGAGGCGTATTTCCTGTTGATTCCAACCGATTCAAAATAACAGATTCAAAATAAAAATAAAACAAAAGATTCAAGATTTGTTTCGTTTAGTTCTAAATCACGATTACTTTAAAATAAATATTAAACTCACTAATGGGGAATATATGGAGGTATACATTGCGGCATAACGCAGAACTAGGGCGTCCGCCATATTCCTATACGCGATACGTATTTTTACTATCTCAAGTTGTAAAAATTGCCATCTAGCGAAAATTACAATGCCGAGTTGTAATTTTAGTCCGAGTAGCATGTAATGTATCCCAGTCCTGCTACGAACTATTGAATGAAAAATAGCTACTTTTCCTGGTTTTTCGACCACCCGTCAATTTGCCATGAAAAGTAGTAATTTGTCGGCGATATGTGGTAAAATGTGATACATGTTTTCTATCAGTGTAGATATTGTAGGAACGAAGCGGAGTAACTGGACTACGAGAACTACGAAACCGAGGACTTTTACTACGAGAACGGATGCCTTTGCCATACCAAGACATCTCCAGGTGACAACGCCATCATACTCATCCAGAAATCGGTCTAAAATGTCGCCGTTCTGTACAGGTGCCTACGTATAGAAACCCATTCAAATCTGCTCATAAGTTCGGATAAAGGATGCCTGCATCGCCTGCGTATAAGTACGTATAGAAACTCATTCGGATCTGCTCATAAGTACAGATGAAGAATGCCTGCGTATAGAACCAAACAGATGCGGATAGAATTTGTTCCCATATTACAGCAAGTGCGAGTAGAACCATACAAATGCAGATAGCATTCCTGTCCATGTTACACCGAGCTGCATATACAATCATACAGACGCGAATAAAATTTTCATCCGCTGGTGCAGATAGATGCTTGTAGATGACAAGACGGTTTCCATACGTTTCTATTCGCGTTTCTATCTGGCAAAAAACGCATACGAAACGGATAGCATCGAACCTTCTATCCGTTTCTGACGGAATTCTATCCACATTTTTAACAGGGTAACGGGAAACGCCTGAATTGAGCAGATCAAAGCGTTTCCCGATAGCCTACCGTTAGGTGCGTGACTATCCACAGAATCGCACTGTATAAAATATAACATATAGGTTGTACTACCAGAATGCTTTGCTATCATCCTCGATTTATCGTTATATGGAACTGGTAAAACCTCCGCGATATATTTTAACAAACAGCTATCAAGCGTCACGTGTGAATTTAACAAGATGACCAATTATCGTTGAAAAATTCGGAGCCCTTGGGTTTTCAGCTCAATTTGAAGGCTCAATTGCTCAGTAGGAAAAAATACTGAAACGTCCCGCATAAAATAGTACTTTTCCATACTAGTGTGAAAGTATTGATTCTCGAACGAGCGTGAAGTTTTTCATTCGAGCGTAGCAAGGGCGACAATCACACGAGTCGAAAATCATCTTTTTTTTTAGTCTAATTTTAGTAAAAAAATGAAAAACGAGTGAAAATTTAATCGATTTGCGGTACTTCGTCAGGTATGGAATTCCATACCTGACAAATTACCAGGTATGGAACTCTCCATATCTTCCACTGTGTTTCCGCCGGCCCTGATCAAGCTAGTACATGATACTATTCGCACAGATCAGCTTAACGAGGAGGAGAGAAATACTCTACTTGAGATATGCGAAAAGTGTAGCGAAATTTTCTATTTACCGGGGGATAAGCTAGGCGTTACCAACGCGACCAGTCATACAATAACACTAACGGATGGGGGAAAACCGATTAATGTTCGTCCATACCGTCTACCTGAATCGCAGAAACAAGAGATAAACAAGCAAATAGAAGCCATGTTAGAGAGTAACATAATACGACCGAGTCGCAGCCAATGGAACGCACCGCTCCTGGTAGTACCGAAAAAACCTGACGCATCAGGGAGGCAGAAATTTAGAGTAGTCGTCGACTACAGAAAATTAAATGAGATAACGGTAGGAGATTCGTATCTAGGGATTGCAATCTAGAAAACCGGATCCGGTAATCCGGTGGATCCGGCATCATAAGACGTCTACCGGATCCGGTACCAATTTACCGGATCCGGTGAAAAATACATGACAGCAATTTTTCGGAACAATACCCGCGCTGTTGCATGAGTAGGTACCTAAATGCGTGGTGCGTATGCGTTCGAGTCGTTGGACGCTGACCCGCTCGCTACCGCACTCCGCGCCTGCCCCTCGGGCCACGCCACAGCCGGGCGCCAAGCGAACCGCGGTTGGCCATCAGTTGCTATTTGACTCGCTCGAGTCAACAAATGATTGTTAAGTGTTTTGTCGCTGCTTCGTCGTATAAATGTAAGTAAATAAATATTTTTATTGTTTAATTGATAGGTGAATTATGTTTATGTTGCATGTACGAGTACTAGAATGATTCAAGTAGGTAACTAGACTTAGAAATTGATTGAGTAACGATCCATATTTTAATTTTTTTTTTTTTTTTTATAATATGACTTTCTTCTTACATAGCAGTGTAGTGAGTGAGTGACGAATCAACGTTTCAAATTCTAATTATGTTTATTTTATTTCATTGCAGGTACTAGTCTAAAAGTTTTGAAACATGTCACTTTCAAAACCAAGTCAAAATGAGGAGAATGGTGGCGAGGACAATATCAAAAACTTATGGTATTATTTTAAAAAAAGGGACAAAGACAACTCCGCGAAATGCTTACTGTGCTCTAATATACTAAAAATCAGCAAAGGTTCTTACAAAGGTTTAAAAACACATTTGAGAACAAAGCACTGCATTGGTCTAAGTTCTGAAAATAGCCAATTAAAAGGTCCTACCAATTCTGATTTATTTCCTAAAGCATCCTCGTCAAAAACTGATTCAATTGATATCATTTCTGATTGTGAGGAACAAATACCCAAAAAAGTCTAAAACAATTGACAGCTATTTCAAAAAGGAAAACTCTATGGAGAAGATGGTCTCAAGAATGGTCTGTAAAGATGGTGTGGCCCTCAGTTTATTTTGTACATCGCCAGATTTGAGATATTTGTTTTCGAAAAGCGGATTTCAACTTCCTAATTCACCAAACACAATAAGATGTATAGTTACAAATTTTGCCAATACCGTTAAAGCTGACTTGATAATTGAGTTCGAATATCTTAAGAAACAAGGAAAAAGATTCGCTTTAAGTTTTGACGAATGGACTTCCCAGAAAAATCACCGATATTTGAACCTGAATGTACACCACAAAGAAAAACACTTTAATCTGGGCTCAATTAGAATTCATGGCTCGTGTACTGCGGAACATACTATCAGTTTGATAAAAACCCGCCTGGAAAGCTTCGGTCTTGATTCTGACACTGATATCATTGGCATGACTACTGACGGTGCAAGCGTCATGGTCAGAGTTGGTAAACTCATGAGTTGCTACCAGCAGCTGTGCTTCGCACATGGATTGCAATTATCCGTGGTCGACGTATTATATAAAAAGAATATGGAAAGGGAAGAAGAACACCAAGAAACAGCTTTTAATGAATCAGATACAGCCGACGAAGACACTAATGATACTCATGAAGAACAAGGAGTAACGATAACAACGGATCCTCGTCATTCTCATCTTTCAAGGGCTGGAGTAATTCCTAGATACAATGATCTTCTTCAAAAAGTGCGGAAAGTGGTGAAGTTATTCAAAAGATCGCCTACTAAATACGATATGTACCTGCAAAAGTATGTGAAAGAAGATACAGGCAAAGAATTAAGCCTTATTCTAGACTGTCGCACACGTTGGAACAGTCTTCTGGCTATGATAGAAAGATTTTATAAGCTGAAAGTATGTATAGATAAAGCTTTGATTGATATACGATCTGACATAAAATTTAGCGACTTAGAGTGGTCGAAAATAAAAGACCTGATTGACAGTTTGCAGCCGTTTAAGTTGGCTGTAGAGGCACTATGCAGAAGAGATTCGACCCTGTTAACTGCTGAAACAACACTGAATTTGGTTTTAGAGAAGTTGCTCACTCAAGACACAGTATTAAGTGCTCAATTATCTGAGACACTGCGTGTGAGGATAAAAGAACGCCGCACTGTAGTAACAGGAATATTAATATACTTACAGAATCCAAAAAAATATGATGACGATACAAGACGAGCTGATGATACATTTACTATGCCAAAGAAAAAAGTTATGCGACTAGAAATGAAAGAAATCTTAGAAAGAGTTCTTCAAGAACAAGATGATAGCTCGAACGAAAACGTAGACAATATAGTAGAAGACAACTTAGATTCATCGTCATTGGAAAATGATTTGACATTACAGGAAGAATTACAAATGCAAATCCAGAAAAAAGAGAAAACCTATACCATAAATACCAAAAAAGAAAAAGATTTTGAGAAAGTTCTAAAAAAGGAAATGACTACATATGAAAGTGAACGAGTTCGAGGAAAATACTTGTCTTCTATTCATGACTATTTGTTGACAATAAAACCGACGAGTGTCGAAGCTGAAAGGGCCTTTTCGGCCGCTGGCTATATTTGTAACTCTATGAGAAGTCGATTAGCAGATGACACAATTAACACTATTTGTTTCCTACGATGCTTTTTGGAGAAATAATTATTTAAAGTAAGTCATTTCAAAAATAAGACGAAGTTTTAAACTAGCTATTGTGATAATTGTGCAGCCATTAATTAAACAGATTCATGATGACTGTCATTATAATTATAAGAATGAGATTGCTCAGCGTAACTAAATTACCTGATTATTGTGATATTATATTTGTGATCTCAGTTAGATTTAATATAAGTTACTCACATAACCTAATGTAAGTTATAAGATAATTTTTATTGATGTAATTTGGGAATCTAGTAAGACTGAACTCAACCATCCGTTATTAAATAATTAATACTAATATAAGGATTAAAATTTAATACTAGTTACACTACGACCACACTATGCTAGATTTTTATTTTCGATATGATTTGTAATTGTTGCTTCATAGTTCATTATAACAGCGTGAATAAAGTTGATTTCATAAGAAATAAACGGTCCTTTTTTGTAAACTTTATAATACACTCACTTGATCATCTTTTATGCAGTTGATTTTGGAACGAAAAGGAAAAATCGTTTTGATGTGACCAATCCGGCCGGATCCGGCCGGATCCGATCGGATCTATGAGGATCCGGCCGGATCCGACCGGATTGAAATTGGTGCCGGATTGCAATCCCTATTCGTATCCCTTGCCAAATATTACAGAAATACTGGATCAGTTGGGAAAAGCGAAGTACTTTACTACATTAGACCTCGCCTCGGGATTTCATCAAATTCCGATGGCTGAAGAAGACAAGGAAAAAACTGCTTTCTCAACAACACATGGGCATTATGAGTATAATTCAATGCCATTCGGAATGAAGAATGCGCCAGCGACATTCCAACGTTTGATGAATACCGTTTTAGCAGGGTTACAAGCATCTAAATGCTACGTTTATTTAGGCGACATTGCAATTCATGGAGCAACACTCAAAGAGCACAACGACAGGCTCATCGAGGTACTAAAGCGACTGCAGGAGAGCAATCTCATGCTTCAGCCAGACAAATGTCAGTTTCTTTGGAAAGAGACTAGTTATTTAGGGCATGTGATAGCCTCGGAGGGAATCCTCCCAGACCCCTCGAAAATTGCAGACGTCAAAAAATTTAAGAGTCCGACAAACGTTAAGCCAGTACAGTCATTTTTAGGGCTAGCAGGTTATTACAGAAGATTCATAGAGGGATTTTCAAGCATAGCACGACCGTTAACGCAATTAACACAGAAGGGACGCAAGTTCGAGTGGACAACGGTAGAAGAGAGCGCATTTGAAACACTAAAATCAAAGCTAATTACGGCACCCATCCTAAAGTATCCGGATTTCATAAAACCTTTCTTGATAACAACAGATGCATCCGACAAGGCAATTGGAGCAATCCTCTTTCAGGGACCAATAGGGCAAGATTTACCTATGGCATACGCAAGCCGAACGCTTAACAAAGCTGAAAGAAATTACTCGACAACCGAGAGGGAAATATTAGCAATCGTCTCCGGGACTAGACAGTTCAGACCATACGTATATGGGACGCATTTCACTGTGATCACGGATCACCTCCCTCTTAAATGGATCTTCAAAATCGAGGATCCTGGATCAAGGTTACTGAGAATGAGATTAAAACTTGCCGAACACGAGTATGATGTAGTCTACAAACCTGGAAAACTGAATACGAACGCAGACGCACTCAGCAGAATATATAAGATTTACAGCAATAGCCAGGAATTCGAAGAGGATAAACCTTTAGAAGGTACAAAGATTCCCGTAATGTCAGAAGAAGAAGAAGAAGAAGAAGAACAGGAAAGAGAAGAAGAAGAGGATGAATCGGAACCGGAATACACGGAAGACAAGAGGAAAAAGATCTTGTACGAATATCACGACGCACCCATGGGAGAGCACCAACGCGTATCGCGTACACTGGAACGCATGAAGATGGAACACAGGTGGCCGAAAATGCGCAAGGAAATAGAAGACTACATAGGCAGATGCGAAAAATGTCAGAAAAATAAAACACAGAGAAAGCCGAAAGCACCCATGATAATCACCGACACTCCCTCGAAAGCCTTCGAAAAAAGTGCACTGGACATCGTGGGGCCATTGACTGAAACTAATTCAGGCAATAAGTATGTACTCACGTTTCAAGATGCTTTAACCAAATTTAGCAAAGATATGCCAGTGGCTGACCAAGAAGCTTCCACAGTGGCTAGAGAATTCGTAAAAAATATTATATGCGAAAATGGAACACCCAAAGTAATCCTTACTGATCAGGGAACTAATTTTTTGAGCAATGTATTTAAGAATATGTGTAAACTCTTGAAAATCGAGAAAATTCAGACAACAGCGTATCATCCAGAATCTAACGGAGCGCTGGAACGATCACACAGAACACTAGCAGAATATCTAAAGAATTATTTCGAAGAGGACCAAAGCAACTGGGATGAGTGGTTGCCGTACGCTATGTTCACGTACAACACAATCCCCCACACTGCGACAGGGTTCACGCCGTACGAACTTGTTTTCGGGCATCCAGCGGAAATACCATCATCGGTAAAGCAAGCGCCGAGACTTACTTACGCGTATGACGACTACGTTCAGGAGCTACGCGAAAGACTTAGGGCAGCTAACCTCAAAGCAAAAGGGAATTTGGAAGCGGCCAAGGAAAAAAGCGAAGCCATACTACGACAAGAAAACGGGGGAGACCAAATTTCAGCTGGGAGATAAGGTTCTTCTGCTTGACGAGACGGTTCGGCGGGGAAGATCGGCGAAATTAACCCCGAAGTATGTAGGTCCATACGAGATCACGAAAAAGGATCGGATGTCAACTACACCATCCGAAAGGGTCGGAAGGAGACCAAGGTTCACGCCAACAGATTGAAGTTGTTCGTAGAACATTGACTAGAAGGAGCGAAGCATATACTCAACCTCTATCCTACCCCTCACCTTATTCCTCACAAATTTTTACGATATTACAAAGGGAAGGGATACTTTAGTATTAATGTCCAAATTAACTTGCAGATCATGGCTGGCGATGGCGCTGGCAAAAGGAGAAGTCAGTTCATCTTACAAGATCGAGAGGTTCAGGAATAATCCCGGCGTATTCGTCGAGAAAATAGGGACACTGCAAGTGTATAAAGATAGGTGGAGCTTAGTAATAGACATGGACCTCCGCACGGTGTTCGAAAGAGAAGAAAACGTGAAGGCGCATCTAAACAACATACGCAGAACGTGCGACGGTCCAGATAACGCGGGCTCGCTTTTATGTGAGACTTTGAGCGAATTGAGAGAAAACTTATTAGATAAAGTTGATAGGGGCTTGCAACTAGTTCGCGACGTCACATGCGTCGGGCCGGCACGAAGGCGCCGAGGTTTAATAGACGGTCTAGGCTCGATAGCAAAATCCTTGTTCGGGACTATGGATGCAGCAGACGGGGCTAGAATAGATCAAGAGATCGACGATCTTCGGGAAGATCAAGCCAACTTAAAAAAGACAATGAGCAAGCAAATCCAAACCGTATCCTCGACGCTAGGAGTGTTTAACAACACCATGAGGGTAGTGGAGGAGAATGAGAAAACCTTGCTCGAGATAACCAAACAACTCAACATCAGTCTCTCGAACGGTATAGAACGAACGGCAGCGAGACAAAACCTTGACGAGCACATAGAGGCAATAGGCCTAATAGTAGATGCGCTGCTGAGCGATGTGAAGGACCTAGTACAATTCTTAACGGAAATTAAAAGGGGTATTATCAACCCTACGGTGCTTACACCAGCTAAAATACTAGAGTACCTTTCGTCGGCACTACCGCACCTGCCGGCGGGGCATAACTTTCCCATACCGTTGACGTGACCAGGAGTGTCATTGCTGATGACAGTCGCAGATATTAAATCTTACGGAAGAGAAGACACAGTAGTTACAGTGATAGAAATACCTCTAATAGGTAGCAAGGAGTACAGCATCAATAAGGTATATCCTCTGCCTGTAAGGGCACAAAATAATACGTATTGTTATCTGGAGACGACAGAGGAATTAGCGGTGGTGGACCACGAATATAGAAATTATCTGAGAATGAGAGAGGCAGATTTAGGAACTTGTAAGCGATTAGGTGAGCATTATTTGTGTGACCCAAGGCGCCCCACGAACTCGATAGGAATAGGTTCACCCTGTGAAATTGCAATCCTCTCGAAGTTGGACGTTGAACTTTCACAATGCCCGAAAAGAATAGTTAGGGTAAATAAGGCAATAGTTTTAGTTTTGCAGAGACCAGGAACATGGTTATACGTAGCTCTAGAGGCCGAGGCAATCACAGTAGCTTGCGAAGGGTTGCCATCGGCGCGCGAAACATTAATAGGCACTGGCACAATAGCTCTCAACGGGAAATGCGCTGTAACTGCGAAGGATTTCCGTATGGAGACATTACGGCAATATCAGAGTAACCAGGAATTCAGTTACTTGCCGCCATATAATCTGAGTCCCCACGAAACAGAGTGGGAGGCAATCCCGAAGTCTAACGATGAAGGTGTCAGTGTAGTACTCAAGAGCGTCCTGCGAGACGCAAACGAGCTAAACTCATTGGGAACTAGCCTTGAGAACCTACATAAGGAATTAGATGATAAGAACAGTAGTCACAGGCGGCACCTGCCGTATGTGGCACCTTTGTATCCAATAAGTGGAATAATACTAGTAGGCATGATAGGTTACAATTCAGTGTTGCCAGATCAGGGGTTTTCCCCCTAGATTTAGGGATTTTTCAAGCGGCCAGGGTGAATTTTAGGGGGAAAAAATTTTCAGGGGTTTTTTCAGGGAGAATTTTTCAACTTGAGACTTTCAAATGTTTGAATTCGCCAGCGCGGGAATCGGTAGGAACATTGCACGTGTTCCCAAATCTTACCAGAATTTCCGACGATAGCATTGACGATAGAGCTATGGAAATTGGACAAGCCAGGTTGTCTTACGTAAGGTTTAGGAACGCGGTCACCCCGAACATTTGAATGCGCACTTTTGGGCAATTCACGTTGCACCGTGCAATTGTTTATAACAAACGTAGTTGTTTGCCATTAAATGAATAGTGGGCATGTGCTGTAATCACCTCACAGTGGTTTGATTATTATTAAAGTGAAATCCATACAACATGCCACCGATTAAATCAACAAAGCATTAGTACAGCCAAAAGTACCTGAAGAGTTGGGAAACTGAAGACGATTTTAACTGTATGTACGCTATCTTGCCTATATTACCGTCAGCATTCTATTTTACTGTACAAAAAACGATCACTCTGATACGGAAATGAAGCCTCCGAACTAAATGTTAAACAATTCGGTCGTATAATCAAGCATGATTCATGTTTTAGGATGGCTAAAACCATGTAGTATCGACAATACGAAAGCGTATTGTGCATTCTGCAAAACCGATATCATAGCACACAGAAAAACTATTAAAGAACGCGGGAAGACGAAAAAACATCTTCAAAGCTTGAGGACCGAAAAAGAAGCTCTACGAATTCCAAAAATACCGCAATTCATGAAACCAAATATAGACGATAAACGAAAGAAAGCGGAGTTAAGAATTGCAGCCTTTGTATGTGAGCATTGTTCTGTAAATTCAGTGGATCATCTAGGTGAAGTCATCAAAGATTTAGATCCGGAATCTAAAGTTCTATCAAACATAAAGCTGCATCGCACCAAGTGCACTGGTTTAATTGTCAACGTCCTTGCCCCGTGCTTCTTTGACGAACTAATAATAGATCTAGGAGAATCGTATTACTCGTTAATAATTGATGAAACGACGATGATCGACACTACGAAAGTAATGTGTATTATGATTAAATATTTCAGTAAGAAGTTGCAAAAAATTCACACCACATATTATAGGCTCATTGATTTAGAATCAGGAACCGCGGAAAGTATGACCGATGCGTTCAAAAAACGACTGGCAGATGATGGTCTAAAACTAGAGAGGTTTATTGGTATAGGTGTTGATGGAGCCAATAGCATGGTTGGAGAACGGAACTCGGTAGGTTCGAGATTAAAGTCAATTGTTCCTCACTTGGTGATTGTGAAGTGCCTGTGTCATTCACTCCATTTGGTAGCAGAAAAGTCTTGTGACGTTTTACCAAGAAATTTAGATTACCTGGTGAAAGAAAATCATTCGTGGTTTTCCAAGAGCACCAAAAGGAACGTAGAATATAGTAAAATATACAAAATCATTGCCGATAAAGCACCAAAAAAGATCGCAAAACTTTCCGGGACTCGCTGGTTAGCTCGCATAGAAGCGATCACCACTATTATTGATCAATGGGATGAACTAAAGTTACATTTCGAGATGGCAAAGATATCTGACAGATGCAGTGCAGGCTATATGGCTGAAGAGTTATACAACATGTACCAAAACGAAGAAAACAAGATATATTTGGTGTTTTTGCGCGACGCTTTAAAAGATATTATGAAACTAAATAAGATTTTTCAGTCCAATGCAGCTGAACCTTTCAAACTTTTGAAAGATCTTAATTTCTTAATGTACTCTACTTTACAAAGAATCGTTGTTCCCAGCCAATTGGATAAAGTGAAAAAACAGGATTTGTCAAATTTTAACTTCAAAAATTACATAATGCCTTCAGACTGTATAAATTTTGGATATCATTTTAATGAATTATGTTCTAAAGCTGGCTCCACGGAGAAAATAACAATGATTAAGGGCAGATGTCAGCAGTTCCTCATAAAATTAACTGAAGAACTCCAGACCAGGATTCCGAAGAATCTCGAAATTTTAGAAAAGATTAGTTTTTTCAGTCCCGACTGTACAAAAAGCCAATTAAAAGGTGATATAACAGATATCGCGCTAGCCTTTAAAAATGTGTGTGGTGACGTAGACTCAACAATTAGAGAGTGGGATATGCTTCACCGTCTCGAAATAGAAAGTAATAACTCGGATGAATTCCGGTCCAAAGTGAACAAAGATATAGATGCTGCAGGTGAAAAACGCTTTCAACATGTTTCAAAGTTAGCTCTTGCTCTCCTCTCTTTGCCATTTTCGAACGCTGCTGTAGAGAGAGCATTCTCGATCACAAATATAATAAAAGATAAATTGCGGAACAAATTAATGATAAAAACTGTAGATGCGATAATGCAAGTCCGTTTTTCGATTACGAATACCTGTAAAATGTTCCAGCCATCGGCTGAAATGTTGAAAAAATTTAATAGTGAAGTCGTCTATGGTGGGGACATAAATGATGAAGCACTTACTGCTTTTGACCATTTCGATATAATAGACAGACTATCAACGGCCGGCGACGAATAATATTATCACCATGTACTCAATTGTAACCATAAAGGGCATAAACATATATCGATGAGACTGAATTAGTACCAAGTGTGCATTATAATTATAGTTATTTGAAGAGTTTATTCAAAAGTTGTTAATTCCATAAGAGATTGTGATTACCTGTTAAAAAATGAATGTGAAAAATGTTAAAACATTTGTACATATGCTACTTAAATATAATATATGATATTCGATATGTATGTGACTTTACTACAATATTCTGTATCACACCTACTGTCCAATTGATTCAAATTTCAAACTCGCGGTTGTATGCGCGATGGCCGACAGTTGGGGGGAAATCTAGGGGTTTTTAAAATCACTATTGGGGAGATTTGGGGGGAAATGTTGGTATCCCTAGGAGGAAGGCGGTCAAGGTATCTGGCAACACTGGGTTACATAATCTATAAATGTGTATCTACAGGTAAATTTAGATGTAAAGAAACGTCACGACAAACAGTGGCACCGGAGCCTCCGCAGCCGCGGAAACGGGTTCCGATGGCCAGGGAAACTGTTATTAATTTCAAACGTAACTCGTCTATCACGGGTACGACGTAATCAGCCAGGGCCGGATTTACCCAGGGTGCCGCCCTGGGGCACCGTGAAAAATGCCCCCCCATTACCTAAAGCCTACATAAAATAGGTAAAGGTTCGGTATACAATTTTCAAATAAAGAAAATCAAAACAAAAACTTTCAAAAATTGTGAATAACAAGATACTAATCGCGTGTCTAATGGCATAAGGTCGTAAGCGCCAAAAAAAAAATTTTTTTTTGCGGATATGCCTAAAAGATGTGATATTGCATGAAAAAAGATTTTGCCACCAACAAAACAAATTTTTTCTTAGGCGCTTACGACCTTTTGCCATTAGACACGCAACTTATGAGGGTTTCTTCTTGGTTTCTTCGTCAAACGGGGCCACCCATTTAATTTGAGGTCTTCGAACATTCCGTAATAATTCGTACATGTTATTGAGGATGAAAAACAAATTTTTGAATTTTTTCAGATTTTTTGGTCATTGCATTCTAGAAATATTTTTATACTCAATAATTTTCACGTAGTGCGATAACTTGGGGAAGGAGAGAAAACTTGGGATGAAATTTCTTTGTTTTTTTCTCAGCTTTTCGGTAAAATTGATAGAAAAAAATTCCGGCCCATTTAAACCCCTTTTATAAAAAAAAAAAGCATTGAAAAATGTGCCTTGTCCTAATTTGGACATTTTTTTTTTTTCGTTTAAAAAAATGTCTGAAAAATGAAATTCATATTAGCGTTCTTTGGCAAAAAAATGTGGAGTGGCGACTTCAATTCTCTCCCCGAAAAAAAATAATCATCAGAACGATGATTCCTCTCCTTCACTTCCATTTTTTTTTTTTTTTTTTCAAAAACTCGATTTTGAATATAGTTTTTTTAGATTTTTTTTTAAACGAAAAAAAAAAAAAAAAACTGTCCAAATTAGGAAAAGGCACATTTTACGTTTTTTTTTTTTTTTTTTCATAAATGCGGATTAAATGAGTCGGAATTCTTTTATTCTAATATTATCGAAAAGCTGAGAAAAAAACAGAGAAATTTCATGCCAACAACATTTCTCTTTCGAATTTTTGAAAACCTCAAATTTAATGGGTGGCCCGTTTGACGAAGAAACCCTCTTATTTTCTTTACTGAAAATGTGTGTAAAATTCTAGAAACTGGAAGCTTGTTTCACAATTTTGCAAGAAAAATTGTAGTGTTCATAATTTTTGCCACATTCTTATAATAATGAGAAAAAGTATTTCATTCATTTTAATTTATGAATGTTTTTAACATGATCACACTTTTCAAAGAATTTTCCATAACGCGAAAAAAAAAAAATTTCTCACGTTTCAAATTTTGCCGCCCCTGAAAATTTGCCGCCCTGGGCACTGACCCCGAGTGCCCCTAGTGTAAATCCAGCGCTGTAATCAGCATTAAGTTATGAATGGGTTTTTGCTAGTAAGAAACATGTAATGAATTGGGATAAGAGTATATGTAATATGTATTATATATAAGTAACCACAAATAAATTATTGTATCTAATATCAAAATAATAAAACCGGGTTTGGGTTAAAATAAGATTAGCAAATAAGGTCAAGACTAAGGAAATTTGTTAATTAGAACAAAATAGTCCGGAGGCCTATTCTCCTAAGGGGGAAGGGATGTTGAGAATTGTTACTCAACATTCCATTGCATTTCGTAATTAGGCTATCCTAAATAATTAAGCAAGGCATGACCTGGAATGCGACAAAGCGCAGCGCATGCAGGTTACGCCAATAATCGAGTAAGCATTATGTAACTATAAATTAGGCTAAAGACTGAGCCGCGCTTCAGTCTTGAGCAGATACCTTGAAGAAGCGGAGGCTATCTCCGAATACTCATTGACTCGAACCGGAGCAAGTGCTCCAAACGCAATTCTTTGTACTTTGTTAAATATTAAATAAAACTACTTTGTCGCTATCAAGCACTTAGAGTGATTGTCAAAGATCACCTCTGGGAACAACCCTTTAATTCCCCATTCCTTGAATGACGGGAGTTAAACAAATTACAACATTTACAACTTTTTTTCATTTCTCGCAGATATTTCAAGATCTACCCAGTTAGTTCAATTCTATAAAGCAGCAGCCCGTTTCACCCGAAAACATCAACAAAAGCTGTGTAGATGCGTGAATTGAATATCAACGTTGATCATCACTTTTTCTAAAATCAGTGAATTTATTCATCGACATATTATTGGATGATTCGTAAATTGAAAAAAAAGGTATTAGGAAGACCTCATGCTTAATCTATAGTAGTAGTAGTAGTAGTTTCTGCTTAATCTAGTATATACGAAGTAAATAGGGTTACTAAATCCCTCAATCTTATTTTTATATTTCCAGTGCAATGCCACGGAAGGCTCTTGTTTCGGTAGAAGACGCCGTCGCTGTAATTGAAAAATTCTTCAATCATTTTCAAGAAGGACGGTATCCAGAATGGTCTTCGGATATCTGGAAGCAGATGAGTGAAGCATTGGATCAAAGATGGTCCAGAGAAAATGTGTACAATAACGTCACCAAAAAAAGACGAAACATAACGGAAACTGCCTGTTCCAATAAGGACGTACCATTTATCCCTGCATTTAAATCCAGATGCGATAAGAACACCTTTGGTGAATCAATGTTGGATACTTCAACGAGATTGGATGACAATGACAGTCCCTACAGTTACGAAGAAGAAACGGTCGGTCTAGATTATTTTGAGGTCCGGATAACACCTGCCGAATGGACAGAAATGCGAGAACCAGACACAGCGTACGGTGACAACAGAACGTTCCCAATACTGCATAGAAATGTCTGGACCGACACATTAGCGATAGCGATTGATCGTCAACTCGAACTTCCGTGCCCATTTATTTTTGATAAATCAAAAATATACGAAACTCCCGAGAGAATGCATTATATGCGAATCACAGGATTCTGTTAGAGTAAGAGATGCGGGAATCCTCTTTATTGTTACCTGAACGAAAAATCCGCTGGGGATCGTAAGTTCAATATTATTGTCAGAACACGTGATACTCTTCATGATAAGCATGATAAAGTAGAACGTCCGCTCCGTGGTATTAGGCGACAACGGATTGGCGAAGAAGTTTTTAATGAAGGAGCTACCAATTGGCACAAGCGTCAAGTCGTCGAAAACACCAGATTTGGAGGTCGCATCCCCTCTCACATTCCCAAGCCGAACATTCTTGATCAGGCTAAGAAACAATACGTTGATCGTAAGCTGGGGATCAAACCTTCGGATGGGAAAGATTTGATTAGGACGATCGAGGAAATGAAACATTCCGCACCTTATCTTGGTTTTATACATGAAGTCAAGAGGGACAAGTTCTATGTTTCATTCAGTACACCAAACCAATTGCATGCCTATAAACAATATTGCAGAACAATGAAAACCTTGTCATCAGTTTGCATCGACGGTACGGGTAGCATTGTACTTCCACTGATTCGTGAGGATGGCAGTCCATCTGGTCACATTTTCTTGTACTCCATCACAATCAATTTCAATGGTACTACGGTATCGGTCTTTGACTGGCTTACTGAGAGCTAGGATACTGACATTGCATTTTGGGCGTGTAAACAGTGGCAAAAGTTAGGAGCCCCTAAACCTAGAGAAGTTGTATCTGATGCGTCAAGAGCATTATTGAATGGATTGTCACTGGCATTGAATTATCAAACAATCAAAGTTTACATTGAAACGTGTTTCTTGTGTACTTCCGGAAATTCGGAATATCGATATCGATCGCCAATTTACACCTACCTCAGACTAGGTGTGGCACACTCAATGATTATGGTGCGAAGGTGGAAGTGTTTTGATCACATGCGGCATTCAGTCGTACGTCAGTTTTACCAGTACTGTATCGGGTTGATGATTGATTGTCAAACGCTGGGGCAATTCAAGGAGATTTTCCAGCTCACATGTTTTGTCGGTGTAAATGAATTTCAAGACTCAGTTATGGAAAGCTCAGGTCAGACTGTTTTGAACTCTCGAAGAAAACTAGAGGAACACATAGCCAGACGTAATTTTGATCTTAATTTCGAAAGCAGCACACATGATGATGAAATTACCTCTGAAAAAAATGAAGAAGAAGACAGCACCGATAACAACCGTACAAAAGAATACATCGTAAAATTACAAAAAATAGCTGAAGTCATCATGCATAAAGGATCTGAATCGAATTTGTTTTTTTTTCCCGGATTTCATAGATCGGTTCATGACGCTTGCCTATGAATTCCCCTTATGGACGGCTGTCGCCATTCCGCATGTGGCCGACCATGCTTCTTCTGATTTCATAGAAGGACACTTCAACATCATAAAGAATAGAATGTTGAAGAACTATTCTGGACGTTTGCGTGTAGACAAATTTCTCAAACTCACCTTCAACGATTATTCTGGTAGTGCTGCTATTGTAACATCAAAATTGAAGGTCTTTAATCAAAATGATGGTCCATATCCTAGCCCTTCGATGAAACCAAATATTTTCCTGCCTAGGCAGTCAAACAAAACTACTCAAACATCAGAGAGCGTGTTAATACCGTCAAAAGTACAAGACCTGGTGTCTTGTGTGAAGGAAAGTACTTTGACGTCCTGATCTAAAGTCACTAGTACAAAATAGTTGATAGGTATCGTCCATCGAGACACATGGAAGGTTCTGGAAATTGGTAGAAGGTCGTAGAAGCTTCTCGATCGCATACGATGCTATCGACAGGGGCGGACTTCCCTATAGGCCGAGTAGGCCAGGGCCTAGGGCGGCAAAATTTAGGGGGCGGCAAAACTTCCTGAGATTTTTTTATTGAAGTTGCGCCCTCTGTGAACCCACACGTCGAACGTCTAAAAACTCAAAAATTTGTCAATGGCACCTCGCAAAAAAATTCACCCGTATGCAGATTCCGATTATTAAAAGTTTGAATCATCGAGCTCGATCTTTGCTTACTAGCTTACTCCAACTCCAAGCGTATCATTTTTATTCTGCTCTACTACAGACTACAGATACTAGTATACTGGGTTATTCGACGGTATCTTCGCTGCCATTAGTATAAGTTTGCGTACACGATGGAGAAGAGGAATAATCGTTCCCGGCATTATACCTCATTCAATTTTTCGCACATTGGCGGGAGTGGGGGGGGGGGGGGGGGGGGGCAATCTTCCGTAGGCCTAGGGCAGCCAAGGTGTCTAGTCCGCCCCTGGCTATCGACGCGCGACTTTAAAAATAATAACACCTAAATTGGTGGACATAGGATCAAAAGAACTTGCGCCAGAATGAAGGCAATATTAAACTCCACCAATTAGCCAGAATCGGACCAAATAAGATGTAGAACTAGATCGAACAATATAGAAACTTCCAGAACCATCAAGACGATTACAGGAAGATCAAAATCAGTATATAAGCGGCGTAAAAAGGTGTCACAGGACACAGTCGTGCAAGTACACCCGCGAAGTTAAGATCGGTCAATTAAAGATAACTCCTTAAATCGTCAAGATTGTTGATTAAGTTATTTCTTAGTAATATAGAGTCATTTTTATAACTTGGAGCCAATTTGTAATGAACTTAGATTTTTCCATATAAATGTAGAGTCAATAATATCTCACAAAAAACATCCAAAGATGTAAAAACAGCCGCCAAGTACCCACACGAAAATCACAATTGCTTTATAAGCAAAACGTTTCGCCAATCTCTGTCGTGAAATCAAGAAAAAAGCCAAGCACCGAACGTACCCCTGCGATCTTTCAGCAAGTCTACGTCGTGAAGTCGGAGTTTCCTGTGAGGATATCGAAACATCATTCCAAGAGCTACGTACTTGGCGGGCACATTCGGTTTTTCTTTCTTTGTGTTTGTTGTTCTCGCTTAGGATTGATAGTACTTTATCGTATTTTACGAACGATTTTTTCTGACTGTTTTCCATATTGTTTATTCATCAAATCTGCCATGTAAAATAGATCGATTGATAGTACACGACTCCTTGCAGTTCTATTTTGTGTTAGGCTGTCTGTCTGACAGTTCTTCCGAACTGCTTATATCGGTACTTTGCGGCTGATGGATGTCTCATAGTACTCTGTTTCCGGTCGCTGGATATATACACGTCATGAATTTTGCATCGACTGATGAATGTCTGATTTGCAGATAACATTGGTTCTATACGCACTTGTTTAAAATGCATCTTCCGATTTTGTGGGACGACTTTGTTGTGGCCGAAAGTGTAGTTGCGAATGATTATTCTTCACAAGCGAATGAGCTACAAAATATTTTGGCATTCGAGTGAGGCCAAACTGTTATGAGGATGGGTTTCAGGTATTGAAATTGATCTTTCCCACTACGTGTATACGCTCGTGCACCTGCACATACGCATGCATCATGAGCAAGATTGTATGACATAGTATGGGTACACCAAAGCAATCATCAACTGAATTTTATATTCATCACTATATATCAAACTGTCATATCTATGCTACCTATAGCATACACGTAGCTGCAAGTTTTAGGGTTTATATCGAAATAGCAAATTTCAGTTTCCTTGATTCGACAGTTTTGCAAGTATAGTAATAAGTTCATTCTTCTACGATTAATATTATACACTCAAGCTCTACGGTATGTCACCTATCACGGGAAAACTTGCTGTAGTACATCGCGCATTGGCCCCATAGTGAAGTACGTCATTCCAGAGTTCCGAGTCTAATCTGATAATTCAATGACACTGGAACGACCACAATTTTTATTTATCATACAAGGTCTTTACGTCTGTAAAGTCATACACATAATTAACCGTCCAGTCAGTAACCGGGTTCCCGGGTATCCATTTCAGTTTCTAAGGTAGAATTTATTAACTTTCGCTTATTAAATTTTTATGACCGCCCGGATCCCCAAATTTGAAGTAGTTTGACGCCAATTTTTCGTCTAAATTTTTCGTAATCAATCATTCATTAAAAGTTATCAACTAATTAGGTTATCAATGGATCAATGGTAAGAGTTTGGTAGCTGACCGAACGGTTAAGGACACTTAGAAGTATTTTTTGATACGATTGTTGGTTGGAATGGAATAACTAGTTTTTTAGTGGATTTAATTACTTTGGCATTAAAAACTCAATTTACGCGTGAAACTAAGCTGGTTGACCGTATAGCTCTAAGGAACCGAATGTGCCCGCCAAGTACGTAGCTCTTGGAATGATGTTTCGATATCCTCACAGGAGACTCCGACTTCACGACGTAGACTTGCTGAAAGATCGCAGGGGTACGTTCGGTGCTTGGCTTTTTTCTTGATTTCACGACAGAGATTGGCGAAACGTTTTGCTTATAAAGCAATTGTGATTTTCGTGTGGGTACTTGGCGGCTGTTTTTACATCTTTGGATGTTTTTTGTGAGATTTCACTTTTTTTTGCAAGTACGAGAATTGATAAGAATTGCTCATTTAATTTCATCAGGGTAATACGTTATTATAGTTCGATCATCACAAGAAATACATTCGGAATTTGGGCAATAGGAGAAACATTCAGTGTAAGACAAACACATTCATTTCAATTGTCAACTGTGACAAACATAGATAACACTGGTCTACAAAAAAAAAGTGATCTCGAGTTGCAGGCTCAATTTTATCGAATCTAGGGGTTTTCGAGGGTGCTGAATCCGAAAATGATGACCGTTTGTTTCGGTTGGTTCGTATAAGGCCTTTTTTCAGCAGTTTTTCGCTTTTTTGTATATCGTTTCTCGTTTAATTTTCCAGCAATCACCAACTTCAACTAAAACGTCCCAAAATGGGCTAATTTTATAGAGAATTTAATGCCAAATCCAAATATACCATTGTTTTTTACTTCACACCAATTGAAATCCTCGAATTTCTCAAAAAACGCCCGTAAAAGTGGTAAAATGTATGGTTTTCAACCATGTTTTCAACCACGTTCTCATCTCTAGCAAGTCCATTAGGCCCTCTGACAAAAATACAATGAAACGGTGCAGAAGATTAGACAGTTGAGCGTCGAATGAGACCAAGTGCAGCTCTTAACACCCAAAAATTAGGAAGCTATGACTTTTTCAAACTTTGCGAAAAAAAATCAGTTTTAGCTAAATGGGTAGGGAAATGATCTCTCGTACTCACAATTATCTCTTGTCTCCTCTATAATTATTTTCAATCAACTATGAAATTTTACTAGGCATAATTAGATGTTTCGAAACGTGTTGTAAGATTTTCAAAATGATGGGATGAATACGACAGACGACTGGACAGATAGAAAAAAGTCGGGAATTGAATCTTAGATAGATCATGAACTAATGAATAGGTAATAGTATATTATGCACCTAGGGAATAAAGTGTTCTTCTAGACGAGTGTGAGGTTTGTCGCCCGAGCGAAGCGAGGGTGACCTTCACACTCGTTTAGAAGAACACTTTACACCATGGTGCATACGATATTTTATGCATCCAAGGGCAGAAAGGGCGTTCTTTATGCGCGCAGCCGGGAATGAAGTACACACTTTCTTCCCCTCGGTGCATAATAGTATACCTCGGGTGAGACGTTTTTAGCACTCGTCGTCGTCTCGGGCACCTTCGGCGCCCTCTACTACGACTCGTGCAAACGTCTCACCCTCGCTAGAAATGGCCATCCCCCCCTAGTTGCACACTGTATTTTTCATAATAAGGGCACGAAATAGGCCTTCTTTGATGCGCGTCGATCGGAAAAGGGATATATATAATATATATATAATATATATATAATATATATAATATATATATAATATATATATTATATATATGGGCGGGAGGAAAAGTACTTTTCTCCCCGCTACAGCGGGAGGAAAAGTACTTTCCCTCCCGCTCTCGTCGTAGTTCGACACAAGCGATTTTCCCCACGCCCGACAAGCATGAAAGAAGGCCCATTTCATACACGTATTATGAAAATGATATTTATATTGTCGTCCTCCACAGGATTTGGTACAAATTGGATTTATTTATTATTATTATCATTATTATTATTATTATTTCAAACGTAAGGCCCACGAGAATGAGTAAGCAATAAGGCGCAAGTAAGTTGATAAGTTTGTAATTAGATGAGGCTGAATCTAGCGGCCGGAGCTAGCGGCCGCTTGGCGCTTGGAGCGCGCGAAGTTATTGCAAGCGAATATCGAGTTCAAATTTCGTATGCATACCTACTCACGACTGACATTCGAACTGAGAAAAAAATTAAAACCCCGGCGGACGATCTTTGGAAAATTATTAAATATTGGTAATTGCTCATTAACGGGCTAGCGGTCGCTAGCTCCGACCGCTAGATTCAGCCTCATTGTAATTAGTTAATTAATAGGAAAAAACGATTTTTTGTTCGATTTTCTTCGATGTTGAAGTAGTTTATTGTCTTCCCTGTGTATGCTCCAACAGTAGTCTGCCATCATGTGCTCATCCCATCTACCTTGGTACCTCTCTTCCATTATCCTCAGATCTTGGTGAAAGCGTTCACCTTGTTCTTCACTATATTCCCCTAGATTTTTTGGAAATCTGCCCAGATGGCTGTGCAAAAAATGAACTTTTATGCTCTTATTAGCTCCCAAGCTGTTGTAATTGGTTAGCATATTTTTTACCAACTCTTCATAATTTGATCATTTCCCTACCCATTTAGCTAAAACTGATTTTTTTTCGCAAAGTTTGAAAAAGTCATAGCTTCCTTATTTTTGGGTGTTAAGAGCTGCGCTTGGTCTCATTTGACGCTCAACTGTCTAATCTTCTGCACTGTTTCATTGTATTTTTGTCACAGGGCCTAGTGGACTTGCTAGAGCTGAGAACGTGGTTGAAAACATGGTTGAAAACCATACATTTTACCACTTTTACGGGCGTTTTTTGAGAAATTCGAGGATTTCAATTGGTGTAAAGTAAAAAACAATGGTATATTTGGATTCGGCATTAAATTCTCTATAAAATTAGCCCATTTTGGGACGTTTTAGTTGAAGTTGGTGATTGCTGGAAAATTAAACGAGAAACGATATACAAAAAAGCGAAAAACTGCTGAAAAAAGGCCTTATACGAACCAACCGAAACAAACGGTCATCATTTTCGGATTCAGCACCCTCGAAAACCCCTAGATTCGATAAAATTGAGCCTGCAACTCGAGATCACTTTTTTTTTGTAGACCAGTGTAATTTATTAAATATAACTCAATTTTGTCTTATACAGTATGAGGTCGAAGTTCGTAACGTTAATGCAACAAAATGTTCGCCAAAAATTCTCAAATTCAAGGCTCGAACGGTTCAAATGGATCAAGAACGGTGCATAATTCATCAAATTGTGTGAAACATGTTCATCTTGCATATTTTACAATTCTAATAACATTTGAATGACGAAATATGGCATTTCTTCAACGCAATATTCTGTTACGTTAACGTTACGAACTTCAACCTCATTATACAGTTTTAACTTAAATTTAGCACTTAATCAGTAATTTTTCAGCCATAGCTTGGAAGACTGTGTTGCCTGACGCAGTAACAGGCTCATATGTGTTCTGCAACGTTGATTGTTCGGAGCTTGCATGCTTGTCTATTGCAATCCAATTCAGGTCGCTGTGAGAATCATACAAATCAATAAACGATCAATCATCTAATAGAAATGTCACAGTAATTACTAAAATATATCCCATGTTACTGTGGTGAAGGTGAGCTGGGAAATATCGACTTGTCTAGCATACCTTCGAATATGTGATATCCAGATTGATTCTTTCGCTCACTCTGTGGTATAAGATTCCATAGAATTGTGGAGATTGTACAGCCTTGAAGCAACAGTAGGCCAATGTTTGGTTTTGAAACACTGGCCATTCTGAGCTTGCATGCGTGTCTATGGCCATGTAATAATTCCAGTGAAGGATGATTGACTAGGTTCACGTATCGTTAGGAGCTGAATGTGCCGAAGAGTGATGTATCGTTCTCTAGATCAATGGAGATTGTGATCTTTGCAGGCTCATCTGTAATCCTGAAATATTGGCTCTTATGACGCATTACGCCTGCAAATCATAAAAAATGCACGAAATTAATACTTTGATGCTGTAGTGGTGTTTTTCTGGGTTTTGTGTTCTATTGATCAAGGTGACTTGAGAGCACCAATTTCATAGCGTACCTTTTGATAGAGGATCTTCCAATGTATTTATCCAATCGTGTTGAATAGCAGCTGTACAAGTTTGGATGATGTTCACAATAGATGTGTTCCCATGCGACGTTTGGCCAGGTGGAAAATGAAGTGAGCGACCAGAAATGTTGATTATTGATCGTGTGATTTATGAATCTATGGAGACGTTCAGGTTTTAGCGGTGGGAAGCTAATCGTCAGTCTTGAAATGGTAGCTTTTTTGAGTTTCTTATATCGATTCTGGTTTCTGTAAAAAACAGTCGAAACATTGATTATGTAATAATTATTAGTCAGTTGGTAGGAGCTCACCAGCTATGGGTTTCCAATTCTACGTCTTATCAATAGAGCGATCTATAAAGTGTCTATTTTTGTAGCATACCGTCTAACGTGTGTTAGTGAGATCCATTCTTGTAGCTGCTGTTTTATTAGTGAGCGACGTTTAGGCTAGGTGGAAAATGAAGTGAGCGACCAGAAATGTTGAGTATAGATCGTGTGATCTATGGATCTATGGAGACGTTCAGGTTTTAGCGGTGGGAAGCTAATCGTCAGTCTTGAAATGGTAGCTTTTTTTGGTTTCTTAAATCGATTCTGGTTTCTGTAAAAAACAGTCGAAACATTGATTATGTAATAATTATGTAATAATTATTAGTCAGTTGGTAGGAGCTCACCAGCTATGGGTTTCCAATTCTACGTCTTATTAATAAAGCGATCAATAAAGTGTCTATTTTTGTAGCATACCGTCTAACGTGTGTTAGTGAGATCCATTCTTGTAGCTGCTGTTTTATTAGTGAGCGAAGGTACTTTCCATTTAATCAACTATGCATTGCGATCTTATAATGCATACTGTAACTATTTTGTACCTGTTTGTACATACCACGGTAGATCTTGGTTGGACTTAGGTTAGAATTTAGCTAGCTAAGTTTTATCTGTCATGATTTTCAACATGGCTCTATTAAATTTATGTGCTTGGAGTATTTCTGTGTTCTTCAAAATATTTTTTTTGGACAACAAAGAAGAAAAGTTAAGAAATACAACAAACCCCTACTGGTATATTTAGCTTCTGTCCTTATACATACTTATCCTATTAAATTGTACAAAATTCACAAAATAATGAAATTATTTTTGGGTCATAGTTCTTGAACAATACATTTTTACAATCGAAAGACACAGAGGTATATAACATAATAGTGTCAATTATATCGGCCATAGCTGTTAATTAGGTATGAATAGATTATAAGACTAGATGATATGATGTGTATGTTGCATGATTCATGAAGCAATAACCGTGATATTGATGAATAATCATGTATTATAACAATAACAGTTGGAGTTGTATATGGACTGCAACTTGTATGTGATGATAACATTTTCATAGTGAACATAATATTCTAAACTCTGATAGTGATAAAAGATGCGATATCGATAATTATATACAATAGAAACAAAAGTTGGAGTTGTATATGGACTGCAACGTATACTGTGAATTTTTGTGGAAATGCAACATGGAACAATCAAACGAACTTTTGTTATTCGCGTGGCTAATAGGCTCACGATTTCCGTAATAAAAGTAGTGTAGTATCAGTGCGTATCCAGAAAAACTCGTAGTATGTGACTATAATATTCTGATAGTAAACTCATTATTCCACATGACGTTATAGTCATTGGTAATAAACCACGTTGGACTGGAGTGAAAACGCTAATTCCGAGTAATATACATAGACATACATACAATGTTTAGTAGACTTCCGATCTCGATGCACGTAATTATAATGTTGCTATCAACACTGTTGAACTTGAATAAATTAATATCATGCTGCATGATGTCAAACAGTTGCTAGCTCAAAGAATAGAATTGAATTCGAATTTCCGACACATCGAGATTGAAAAGCTACTGTAACAACGCTTATGAAATCAAAGAAATCTGTCATGTTGCATCAACAGATACAGACATTATTGATAGTCAATCTCCGTATGCAATTATACGCATGATTATTCCATCCAGTGTTGGAACGGATTTAACGACTAATTCTTAAACACTATAATATTTTGATACTCTCTACATAGCTATACTATGTTTGATGTGTATACACATACTAGTCGGTATACGTGGATGTAGAGTGTAGTGTATATTAGTGTAGGCTTCAAGAATCGAAGTAGATAATATGGTTAATGATAATAGTTCAATCATTTCAAATAATTCTATATAATAAAAATGTATCATGATGGAATAGTTATATTTGAACCAAACAACTTATTGCATTAAGAATGATTGAGTCGTGAAGCGAATAGAAAATGAAGTCGATTCTTCATGCCATTATTAAGGGGACCAGTACAGCGACTTTTCGAAAAATTATCATAGTCCGAAATCAATTTATTTCATAACCAAAGTTCATTTCACATCAAAATATTTTTCTTTTTCAAAATCATGTGTCGTAAGGATTTCAGAGCACCGTTGGACCGATTCAGGTCATCTTGGATTCATTTTCTTCAGAAAACAAATCCTCATCATGTGAATGTAGGAATTTTGAAAATTTTTCGTTTTGGCCAAGTTATTTAAGAAATGAGTGATAATAATTTTTGCAAATTTGGTAAATTGATCATAACTTATGCCATAATTTTTTATTTTAAAATTCCTACATTCACATGATGAGGATTTGTTTTCTGAAGAAAATGAATCCAAGATGACCTGAATTGGTCCAACGGTGCTCTACAATCCTTACGACACATGATTTTGAAAAAGAAAAATATTTTGATGTGAAATGAACTTTGGTTATGAAATAAATTGATTTCGGACTATGATAATTTCTCGAAAAGTCGCTGTACTGGTCCCCTTAAGATTAAGTGTCTTTGTCTGGGAAGCACCAACTATTTATTCATTTATATATATTTGGTCCTGCGCGCTCGGCCTAAGACGAATCCTATCACACTATTATATTAAAACGTACAATTGTGTTGGGAATCGTTGACTCCGTTATATATATATATATATATATATATATATATATATATATATATATATATATATATATATACATACGCATATTTATATATATATATATATATATTGTAACATATCAGCTGCTCCGAGTCAGATCAGCGCGCGCATCGACAGCTCGACCGAACGAAAGACCAGCGTGACGTCATCGAAGGTATAAATTCGGCACTGTCAGCCGACTCGGGAGCATTTGCCGCCTGTCGGGGTATTCTAGCTCATTTCTATATCATTTCTTTGCAAATCATACTGGGGGTCTTCACCGGGTGATTATTTAGCTTCATTTCAAATCTTAGAGTCAATAAAATAAATGTAACGCCAGTCGGGTTCATTTCAATATAATTTAAAACATAGCAACAGCCAAACGCGGCATCATATTATTATCTTCGAGTCAAAAACCTATAGCCTGTCGGTATAGCAAAACAAACCTAGCGTTAAGAAAAACTTGTAAATAGAAAAACCGAGAAAACCGTTCAAATTCAAAACTAGAAGTTAAGTTTAGTTTTATTATTTCTTTTTCTGTACTATTTTTATATTCTTTATTTTTCACAAATTACTGATTAAAATAATCTTAAACTGGATTTTCATCTGACGCAAAACCTTTATTACAAAACCTAAAACATCTTCATGAATCCCTTTTATTTCACAGAATTCTAGGTTCAGGTGCTCTCGCATTGGTATCGATTTTTAATCCATATCCACTGCTTTGATCACTCTTAACTCCGGAATTTCAGGGACACCAGGTTCAGGTGCACTTGCATCGGTATTGATTTCTAATCCGTATCCGCTGCTTTGGACACTCTTAACTCTGGATCTTAGCTCTGTAAACCCTACGTGGCGTACCGAGTCTGACAGCTTAGCTTTTCACAATATTTGATTCACCAACGCTCGACATATAAATTTTATGCAACATCCCACGACCATCAGTCCATTTTCTTAAATAATAAAATTAATTAAAAAGGACCCAAACGTTGCATTTGGCGCCCAACGTGGGGCGTTGGGAAGTGAAAAGAATCAAAATCGAATAAGCAAGGCTTTTAAATCGATCAAACAAGTAAAAATTGCAGAAATCACACAGTTTCACTATAAAAACTATTCTGAAAGGTTGGTTTAAAATGTCAGATAAGGATCCAGGGAGTAGTAAGGATAAGGAGGTAGGAGCTAAGAATGTAGGTTTCGAAAATAGAGACACAGGGTTCGTCGAAAAAGATTCATCTTTATTCACAGATAACAGTATGTTGAGTTCGGAAGGTAGTCCGGGAAATGACAATCGCGATCCGATCGCGTCGTTAATAGCGTCAGTCAACAGCCTGCAAAAACAAAACGAGCGTTTCGAAAAGAAATTAGAAAGTAGGTTCGAAACGATGGAACGGACTATAAGTCAATTTCAGTCTACAAATATCGAAGAACGGTTGAAACTTGAGAATCAGGTGATGAAAAAGATTAACGAACATAGCACGTTGGTTAAACAAAAATTAACACACTTTGAAACTGCCGTGCAAGTAGCTGTTGAAAAAATGGACACAGATCTCATAAATTGTGAGACAAAGATCGCGCAATGTGAAGAAAAATTTAAAAACGAATCGATAGGAAATTATAGTTTATTAAAAAATAGAATTCACGAAAGCCATAAGCAGAATCAAGAACGCATTCAAGAAATTGAACATAGGCATGAGAGCTTTAAATTGGGGATCGAAGCCGACATTAGACGTTTGAGAACAAGAGCTCCAAGCTCAACTGGAGATAACGTAGTTTCCAGCATTTTAGCAAAGCAATTAAAAATGCCGAATTACGGAGGCAAAGTTTGGGAAAAACCGGCAAATTTCATCCGAGAGCTCGAAGAATATTTTCAGTTTCTTGATGTCACAGATGATCAAACATGTTTGAGATTTGTAAACCAAGGTTTAAGTAATGAAGCCAAAGACTGGTGGATCGCGCGGCGCGAGGTTATCAGGTCTTGGGATGAATTTCGAGATAGATTTTTACACCGGTTTTGGGGAGAGTCAATCCAGCGAGAAGTCCGTAAAGAAATCGAGTTTGGTTATTATACTCCCGATCCGAAGGTGGCGTGGTCGGAGTATGCGAATCGGAAATTTGCTGCTGCATCAGGTTTAACTCCGCGGATGCCTGAACCAGAGATCGTCAGGAACTTGATCCGACATTTTGAAGAGCCGGTTGTAGAGGCGGCTAGATGTCGTGACATAAGAGAGATCGATAAATTGTTAGAATTTTTAGACGAACTGCAATTTGGCGGAAGGTCAAACGCACCGCGGGGATACAGCCCGAATCACCACGCTAATAGACCGAATACAAGTCATTACCGAATGTCAGATGATAAAGGAAGAACGACGCCATGGCGCGGCACAAACAATAACAGTACTAGCACGCCGAAACCATCTCAAAGCCGGGACGATGCGGGTACACATGACGCGAACGAAAATAAACGTAGGCCAAATACGCATGAGAATTCCTATAGACACGGAAATTGGACAACTTCCAAAGTCAGTGCGATTATCGAGGACACGCTCGATGAGCAAGTCAATGAGACCGAGATTTCGGAAAACTAGATGGCGCTGTGTCGGTCACACCGCACGTTGGATTGGCACAGCGAAATTACGAAGTTTCCGCGGTTAGTTTCAAACAGAGCGTTGTTGATAAAGAGATGTTTGAAGATCCAGCAGAATATCTGTTTAAGGAAAAGGAAGAACAAAATCAAGAGAACGTACAATGTCCTGAAGTGATTATTTATTTGGAGGACATTAAAGTGGCCGCGTTAGTTGACACAGGGAGTCAAGTAACTTGCATGTCGGGCGAATGGTACAAACAGAATCAGGAAAGTTTTGCAAAATGTGAGCGATTACCGGTCGTAAATTTTCAGGTCGTTGGAGTCACAGGAGGAAAACCTACACGGATTAAAGAACAGCTCTATCTTAGCGTTAAACTAGGGAAATTGACTGACCAAGTCGGGTTTTTGATCGTACCGAAGTTAGGTCATGAGATAATCCTCGGGGTTGACGTGTTACGGCGCTGGAAGGCCGATTTAGATCTCCGTGCGAACTTATTAAATGTAACGATAAACCAGGTCGATGATTGTGTGGCGTTAGATGAAGCCGGAGATGTCATAGATCAAGCTAAAACTACGGTATCGAGTCTAGGGCCGGCGAACGAAACGCGCAGCGAAGGTCCAGACAAAGACGTTAGTTTTGAACTGACCGATGATGAAATCGAGGGCAAAGTATCTGAATGCGAGACGCTTAATATTCAACAACTAGACGGTTTTGCAAAATTAATTAACAAGTATCGAGACATTTTCTCTAAACTACCAGGACGAGTCACTGTGTATGAACACAAAATAAAGATATACGAGGATAGACCTTTCGTCAAACGGTCGTATCCAATCCCGATTATGCACCGGGAAAAGGTGAGATTAGAAATTGATAAAATGCTAAAATATGGGATCATAGAGAGATCGTACAGCGAGTACATAAATCCAATAGTAGTTGTGGCGAAAAAATCTGGAGATGTCAGACTGGTGCTCGACGCACGGTTTATAAACAGATTAATAGTACCAGATCGTGATTGCGCCCAGTCTACGGAGGTTTTGTTTCAAAAATGCGGTAACGCAAAAGTCATGTCGAGTCTGGACCTAACTGCAAGTTTTTGGCAGGTGCCTTTACACGTAGACTCACGGAAGTACACGGCATTCATGTATGATGGTAAGACCTACCAATACACCGTTACACCGTACGGTTTGAACACAAGCTTGGCTAGCTTAATCAGAGCGTTAGACATAGTATTAAAAGAAGCCGAACCGTACACCATCAACTTTGTAGACGATATTCTATGCATTTCAGAATCGGTAGAATCACATTTGAGTAATTTAGAATCCTTGTTTCGGTTGTTCCAAAAATACAATCTAACGGTGAATTTCAAGAAGTCATGTTTTTTTAGAGAAGAAATTGATTTTTTAGGCCATAGAATCACTAAAGACGGGATAAGACCGCAGCCCGAGAAAATAGAGGCGATCAGTCGTTTTCCAGTGCCGCGAAACGTTAAACAACTCCGAGGATTTCTTGGACTCACAAATTATTATCATAAATTCACGAAAGCATATTCCGATGCAACCTATCCGTTGTTGGCTTTACTAAAAAAGGGTGTCAAATGGAATTGGACAAACGAAGTAAATGGTAGTTTCAATCGGGTTAAGGAGTTATTTTGCGATGCCATGATCTTGCACCATCCCGATCCGCGCAAAAGGTACTATCTACAGTGCGACGCGAGTAATTACGCGATAGGAGCTGTTCTTTACCAAGTGTCGGATGATAATGATGAATCAATTGTCGGTTTCACCAGCAGAACATTAAAAGGTGCGGAATTAAACTATTTCACAACCGAGAAGGAGCTTTTGGCTATCGTTTATGCACTAGAAAAATTCCGAAGTTTTATACTAGGAGCAAAGCTCACGATAAAAACTGATCATAAAGCGTTGACGTTCGTGTTGACATGCAAGCTTATGAGTTCCCGGTTGGCGAGGTGGGTACTGTTCATCCAAACGTATGATTTCGACATTGAGTATGTGAAAGGAAAGGAGAACATAGTCGCTGATGTTTTAAGCCGTTATCCGCCTGAAAAACAAGAAAGCATAGAGTCAATAAATCAGTTTAAAATCGTAGCACCATTAGTGAAAGAACCGAGCATAGAATTAACAAAAGATTTAAAGTCCATGGCAAGGAATCAAAAGGAAGATCCCGAAATTAAAGAATTATTGAAGTTAGATTTACAGAAAAATAAATACTTTACCTTAATCAACGACGTTCTGTACCACCATGAGCCAGGGGGCAGATTACGTGTGTATTTACCAGAGGGTTTAGTAAAGAAGTTGATTAAAGAATGCCACGAAATTTATGGGCATATAGGAGCGTATAAATGCTACAAGACTTTGGGAGAAAGGTTTTACTACCCGAAATTTGCGAAGGTGATTCGGGGTGTATTGTCAACGTGCGACAGATGCCAAAGATGCAAGGTGCCAAACCTTTATAGTTACGCGAACATGCAGAATATAGTACCTGATGGAGTTGGCGATTTAGTATCGATTGATTTTTTCGGTCCGCTACCTTCGAGTAAAGGGAATTATAAATGGCTTCTCGTAACAATAGATGCGTTTAGTAAATACGTAAAACTCTACCCACTGAAACTCGCAAATGCGCAATCCACCATAAATTGTATTTTTAATCAATATATCCCAGAGTTAGGCAAACCCAAGCGAATGCAATTCGATCATGGGACCCAATTCACGTCAAAAGTTTGGATCGAAAAAGTAAAAAAAGAGGGTATTATCCCCATATTTTCCTCAATAAGACACCCGCAAGGGAATATAGTCGAAAGAATTAATCGTGAAATCGGTAGATTTTTCAGAACTTTACTAAAAGACAAGCATACTGCCTGGATTAACTGGGTTAGTATAATTGAAAGTTGTATGAATGAGGTACACCACGAAACAATTGAATTCGCTCCTTGTGAAATACAATTAGGCAAAAAACCGACACGTTTTTGGGAACATTATTTTACCGATCAGAAATTAGATTTAAATCACGAAAAGAAACTAACTTTAGTTAGAGAAAGAATTAAACGCAAAGGCAAGCGACGTGCGGACCGTTTTAATGCTACGCACAAGATGGCTCGGTTTAAGCTAGGCGACTTAGTGTTAGTTAAAGCATTAAACGTTTCTGACACCCAGAATAAACGTATGGCAAAGTTTTTTACGCTTTATGAAGGACCATATAGACTTAAAAGACAGGTAGGCGAGGCAACCTATATCCTTGAGAACCCTGAAACAGGCATAGAAAGAGGAAAGTTTCATGTTAACATGTTTAAATTGTATTTGGCTGACAGTGTCTAGAATTTAAATGGCAACAACGTAAAGGTCGTAGAAAACGTTAAGAAGCGACACTTCAAAAACAGCAGTTACAAATTTGAACTTACCAGCTTGACAGCAGGACTTGGTTCACACCAAGGATACAGGAGGTCATCTAGCAGGAGGGTATAAAATAAGCGCACTGGTTGACGACAGTCATTTGCTAATCAAACCAGCATCATGTACGGGTACAAGAGTGTGCAAGACAAAGCCACCCAGACGAATAGTCAGGAAGATTTAATTCCTGATCCGAATAATAACGACATCATCCGCAAGTCATCAGGAAAATTCGTTAGTGGGAAAGGAAAGCATCGTCCTGGGAAAGGTTTCCAAACTAAAAAACCTAAAGCTGAAAAGAAGAGAAAAATTGAAGCAGTGAAGGCAGAAGAAAAGAAACCAGAGTCAGTGACGGTTAAAAAAGCAAAAGTTGAATCGCGGATGCCTTGGAAACTGATTCCAATAGACGTACCAGTTCGGACGCCAGAAGAACAGAAGGAGCATAAGCGGAAAATGGAATTATTAAAGCTTTTTGGTACGCTGAATCTTCCGTCACCGTTGAGATCGCCGCAACGCCAAATACCGGCGCCATTGTCACCATTGCCGATGTCGCCAGGTACACCTGAATATGTCAGAGATTTTGACTTCACGGATCCATTGGGATTGAAGAAGCAGTGAGAGGAACACCAAGCTATAGAGAATAATAAGACTGCATACAAACCAAAGAAGACTCGTTCGACACCAGAATTTCACAAGAATTATTTGCACATGATGAAGAAGACACGATTTCAATCAGCTGCAAATAATTAGGGGGCAATGTAACATATCAGCTGCTCCGAGTCAGATCAGCGCGCGCATCGACAGCTCGACCGAACGAAAGACCAGCGTGACGTCATCGAAGGTATAAATTCGGCACTGTCAGCCGACTCGGGAGCATTTGCCGCCTGTCGGGGTATTCTAGCTCATTTCTATATCATTTCTTTGCAAATCATACTGGGGGTCTTCACCGGGTGATTATTTAGCTTCATTTCAAATCTTAGAGTCAATAAAATAAATGTAACGCCAGTCGGGTTCATTTCAATATAATTTAAAACATAGCAACAGCCAAACGCGGCATCATATTATTATCTTCGAGTCAAAAACCTATAGCCTGTCGGTATAGCAAAACAAACCTAGCGTTAAGAAAAACTTGTAAATAGAAAAACCGAGAAAACCGTTCAAATTCAAAACTAGAAGTTAAGTTTAGTTTTATTATTTCTTTTTCTGTACTATTTTTATATTCTTTATTTTTCACAAATTACTGATTAAAATAATCTTAAACTGGATTTTCATCTGACGCAAAACCTTTATTACAAAACCTAAAACATCTTCATGAATCCCTTTTATTTCACAGAATTCTAGGTTCAGGTGCTCTCGCATTGGTATCGATTTTTAATCCATATCCACTGCTTTGATCACTCTTAACTCCGGAATTTCAGGGACACCAGGTTCAGGTGCACTTGCATCGGTATTGATTTCTAATCCGTATCCGCTGCTTTGGACACTCTTAACTCTGGATCTTAGCTCTGTAAACCCTACGTGGCGTACCGAGTCTGACAGCTTAGCTTTTCACAATATTTGATTCACCAACGCTCGACATATAAATTTTATGCAACATCCCACGACCATCAGTCCATTTTCTTAAATAATAAAATTAATTAAAAAGGACCCAAACGTTGCAATATACACATATTTATAAGATATATATATACATATATATTGTGACGTTGCATTTCGCAACAGCCACAGTCGGGTCACCGGAGACGGAAAAGACGTGAGGACGGACATCTCCAGAAAGTAGCCAGGTCACAGGTCTTAGATTATTTTGATTATTGCTTATGTTATCTCTCATCTATTCTTTTCTATTCTATACTATTCTATGATACTCTGTAAACTGTCGGTGCTCGGGAAGACTACGCCAGGACGTCGAGGGATTCATCCGACGTCTCTACCGAGGTCTTTCCCGAACTATTAGTTCCCGTCTCTCTCTCTCTCTCTCAAGCTCTCAGTCGTGGATGCCGCAGGAAAGGTCGAATAAGGACGACTCACAGAGTCATTCCTCCCGTTCCCGCAGACTTCTCAGCCAGGTGCTGGACCACTTCTCGTCAACTACTTCTGGACGTCTCGTCAATGGTCGAACAGAGCAGGGTGAACACACCAAAGTAGCCCAACCGAGCTTCCCGTTGCCGAAGACTCATCGACCTGGAGTCGAGCTAGACCCAAATCATCGACTTTCTCGTCATCGTCCCGCTATCGTGGTTACTCAAGAAAGGTCCCGATAGTAGAACTGCAATCGTGTGATGCAGGTCTGCCTGTAAACCTTCCACACCGTTCATGGGGAAATCTGGATGCAGATCCGGTTATTTGGAGCATCAGAACTTCCGCCAGATCCTCTAATTGGTCAGTTTTTACAGTAAAAGCGCAGCTAGAGTGCACTTCGCCGACGATGATCCCGAGGAGTCCCGAGACAACGCAACCGAGCTTGAGCAGAGGAGAGAAGAGGAGAGAAACCGTCGAGTCCCGTCAACTACGTTTGAATTAGCCCGCCGCATCATTCAGCTAACTATATGCTGGACAAATGTTCGAAGTAAGGATGAATTGGACAACGCGTTCCCGAAAGTATGCCTAATCATACTCGACACCTGATTCGTCAAACCAAACTACCGGCGATGCTAGGCTCAACCACATGGTAATCCCTAGGCTATAAAACGTAGGACGACACAGGACTCAGCCTACTTCTACGCTTGTTCGTCCTCACGCCAAGTCTACGATATCCCGAGTATCCCGAGTTATAGTGTACTTTCTTCTATTCTGTTCTTTATCTTCAATTCTGTTCTTTCTCTTCAATTCTGTTCTTTATCGTCAAGTCTGTTCTTTATCTTTCTTTATCCCGTATTTCAAGTTAGTTTATTATAATATTTAGATTCAGTTTAGTTCCCGTTTATACGAGGAAGTTATATTTCATCGATAAGGTAAGACCTATTTTCTGTAAAACCACGAGTTCGCTCACGAATCCCGTTTAGTCTGTATTCTATTATATTATATTTGGTGTGACGTAGGTCACGATAACGGCATGTAAGTCCCAGACTTAATCCCGAGTAATTAATATTGTATTATTAAAAACGGATTCCCGAGTTAACTCGTGTTTAGCGTCTATTTGTGGCTTTCTTATCTTATTGCTTTCTTTATTTTCTTATTCTGCTTAACGCATGTTGTAGAGTTTAGTCGCTTATATTCTTTTCTTTTCTTTTCAATAAAATAGAATAAATGATAGCAATCGACCTGTAAAATATATATAATTCTGGAGATAGCGAGCGTAGAAGCAAGCATTTGTTATTTAATTTCTATTTCTTAGTTCTTAGTATTTGATCTGATTTATTCTGATTTCTTGTGCATGAGTATTATTATAATTATTATTATCGTATGACATGTTTTTCCGTTCAACCTAAAATTGTATTTCGCATTATATCGAGCCGCACTGTTTGAGTACTTTTCTATTGTGCTATTATATTTTCTGTGAATATTCTTTACGATCTAATCCCGATATTCCCGAATTAATCTGAGACACAACGATAATATTAATAAAAACGAATTCTTTATATCCCGTAAATCACATATTTGATTAAATAAATCAATCAGATATCACATGTTAATTATTCTTGTTTAATTTGGCAACCCAGCCCCTCTACCGTTAATTAATCTGAGCTAACTGGTCATTTCCGCCGTCAATTCTTTGATATCTATTGTATTTTGATCGACGTTTTCACGTCTGGCGCCCAAAATTAGTTTTGTCTAATTCAATAATTAATTAATCCTCACGTACTGACGCCGAAGGTGCACGGAGCTAGGTTCACCCTTTGCCTTTAAAAGTTTCTTCGTTGCAAATTGGCGCCCAACGTAAAGGGGCCACGCCAGAAAGGGTTCTTTGCCAATAAAAATCCATATAAAAATCTAATGTCTCAGATAAATTCCCGATAAAATCGGTTAAATTCAAACTTATAAGCAGTCTCGATACAAACACAAAAGAAAAAAAAGTCCGCGAACCTAGAATAAGAGTCAGACAAAAGAAATTTCACAAAGGTTCACAATGAGCGATTAATAATCCCTTCTATCTAACAATAGAATACCGAAAATAACAATCAACGTATTAACGATATTTAACAATAGGTAAAATCAAATATTACAAACAAGGTATTAACGATATCTATAACAATAGAGAAATCGAAAAATAACCCACAAAGTATTAACGATCCCGAAAAAGGATTAACGAACAATAACAATCCTAACCGCTACAGAACGGTTTGTTTACTTTCTTCTCCCGTGCGTTAAGATTCTGTGTTGTCAAACTAAATAAAATGAGCCACAGTTAAAAATTTAACTTCGCCGTTATATGCTACGACCGTCCTCTAGAGACGCGTGGATTTATTTACTTTTTGCGGAACAACTACGCGCTGAACTAAGTTATCGTTCTTTATCAACCGAAGGAACAGTACCAACTTTAAGGTACCGATTATTACGTTTTCTAATGTCTCAACGAGGAGAAAATGGCGATAAGCCTCCTACTCCTACTGGAGAACATCCCGAACCAAATAATCCTAATCAACTTCAGATACAAGACGCTACGTATGAAAGTCCGCAATCAACGAATCAATTACCGCCTAACGACAGAGAAACTCCCGCACACGTGGTAGAAAATAACATTCCAGGAGCGAGTGGAGGTCAACCCCCGCCCAATGACAACCAACAGCATGTCAATGCTAATACTTCGCGATTTGTTATGATACCAAACAATAACAATAATTCACTAGCGACCAATAACGGTAATCCGAATTTTAATCGTGAACCTCAATTCTTTAATCAACGAAATTCGGAATTTCAAACTTTCGCCGAACCGGAATACGATTTCCGTGACGAAAACCGTTTTTCCCGATTTAATTCCCGACAACAAGAATTCCTGGATAGAGATATCCAACCATTGACACCACAAAATAACTTCTCACCAAGGCTTCAAACTCCTACGCACGCCACCTATGAAGCCATGCGTAGATGGAATTTAAAATTTTCTGGCTCCCGTAGCGAAGATTCCGACGCCTTCCTATATCGATTACAAGAAGGCAGACACTTGTTTAAAATTCGCGATGCCGATCTTTTAGGCTGTTTACCTTTCTTTTTAACGAACGTTGCGTTATACTGGTTCCGTACCAAACGTCACACGTGGCACACGTTCAGAGATTTTGAATTTGCTTGGCGTGATAGATTCGGTAAGCCTAATTTACAGTTCGAACTACGCGAAGAAATCCGAAAGCGTACGCAGGGTGAACAAGAACAAGTCGCCGATTACCTCACGTTTATGAGAGCGTACTTCGATCGTCTAAGTCCCGGTTGGCCTGACGAAGAACAATTAGACTACGCTTATCGTAATCTTCTCCCGCGATATCACGTCTTGATTAATCGTGACGATCTAATGACGCTAGATGAGTTAGAACATCTCGCTCGTCGTCTAGAGCGCAGTTTTCAGGATGCTACTACTTATCAGGCACCTCCGACTCCCGAGCGAACTCTAATGCCAGAGCTCGCATACCGTGGACCGAGAACTCCAAACCGTCAAAATCGTCTCACCATAGCTAATCTCGATTTAGAGGATATGAGATCATCTGACGAATCTCCCGAATGCGTAAATGCAGTACAACCGTCAAATGACCAAAACCAGGAAAAACCAAAAAAACCTTTCCGTCAACAACCGCGTAAAGAATCGAAAAACGACAACAAGACTTCGAAAAATCGTCCGGTTACCGCCGCTGTTGTTAATCCCGATTTACCGTGTACTTCTAGTGCTGCTTTGCAAGCCGCTAGCAATCCGTTTTTATCGACTCCCGTACAAGGTACAAGTTCTCGTAACACCACGTGTTACAACTGTAGAAAACCCGGTCATCGTTGGCCAGAGTGCACTGAGCCTCGACGCATCTTCTGCTATAGATGTGGACGAGATGACGTCACTAAGCTGACATGTCCTCGCTGCTCGGGAAACGCCTAAAGGAGCCGTGCTCACGGGCTATTACGGTCTCCAAAGTAACGCCCGGTAATAACGACAATAACGATAATCACAATAATACCGATAATAGCCAAACACAATTGCATCATAATGATCTAGAATTCTGTAGTCCAGTAGACTCGCGTAATAAAATTTCTCTTTTATTCCTAACGATATCAATTCACGGAACTCTATTAAAAGCTTTATTTGACTGTGGATCTTCTCGCACGTTTTTAAACGCGGAAAGTGAAAATCTATTAAAGAGATTAGGCTTTGTCACTACGACAACATCCCGTTCTACTCCCGTATTAATGGCTGCAGGACAAAAAGCCGAAATCACAGGTCAAGTGATAATTCCCGTAGAATTACAAGGAATAACTCGCGAAATCTCCGCGCGAATCATTCCCGATTTGAATTTTCCATGTATTCTCGGACTAGACTTTATCAAACTTTTTCAAATCACAGCTGATTTCAATACTTCCACTTGGCATTTTCGAGATAATCCTTTTAAGGAATTTGAATTTGAAACTTTATCTTCTACGTCTGTTTCACATTGTAACGGTATCACAACGCTAACTGGTGCGCAGTCGATCGCCTTAAAGTCTTTATTGACTAAAGAAATTCCGCCTACTACAGAGGTTATAGGAGTTACTTCTTTAGCCACTCACAAGATCGATGTAGGAAATCATCCCGCGATAAGACAGCGTGCGTACCGTGTCTCACCTGCAATTCAAAGCGCGATCGACCTCGAAGTCGATAAAATGCTTAACGCCGGAATAATCGAACCATCCCGCAGTGAATGGGCTAGTCCCATTGTTATGGTAAAGAAACCGAACGGATCATATCGATTCTGTATCGATTTCCGCAAGGTCAACAGCGTATCTAAAAAAGACGCGTACCCTCTCCCGCGGATGGATATGATTCTAGATAAACTAAGATTAGCTCGTTACATTTCGACCATTGATTTAAGCCAAGCTTATTTTCAAATACCTCTTGCTAAAGAAAGCAGAGAAGTTACCGCTTTTATCGTTCCAACTAAAGGTCTCTTTCACTTTACTCGCATGCCTTACGGATTAACCGGAGCTCCTGCAACTTTTCAGCGACTATTAGATCGATTAATCGGACCAGCAATGGATCCTTATGCGTTTGCTTATTTAGACGATATAATTATCGCTACACAAACGTTTGACGAACATCTCGATTGGTTACGTCGCGTACTACGTACTATTTATCAAGCAGGCTTGACCATTAATCCCGATAAATGCGAATTTTGTTGTTCCGAAGTTAAATATTTAGGCTTTATCGTGAATCAAAACGGCTTACAAGTAAATCCCGATAAAGTAGCTCCAGTCGTAAACTATCCTGTCCCGAAGACAGTAAAACAATTACGGAGATTTTTAGGAATGGCTTCCTGGTACCGCAGATTCCTTCCGAATTTCGCAACTACCACCGGACCTTTAAACCGTCTTCTACGAAAAGATCAATCATGGATCTGGGAGAAAGAGCAGGCCGATGCTTTTAACGAAATTCGTCGTTGCCTATCAACAGCTCCAACCCTCGCATGTCCCGATTTTTCATTAAAATTCGTGTTGCAAACCGATGCAAGTATCGTTGGTCTAGGTGCCGTTTTGACACAATCTCCCGGTGATATCGAACATGTAATTGCGTATGCAAGCAGAACACTAACAGATGCCGAGCGCAAGTATTCAGTTACGGAACTGGAATGCCTTGCTGTCATCTGGTCAATTCAAAAGTTTAGACCTTATATCGAAGGTTACCGATTCACAGTTATTACTGATCACAACAGCTTGAGATGGCTTCACGGCCAGAAGAATCCTGCTGGCAGATTAGCCAGATGGTCACTGGAATTACTAGGATATGATTTTGATATAGTTTACCGAAAAGGTGCACTTAATCACGTACCCGATGCGTTATCAAGGATTCCCGAACAAGATCCCGAGACAAGTGCCGCGATAGTTCCGCCGCGTATCCCGTGGTACGATAAGCGTAAAAGAGACGTTGAGACTTTCCCGATACGTTTTCCAACTTGGAAAATTGATAATGGTCAATTATATTTTCATCGACCAAATCCCGTTATCGGAACCGCAGTAAACGATCTAAACGCGTGGAAATTAGTTCTCCCAGATAATCAACGAAATCAAGCTTTAGAAGAAGCTCACAATTCACCTCAATCAGGACATTTAGGTACCGATAAAACATACAAACGAGTAGCCACTACCTATTATTGGCCAGGTATGTTCCGTGACATCTCCCGTTACGTCCAAGTATGCGACACGTGTCAACGAAGCAAGGTTGAGCAAGCTGCTCCCGCCGGTTTCATGGGTAGACGCGTTGTAGAAGAACCATGGTTAGTCGTGGCCATGGATATCATGGGTCCACTTCCACCTAGTAAATCAGGTTTCGCGTACATTCTTGTTATCCAGGATTTGTTTACAAAATGGATCGAATGTTGTGCTTTGCGTAAAGCTACCGGTAAAAACATCCGTGATGCGTTTGAAGAGAATATCATTAATCGATGGGGTGCACCGCGAGTAATGTTAACTGACAATGGTACAGAGTTTAACAATAACATGATTAAAGAATTAGCGACAACGTTTCATATAAAGCATACGACGACGCCTCCTTACCATCCGCAGGCAAATCCCGTTGAGCGAGTTAATCGCGTATTAAAAACAATGATTATCGCTTTTCTCGAATTTGATCATCGAGAGTGGGATCTTCACTTAACTGACTTCCGATTCGCGTATAATACCGCCAACCATACGTCGCTAGAAACAAGTCCCGCATTTTTGAATTTTGGTAGAGTCCCGAGAGCTGTAAACTCCTTAAAATCCCGTATCGAGGGAAATCCCGACATCGAGCCACAAGCTCCCCAATTATGGAAAGAACGGATGCAGCGTATGCAACTGCTCCGAGATTGGGTCTCCGAATGTCTCGAAAACGCCCATACAAGACAGGCCGGATATTATAATCTTCGGAAGCGACCTGAAGGATTTACTCTCGGAAAGCTCGTAATGAAACGACAACATGTATTATCGTCCGCGACGCAACATGTTGCCGCCAAACTCTCGAAGAAATTCCACGGACCATTTAAGATTACTCGATTGCTATCTCCTGTAGTATGTGAACTTTCTGAGGTGGAAGGTAGAAAAGTAGTGGGAATTGCACATGTAAATGATCTGAAGTTCTATCATCAACCTGAATGATCTGTCCCGTACGTAGCATACATCCCGAATCCCGACGATGTTCTTCGGCTCCACCGAGGACTTCGTGGAGGCGTGGCCGTACCTCAGGGAACATGAGGGTCTAGTCAGAAATTTTCTGTATGATCACCCTGATCTACAGCGTGATCTGACCGCTGGCCTTGTCGCCGCCAGAGAGGCTCGCGAAATACGCGTCCTCTTAGCCGAACGACCTGGTCGCATACGGGAAATCCCGGAAAGCCGCGACCAAGGGGTTCAAACGGAACCTCCATCCACCCATAACCAGGGTATCCAGGCAACTTCAGAGATCCGAGACCAGGGTGCACAAGCGACTCCCGAGACCCGAGACCAGGGTACCCAAAGCGGTCCGTTGGTGCAGATCAGCCAGGGCACCCAGTGCGATTTTACCAATATTGCACGCGCGCAGGCAAAGGAACGACGCGTCTCGTTCGCTCCCGAGGTGATACCCGATCCACCAGCCCCGACCCGGTTGCCTACAGTTAAAGACGAACCTTCATCTACGTCCCGAACCGTTTCACCGTACGCGTCTCAGGGTGCGTATCCCCAAAGCTACGCAGGTACTGCCTCCGGGCTAGATCAGCCTTCGACATCTGGAACGACCTCCAAAAACATGTTCCCGAAGCACCAAGCCAAGGTGACTAGCACCACCACACCAAGAGCTACTCAAGGATCGTTATGCTGGAATTGCGACCAGCCTGGACATGAGCGCGGTGCCTGTCCTCAGCCAAAGAGGTTGGTTTGCCACCGTTGTGGAAGGAAAGGTGTTGCGGTAAGCCAGTGTCCAAACTGTTCTTTCGGGTACCATCCCGACCAAGTGATCCCCAGCATCGCAAGGCGACGTGCCTTTAAACAAGCGTCGCGCATCACGAACCCGTACCATCTTCCGGATGATGTTTTCCGTTTCAAGCCTCCTTAACTTCGTTCTTTACTTTAAACTCTCCATCTATTTTATCTTTACTTCATCTCATTACATTACTTACTTAATCTTACTCTGTACTATATCTTACTATCTTACTTACTATTAATATCCCGATTCTCGTCTAAACGAGCAACGTAAATGCAAGCGCATTATTCCCGCCAGCCTAGCTGAGAACTACGTTGTAGTGAAATCTATAAAATCTATTTCGGCCTATTATTCAAAATTCCTTAAATTATCGTCAATTTTCTATTTAATTAAAATAATATGATTTACCATCCCGTCATATTATCAATAAAATGTAATTAGCTTTAGTTAATTCACGCTTGTTCCCGAATTAAAAACTAATAGCATCTCAATATTGCATTCAACATTCACTAACCTAATCCATCATCTGTTTAATATTTAGTTAATCGTAAAAATTATTCGTTCAAAATAACGCCTCTGTGAACCAGCCTGAAAAATCTCGTTGTTTATTTAGTTCAGTTAATTTTAATGCCATCTTCACCTTGTTACTTAGGTAACTTTGTCAAATACAGTTTGCGAAATGGTGCCAAAAGGATTTGTCGGACCCACATTAAAATAGCTTAACCGAAGACAAATCACTTCGAGGTTTCGTACGCTAAAACATCTCAGCGTAATTTTAGTTCTCTCTCTTATTAGACTAAGAAACAAACTTCAGCTTTACTTAGTAGTTTTCCTACCTCGCTTACTCTCAGAAGAATTATTATTTTCGAGTCAACCAGTTCCTTAAGCAAAACCTTCGCGTTCAAAACACAATCCACAAAAGATCGCTAGGGTTGACACGAAACAGGTCTGTAATACCGCACCAGAGGAAAGTCACCGACTTCCCTCCGAAGGAAGGGTGGGGTTGTGACGTTGCATTTCGCAACAGCCACAGTCGGGTCACCGGAGACGGAAAAGACGTGAGGACGGACATCTCCAGAAAGTAGCCAGGTCACAGGTCTTAGATTATTTTGATTATTGCTTATGTTATCTCTCATCTATTCTTTTCTATTCTATACTATTCTATGATACTCTGTAAACTGTCGGTGCTCGGGAAGACTACGCCAGGACGTCGAGGGATTCATCCGACGTCTCTACCGAGGTCTTTCCCGAACTATTAGTTCCCGTCTCTCTCTCTCTCTCTCAAGCTCTCAGTCGTGGATGCCGCAGGAAAGGTCGAATAAGGACGACTCACAGAGTCATTCCTCCCGTTCCCGCAGACTTCTCAGCCAGGTGCTGGACCACTTCTCGTCAACTACTTCTGGACGTCTCGTCAATGGTCGAACAGAGCAGGGTGAACACACCAAAGTAGCCCAACCGAGCTTCCCGTTGCCGAAGACTCATCGACCTGGAGTCGAGCTAGACCCAAATCATCGACTTTCTCGTCATCGTCCCGCTATCGTGGTTACTCAAGAAAGGTCCCGATAGTAGAACTGCAATCGCGTGATGCAGGTCTGCCTGTAAACCTTCCACACCGTTCATGGGGAAATCTGGATGCAGATCCGGTTATTTGGAGCATCAGAACTTCCGCCAGATCCTCTAATTGGTCAGTTTTTACAGTAAAAGCGCAGCTAGAGTGCACTTCGCCGACGATGATCCCGAGGAGTCCCGAGACAACGCAACCGAGCTTGAGCAGAGGAGAGAAGAGGAGAGAAACCGTCGAGTCCCGTCAACTACGTTTGAATTAGCCCGCCGCATCATTCAGCTAACTATATGCTGGACAAATGTTCGAAGTAAGGATGAATTGGACAACGCGTTCCCGAAAGTATGCCTAATCATACTCGACACCTGATTCGTCAAACCGAACTACCGGCGATGCTAGGCTCAACCACATGGTAATCCCTAGGCTATAAAACGTAGGACGACACAGGACTCAGCCTACTTCTACGCTTGTTCGTCCTCACGCCAAGTCTACGATATCCCGAGTATCCCGAGTTATAGTGTACTTTCTTCTATTCTGTTCTTTATCTTCAATTCTGTTCTTTCTCTTCAATTCTGTTCTTTATCGTCAAGTCTGTTCTTTATCTTTCTTTATCCCGTATTTCAAGTTAGTTTATTATAATATTTAGATTCAGTTTAGTTCCCGTTTATACGAGGAAGTTATATTTCATCGATAAGGTAAGACCTATTTTCTGTAAAACCACGAGTTCGCTCACGAATCCCGTTTAGTCTGTATTCTATTATATTATATTTGGTGTGACATAGGTCACGATAACGGCATGTAAGTCCCAGACTTAATCCCGAGTAATTAATATTGTATTATTAAAAACGGATTCCCGAGTTAACTCGTGTTTAGCGTCTATTTGTGGCTTTCTTATCTTATTGCTTTCTTTATTTTCTTATTCTGCTTAACGCATGTTGTAGAGTTTAGTCGCTTATATTCTTTTCTTTTCTTTTCAATAAAATAGAATAAATGATAGCAATCGACCTGTAAAATATATATAATTCTGGAGATAGCGAGCGTAGAAGCAAGCATTTGTTATTTAATTTCTATTTCTTAGTTCTTAGTATTTGATCTGATTTATTCTGATTTCTTGTGCATGAGTATTATTATAATTATTATTATCGTATGACATGTTTTTCCGTTCAACCTAAAATTGTATTTCGCATTATATCGAGCCGCACTGTTTGAGTACTTTTCTATTGTGCTATTATATTTTCTGTGAATATTCTTTACGATCTAATCCCGATATTCCCGAATTAATCTGAGACACAACGATAATATTAATAAAAACGAATTCTTTATATCCCGTAAATCACATATTTGATTAAATAAATCAATCAGATATCACATGTTAATTATTCTTGTTTAATTTGGCAACCCCCCCCTCTACCGTTAATTAATCTGAGCTAACTGGTCATTTCCGCCGTCAATTCTTTGATATCTATTGTATTTTGATCGACGTTTTCACGTCTGGCGCCCAAAATTAGTTTTGTCTAATTCAATAATTAATTAATCCTCACGTACTGATGCCGAAGGTGCACGGAGCTAGGTTCACCCTTTGCCTTTAAAAGTTTCTTCGTTGCAATATATATATATATGTATATATATATATCTTATATATTCTTATATATACAGGGTGTAAATCTTAACTCTGTACATACTTATAGGGTGTGTAAGGGGTGCCAATACAAGCATTTTGAGGTATGACATCCAAGGTCGGAAACTCATCCTAACGGATGTGGAGGGCTTCGAAGGTTCTAGTACCGCGCGCTTTTTGTAGTGTAATGAATCAGATGTAATCATTTTTGACCCAACATTTTATTCAGCCGTAGACAACAGTACAAATGTTCTTGTGTGGAATCAACAAAACGATAAACTTGGCAATAAAAAAATAGCAAAACAATTTCCGGTGCTTATAAACAGATTTTGAAAAAAATATGGAAAACGAAATGGGGTTTGGCACACTTGGGCTTTTCGATTTCCATAACTTTTTCAAATTCTGTTGAAAAGCACCGGAAATTGTTTCGTTATTTTTTCATTTCCAAGTTTATCGTTTTGTTCATTTCGTGCAAGAACATTTACACTGTTGTCTACGGCTGAATAAAATCTTGGGTCGAAAGTGATCACATCTGATTCATTAAATTACGATCAAGCGTGCACGGTACCATATCCTTCAAAGCCCTCCACAGTGGTTAGGATGAGTTTCCGACCATGGGTGTCATACCTCAAAATGCTTGTATTGGCACCCCCTACACACCCTATAAGTTTGTACAGAGTTAAGATTTACACCCTGTATATATATATATACTTATGTATGTATATACTATGCGACGTTCCAACACTGGATGGTACCATAAAAACGGTTTTGGTCGCAATAATCCTGTAATAAAATGAGAGATTAGTAGATTAGTAGCACTATACCATCCTATATGCATTCAGGTTGAAGTGTGAATCCGCATGACTTATATGCGCATGGCTGCTTGGGACTCTAAATGAGTTCTGTGATGTATGGTGAAAATATCAAATTATCCACCCATCATCTGCTGCTGAATGAAACGTTAGTGATTCTGACCGATCTAGCAGTAACTCTGTAGTGTTCCAGCCAATACTTGATATCAATGTTCTTTAATCCAATAAGGTTCAATGACTATTTCACCAAGCGGAATTGTATATTACAACTTTGTCATACCTGAATGCATAAAAAGGTAGAGATATCAGTGCATGATACATCTTGATGGCTCAGTCGCATAACGCAGTATCTCGCAAGCCACTCCGAAACCGCTCTGTAGTTATACCGCAAGTCTATAGCGCTACAGATTGATTTCGGAGTGGCTTGCGAGATACTGCGTTATTCGACTGAGCCATCGATGTTATTGTGTTGATCGATTATTTCATGATCATTTTCGCCGATAATCACCAATGAATTGTGGCAACATGTTTCTTGTTTCAGTTTATTTTATTTGCATAACCAGGTATTGTTGTTTCAGTGTTTGACTTAGGTCCAGTTCCACAATCGAAGGTTAAAATTTGAACTAGGTTTAAACTGCTAAAGATTGCCTGTCGTTGGCTGAATCCGTCGCTAAGCCAAGTTTAAACGTAAACTTGGTTGAAAGTCAAGTTGTGGAACTGGGCCTTACAATTCAAACTAACTGTGAGAGATCATAGTACATCGCCGTGATGAATAGTTGAATTACAGAATAAATCTGTCATTGAAAATGTATGTGTCATATTCAGTCTGTTTGAACTTGTTGCCAAACTGTTTGTGCATAGGTATAGATATACGTTTGGATATATTTTATATTTGCTTTCGTTTTTGACCATTCTTATATTGTTTGTACGTAATCATCTTGTGAATTATTGGCAATCATTTTGAAGATTAATTTTTTTTTTTTTTTCATGTTGGATACATTTGCCTTCTTTTTACTATAACTTTGCCATACCATGGTCAATTGTTTTTTATTTTTTGCATTATTGGATATATTTTAGTTGCCTCCTTTTTACTATACCTTTGCTATACCATGGTCAATCGTTTTTTATTTTTTACGTTATTGGATATATTTTAGTTGCCTCCTTTTTACTATACCTTTGCTATACCATGGTCAATTGTTTTTTATTTTTCACATTATTGGATATATTTTAGTTGCCTCCTTTTTACTATACCTTTGCCATACCATGGTCAATTGTTTTTTATTTTTCACATTATTGGATATATTTTAGTTGCCTCCTTTTTACTATACCTTTGGCATACCATAATCAATTGTTTTTTTTTTTTTTTTTTTTTTTTTTTACATTATTGGATACATTTTAGTTTCCTCCTTTTTACTATACCTTTGCTATACCATGGTCAAATGTTTTTTATTTTTTACATTATTGGATATATTATAGTTGCCTCCTTTTTACCATAACTTCAATCATACCATGGTGACATTTTTTCCTCAACGGTGGCATATGTATGTATTGTTTTGGTTAATAGTTTCATTTGGTGTTATCGGCACATGATAATAATAATAATAATAATAATAATAATAATAATAATGATAATAATAATAACAGAAAGTACTACTATTATCATTCTAGAGTCATGGGCAAAATTATATAGGAACTTTTCGTTTTGACTATAGCTTTCGAACATTGTGCTAAAATGGTTGGTATATAGGTATGGATTGTGCACTATGTACAGATTTTTTTACATTTCCATCGGTATACATGGTGTAACGGATGTAATAGTATTTTGGCAACCATATGTATAGCCTGTACACGGTGGTTAAATCACAGTCATTTGCCTATTTTTATTCATATCATTTCATTATATATATATATATATATATATATATATATATGTATTGTGCAGCGTCTTCCCTAACAGCGAACCAATGTCTTTCGCTATCTCAACCAACTGAACGAGGCTAGCGCCTGGTAGAGTAAGAGACAGGTGGCAAAAGGCTATGGTTCTCGCGGATTGGAAATAGCACGGTGTACAAATATTATGTTTTACATCACTACTAACATACAGTAAAGTTTCGAATTTAATTTGAAACAATGAATTTGACGTATTGGTTCGGAATTGTGCATAAGCATAACAAATGATTTCAACTCAATGTATAGTGAATATTAGAATGGAAAAGAGGAGTCTGTTTCGATTTTGTATTTGAGGCATATTTTTTTCTTGTCTGTAATCACCTCTACTGGGTAATTTTACTAGCTGAACTTTAATTATGTCAGCGGACATATTCATGCGACTGTTGTTCTTTCAACTCACGGCTACACTGACTATAGTTGGATGAGACTCTCTTTCATTTTCATTTTATTCACTATACAATACGACGGACGACTTGTGCACAGCCATATTATAATACAATATTCTTTTGCAGCTTTTAGCTAAGATCGTTTCGGATGAAATGTTTCACCTGTGATGCAAGTCAGTCCGTTGTACTGCATACACTGATACCAATGAAACAGATGTTATACTGATTCAAATTTGTCCAGAATCCATCAAGATAACATGCATCGAGTCATAATTCACCGAAGCGTAAGCAATATGCAATTGATATCTTGCAAGTTAGGAATATCAGTTATTGGACATGTCTCTGTAAACTCATGGTACATGTTATATGACAGATGCTGAAGCCAAATTTGGTATAAGTCCACAGCTGTTTCTTGGTAAAGTGTACATGTTATGTATATTATATGTTATTAGTATGACAGTTTATTCTGTAGTACAACTATTCACCGAAACGATGTACTATGATCTCTCACTGACTGGTTATGCGTATATTATGATTACGTACATATTTTCTGTGTTATGCATTCCGAACCAATAATTGACTGTGATTTAATATCGATATCAAAGAAATCGGTCTGATTTCTTTCAGTGATTTATAAATCTTAGTGTTCTTTGATTGTCAACTCTTTGTCCACATGTATTATGAAGTACCAGTTAATTTATCAATTGCATGTCTGTGCATGTAGGCTGTAGTTATAATATTTAGGACAAATGTATGTACACTGTTTTTTCAACTGCAGAGTTCATATTTCAAAGTTATAGTTTTTTTTTTTTTTTTTCACATTTTCAGGTAGAATTATTTACAAATAATTAAAGACAAATAGAAACGATCTCGAATATAAATGTTTGATGTTTGATATACTATACATATAGTACGACTCGTAAATGAAGTATTCTTTGTTTTTTGGTTTTTTTTTTTACGGTGGGCAACTTTTGTTCAGTACTTACTTACTGACATATTCGGATAACCGATCGAACAGTCATATTGAACTATAAAATATAATTTATATTTCTAATTGTGAAAAGGGCTAATAATACCGTGATGGTATATATGGTATATATATATATATATATAAGTAGATATGGGCAGCTTTAGGCAGACACAACAAACCCCCCTCTCCCCCCTCCCCCCTCCCCCTAGGCGTCTTTGGAGAATCCCCCCTCTCCCCGCTCCCCGCTTCCCTCGGGTCGACTCTGGAGAAAACTGAGGATTCCAACCTAACCTTCCCCCTTCCCCTCCCCCCTCGCTCTAACCGATTTCTCAGCTGGGGTATCCTAGGGTTTTTTGTCCCTCTCACCCCCCTGCCCTCACCCCTGCCTACCCTTGCTCAATATTGGGACGATCTGGGCCGTGTGACGTCATCCAAGACTTTGTCTTACGTCCCCCGCCGCCCTCACCCCCCGGGCCCTACGCCCCTGATCTTACATATATATATATATATATATGTGTGTTTGTGAGAATACATAGGTTGCGGACTTGGGAAAAATTAGGTGGTGCGGGAACCCTGCTGCTTATATACTTATTTATGAATGGGTAAAGGTGTATAATTGAATGACGCGTTAATTACGAAAAAAAATCCAATTATTTCATTTATTCCTACAACTTATTTTCTAATACACACACAAGTAACTTATGCTAAGATAAAATATAGAATATTACGACTACGAGTATTCAATTTTCTTTGTAAATCTTACAGCTATGGTTATAGAAAAAATCCAATTATTTCATTTATTCCTACAACTTATTTTCTAATACACACACAAGTAACTTATGCTAAGATAAAATATAGAATATTACGACTGCGAGTACAATTTTCTGATATTTTTAAAAACAAAATCTTAATACTATAACGGCTACAAATGCCAAATACCTATATATATGGTATATTTTATAAATGTGTATACGTATATATATATATTTAAACGTGTACAAACATAGGGGCTCTGGAAAATTTCCAAGTATAAAAAGAGTGATTACGTACTGACTATTCTACAACTTATTCTACGATTACAATTACACATTTATTTCTTTTTCTTTTTATTTCTATTTCTATTTCTATTCGGCCCCGAGAGATTACATTTTTGCTTCGATGTACAATACTGAACGCCGTTACCGCGACAAGGGTGAGTGGGAACGGTGATTCCGCTCTTAGACCCAGCGGAAATTAACCCGATGTAAAACGATTTCGCTATGTGGTCGTTTGTCTCATGATTACCAGTAAATATATCGAGAAACCCGCGCAAAGACAAACCAGCAGCCATATAATACACAAACATAATGCAAAAGTGTCCACATACGTTAGAGGAAAAACTTTGTACCTGTCGGTCGTTCCAGATGTATCGTCGGCAATTTCTGCGTAGCCATCGTTTGTGGTGAGGGATAAGCGGGGGTAGTGCGAAGCTGTCAAAATAGGTACCGTGTCCGGACGAAGCGACGTAAAACCCCACCCAGTGCGTACCGGGTCTGGTGTGGTCATCGGTGTTTGAGACAACAGCTGCCGGGGGTGTCCACACCAGGGGAACCCGGTCGGCTGGGAAAACCCGCCTCAAGTTGCTCGGGAATAACGTTGACAACGCATGCTGAATCTGAAGGCTGTTCATTTCTCGAAATTTCAGAAACACCCGTATCGACTGTCGCTTCTGAAGAATTAGAGTCTGACGTGGTTGAGAGATCGAGCGGTCCTATTCGGTCGAAATCGATGATGATCGCAGGTGTGAATTTACCTGATTCTTTCTCCTTACGCGGTGCCTTAGGTGGACTAGGTGGCGGTGTGGGCAATGGCGATGAAAAATATTGCTTCAATAAATTTCTAGCAGGAAGCTTCGGTGGAGATCGCTGATGCTGTTGTCGTACTCGCGATGATTCCTCGTGATCGTTCCTACTGCTGTCAGGTGTTGGATGAGTATAACAGAGTTCCCTCTTGCCATTGACTGACTCGGCGTGCGCAGGATAGTCGTATTCGATGAGAAGTTTGCTCGCTTTGATCCATTTCTTCAACTTGACGACATTGTTGAGCGCGCACGTGAAAAATTCCTCCTTTTTAACTCCGTGAAACAAGCAATATTCCCTCGTCACGTCCAACTTGCCGAATGGCGGGCACCCAGAGTGTTCCAGATTTATAATCTTTCTCGATGTTACGGCCTCTAGATATTTTGACTTCTCTTGCCCCCTCGTTAAAATGCGGTAGGCCGAGCCAGCGATCTCTTGAAGATTGCTGTGCAGCTTCTTCAGCGAGATATCACCCTCGAACCAGTCGATCCCGTGGTGATAACACGTCACGTAGTTGTTCGCAACACGTTCTCTCTCGCTGAGTTCCGAGAATGCGTACGGAGGCTTGATTATCCAATGCGCGAAGAAACGATGGTCGACGGTAGTCACAGCCACTTCTTTCGGTAGAAATTGTTTCCCCCCAGCATGAAAACCTTGGATGTCTATTACGAAGTCCATGTTTGCTCGAAATCTCGCACTTGACTGATCTTGATCGGAGTCGGTGCGGTTCTTCTTATACCCGAGCATATGTTTCACCCCCTTCCATCGTCGGCTGCTTCCAACCCTAGGCAAAGACGAAGACTTGCAGGTCTGAACTTGTTTCTATGCCAGATGTCTGTGTATACGAGCGGTCTGGGGACTTCTCACAGCATGGGGTCTCGTCTACCCACCGAAATCTGTAATGACCTGCCGTGCGGCATCGATCTCTATGAGGTTGTCAAACTCTGCGTAAACGATGCAATTTATGGTTTCTTTAAGTGCCTCGTCAAATCGTACTTCTATCCTCAGAGTCCCATGCTTGACGAGTGACCAGTGAGACGGACAGTTAGCAGCTAGATCAGGTGTCAGGTCGAAGGCCATCAGACAGTTTCCCTTGGCGTATTGCAGTCTATTGATGCCGGTTCCCTCGTTGAGAAAATGTATACCGGTTCCCGAAAAGAGCGTGTGATACGCGTCAACGTACAAATGATCTCCGGAGAAATTCGGCAGCAGCGGTTTTGCAGGAACTTGTACGCCGTCCACGTACAGCGACAGGTAGTTGATCATAAAGTGTTGGAAGTTAAACGGATTTTTCTGCCTGTCTCCGTTGAAGGCTTTGTTACTGACCATCCCAATTATCACGCGTTTTGGTAGTTGTCCCAGAATCACGTTGTCCAGCATCTCTGATTGCACGCCCGCGTGAATGGTGAAGGCCCTCACCTCTACTCTCGTGACGGGATATTTAGCCGTACCTTTTGCCAATGTTCGCGCGTGGGCCAATAGAATTCCGGGGCTGATCTTGACGCGACGCACCAACAACGAAGTCTCGACTATGTGTATTCGGTGCAGAGGTGTAGATTCCAATATGCAGAAATTATCCCTCGATCTTACCAGACGCAGACGCAACTCAACTCCGTTGAGCAGAAACTTTTCCTGATTGAAGACGTCGCAGTGTAGATGTCCGAGCAGATCGACCATTCGTCCATTCTTCGTGATACTCTGACGTTTGATGAATCCGTCGTCCTTGGCTGCCTCAGCGGCGGCTGTATCGTAGACATCCGATTCTCCGTTCTCGCTTCCGTACCAAAGTCCGGTCGAGAGATGCGATTGTTTGGCATGCGGTGCATAATTCAGTAGAGTCTCTATGTAGGCGCGGTAGGCGTAAGAATTGTTTGCCGGTGATACGAGCTTCTGATTAAAGAATATGTCCACCTGATTGAACATCGAGTGAAGAAGATTATTCACAGGTGATACGGATGGTTCGGCTACAGCAGCCGCCGGGGGGTTCGCTGCGGTTTGAAGCGGTTGCACCCGTACGCGAACACTCAGCATAGTGTGTGCCAAGTCTAAGTACTCATCTCCGTGTCCCGGTACAACGAATTCGATCGGTGAGTCATCGGTCAGAGAGGATACCGGTTTGTAGTGTATCCACTGCCCAGCTTCGATGGATGTCTGTGTCGGTGGTAGAGCGAACAGATCTAGTTCGGACTTCATGCATTCTCCAGAATGTGCGTGTAGGAAAGCCATTATTATTGTTATTATCCGGTTGTCTGGGCGTCACTAGCGAGGTCCGAAAATATCGGTGATGGCTCGTTTTTTGCCACCCTTCTTACCCTTGCCGCTCTTCCCACCCGTAGTCTTTGCAGCTTTCTTAGTCTTCCTCCCCTTCTTTTTCTTGTTTTCACCCTTTTTCTTGGTTTTTCTTTTGTTGACTTTCCCTGTTCCAGCGGACTGTCGAGCGGCGATGAGTTTCTTGACACGCCCGAGTAACAACTGGTGATCCCGCTCCCCCGTCGCCCCTTTATATCCGGACCCCTTCATAAGTTTGACGACTTTATCTTTGGCCCTCTGCTGCAGGTTGCGGCCCGACTCCATAGCTCGCGCTTTCAACGCATCCTTGAACGAAACGTCGTTCTCCATGTCCGATAAAACATTCGCCCCCGTGCGTAAGGCCTCTTTTCCAACGGCCCTGACTCCACTGGACAATAGAGGTAATACCTTGCGGAATAATCCTCCCAAGAAACTTCCGATGCCGTGTCCGCGTTGGTACGGTGCCCCTCGATAAAAGCTTTCCATACCGCCACCCCCGAGCTGTGCCTCGTAATGGTCAGTGTATTGCGCCATGGTCAGTGTAAGTTTCCTCCACCTTATTGGACACGCCTAAAGTGTAACGTAACCGTCAAAGTCCCGGACTCAAATGGTATCGGCTTCCCCAGATGATCTCTTATATTGATTTCAATGGTACGGAAGTTTGTCAGCAGGAGCGGTATGTAGTGCGGTGGTGACAGGGTCTTCATCGCAGTTTCTCCAGGAATTGAGTTCGTTTTTCCACATGCTTGAATAACGCGTAACAACGGTGTAATCACAGTTCGAGCGGTTGCGTCATATCCCACTCCTGGCAAATTACTCGGACCCGCAACATCTTGTGAACTGGATTTATCGGCGATTCCCTCGAACCACAGCGGCGACGACGATGCAAACGATACAGGATAAAGTATCTCGGCAAGTCCCACCTCCCATTCTCCGGTCAGCTCGATCGAACGTGGTAACTGGGTGATGTAGCAGCAGGTTCGATTATCGGGGAAAAACTGCATCGAACTGTTGCTCGGCAGAGTGATGTAAAACTGGTCCTTCTCCATGACGCACATACGTTTCCAGATGTTTTTTTTTTTTTCAGTGTGGCTCAAACGCTAGGTGCAAACCGACTGACCGCCCGCTGTCCGAGTGTAAGAATACCCGGAATATGCGCGCGCACAAAGACGTCACCGATCTTAAAATGTTGTTTGCTTCATTCTGTCCCGTACTTCCAACCTTTTAATTCGAAGTGGTATCGTCTTTGTCAGATTGTCCCTCCCCTTTTCCGACTCGTTGAAGTTCTGCCTCGTAGAACGCGCCGTCAATTTCCTCACCTTCCATGTCCACCAATACATAGACAACAGGCGCGCGCGCGAGCACCTTGTGAATCTTGAAAAGTTCCTCACTCCAATTGGCCTCGTAGCCTTTCTGGAACGTTCCCTTCGTCTTGCTGATTCGTACGATGTCATCTTTACGAAATCTCGGCTTGCCGGCGACACGTGGCGGATATCGCCTCTGCAGGTTTGCTCGTGCTTGGGCGGCATTCTCCAGAGTCACTTCAGACGGAGCCATTCCTATGCTCGAGTGACGCGCCGCGTTGTAGGCCTCTACGATTCGTGGTAAAACATCAACATAGCGTTTTGTGTTTCTGTGTGTGAAGTACCGCCACAATCTCTCCTTGAGAGTGCGATTGAATCTTTCGACGATAGCCGCTTTTATTTCAGGGTTACGGGTGACGCGATATCGTATTTCATTTGCTGTGAGCAGTTTCTGAAATTCACTGCCGACGAATTCTTTTCCCTTGTCCGTTTGCAGCAGAACGGGTCTACGCTGCGTCATGCTCAACACGTGCTGGAATCCCTCAGCCACCGTACCAGCTGTCTTACGCTTCAGGGGTACGACCCACGCGTATTTACTCAAAACATCGATGACAACAAGTAGATAACGATAACCGTTGTTTTGCCTCTTCATCGAACTCAAATCGGCCAGATCGGCCTCCCAAACGTCGTCGATGTTGGAAACGTTGTATCTGGCACGTGGAAATTTTCTTCGCACAGATTTGTGCAGAGTATAAGCGTCCTGAGTCGCGAGCCATTTCCTCACCGTTTCGCCGGATTTGTCCCCTCTCGTGGCCCTCTCTAGATTCCGTGCCCCGACGTAACCAGCCGGGTGAGACGGATCGTAGTAGATTTTTTCGAGCCCCCTCATCACTTTATCAGACGCAGTCTCTTCCAATTCCGTCTCCTTCCACTGTCTACTGCGTACGGTGTGCTTCTCAAGACCCTTCTGTTACCCGTGAGCGGTGTACCGAGTGTACTGGGGTCCGAGTCATCGATACCGGATCTACTGGTCTCCGCGCGTGACCATTTTCCCCGACCCGAACGCGGTTCGCTGTGCCCCGCCGAAGTCGACAGCGAGACACTCGTTGACGCGGCGTCTGCGAATTTATCGTTGTCGAACGCCCGAATATTTTTCCAAAAGTCGTCGTTTCCCACGCACTCGTGTGGTATGTTGATCGCGTGGAGAAACCGAGCGAATTGTAATTGTCCCGATGGATTGAAGTTTTTTCTCGATCGTGCGGTATGGTTGACCAGATCGACTATGTTTGTACCAGGCACAGGTACACCGTCAATAGAAATCACCCCACCCTTGTCCCAGGCGAGTCGCGACGATACCCCGGACAGCGAACGCATTAAAAGACCGGCCTTGTTGATGAATCTGGTGGGGACGGATGCCAATACATTTTTCACCTGTGACGTCATCTCACTCTCGTTCAAAGTCCCCGTATTCTTGGTTTCTGTCACATCCGCCACTTTTTCCGTGCTTTCCACAGGTTTTGCAGCTGTTTCGTTGCTCCCCTCGCGAATCTCCAATTGCATAGGCTTTCGCGCATCGTTCGAGAAGTACAGATAACGTTGGAGCGCCTGCTGGTAGAGTTTCCACTTTTCTGCACTATCGTTAGTCCCCTCGTTCAAGATGTCGCTCATTTCACGGTCCAGTCGTGAAACAGGGTCCCCGTGAACGGTGTCCGAACCCGCTGAAGCACTCGCCGCGTCGCTCATCTGTCGTTGAAACCTCTTGAGTCCCTCCGCCGGTATTAGTACCATTTTCTTGGCACGCTCCATCTCCGCCCTCTTTTTTTTTCCTTTACTTGGGGAACAGTGCCGACGCCAGACCTCCCAGAATCGGTGCCAGTAGCAGACCCAAAAAACCGTCCCCTCGTTGAACCAGGATATTCTTCTTACTTTTCCAAGTTCCCTGTTTACAGGCTAATTTTCGGAGCGTCTGCTTGTGTCGCGCCAGACGCGATTTATGCGCTCGAGACAGGACCACGTTACCTTCCAAGGTGTTCAGAGCACACTCACAAATATCCCTCACCAGAGAGTCGTCGGCCGTACGTAGCAAGGCGCGTCTCTGGGTTTTATTCAACTTGTGCAACGCGTGCAGGGCAAGGGCGTTTGTCTTACCGAAAGCTGCGCGACACCCGTGACCTACCTTTCGCGGCATTACAGCGGGACTACTGGAACTCTCTGTGCGCTGCTTAGTTTTATATCCTTTTTCGGCACATAGACGTACTGATGTCCGTCTCCGGGGAAAATGTTTGTGCGGAAACGACAGTTTTCAGGCGTCGATTGCTTCAGATCCAGTAGTAAATATCCGTGTGGAACAGCTGTGGCATCGTGGTATGCCTCCTGAAGAAATCGTGGATCCTCTGGGTGTACTTGACGCGCGAGGTGTTGTATTTGAGCGCGATCTCGCGGATTTTTGAAGAAAACAATATAGTTCGCGTTGAGAGAAATATCTCGTTGTCCGTGTCCCTGATGAAACAGATTCTGCGTAATGTAGAAGACGCTCAGATTCTTGTGATGGCAGACCTTGGTGAATAGATCGACGACAACGTGACTCGACGCTTCGCGCATCAAATCGTCAATCACCAACAGTTTCGGGGTCTTGTCACTGTCGTAGTCGGTGGGTTGGGGTAATCCTTCTCGGTACTCTATTCCTTTGCTCGACTCGTACAACTGCTGCCACTCGTCGTAGTACCAGATTACACGCGTGAATTTCGTCTCGCACATGGTACTGCTGTGCCGTAAAAATTTTTTCACAAAATTTGACTTTCCACAGCCCGATGGTCCAGCGACGATGGCGGAGAATGGGTGTTTCCAGCGAGTGTCCATCGTAATTGTTGTTCTCTGCCGCAGAATTCTGTCAAATATAAAAAAAAATTGTTTCTCAATATGGTTGACGGAGATCATTTTCACCTATCCCTCTTCCCCGCGATAAGCTCATATCGGTGGCGGCGGCGGCGGCGGACCCGGGGCGCGCTGACTACCAGCTGATATCAGCGCGCGCGCGTCGGGGTGGGGCCCGTTGCCACTAGCTCGTATTCCAACGGGCACCACCAGCGGTCGCCCGCTGGGCGAGGCGGACCCCCGCGGCGAGCGCTCTGGCCGGCACGCTGACCGACGAGCTCAACGTCAGCGCACCCGCTGTCCATACGAGCCGCTTGAAGTGTTCTCGAGTATTCTCAATTTTTGTATTTCACAAATTTTATTATTGAACTCACCTCTGCAACGTGATGAATGTAGCTGACGTAGAATCGTCTGTGGAGGTGTGGACCGCTGGATGGTGTCTCTGTAGCTGCGATGCGTCGAGTTGTGACGTGTCACAGCGTGAACGTTGAATCGTTTACGTCAAGGTCTCGAGGGTATCGCGACTCGTAGCGGAAAAAGAGAAAGACACGAGGTTTAGGGAAAAATCAGAACGGAAGAATAAATTTCATCATTTGACTTACTTCTGCAACGATCCGAACGGTTTTTAACACGTAGAATTGTCTATACCGGTGTGTGTCTGTGTGGATGACTGGTCGGTGTCTCTGTAGATGTGCTGCGTTGGGTCGAACCGCATGCGCCCGCAGGTCCCTTGGGGCTGGAGGTCTCGTGTCTCGTGTCAGGAGAGAGAGAGAGAGAAAGAGGCATGAGCCAGGGAAGCGCGAGAACGGTAAATATTCAAGGGTCCCCGGTCAAGAATGTGGCTGAGCGATAACCGTAGGGTAGGGTATCGAAACTATCCGTGCAACACCGTCTCTTGACGAATACCGGTCGACAGGTTTTAGATTCGGTACGCGTTACCACCTCGTGTAGCTTTTCCCGACGAATAGCGCGGTATTGCAGCCGAATTGGACCCTCACCCTCTACCACCATTTGACGAATCGAATCATAGTTTACTCTACTAGCGGTGGAGTGATTCAACGTAACCCCCTTTACCTTGCAGATTTCAACATCGCTGCCGTCCGCACATCGAACGATGTACGCGTAAAATTTCGCCCCGCCCGAAACAAATGCCCTAATATAACTACCGCTGCCGTACGTTTCTAGCTCGTCGGTTAAATCTCCCAGAAAATTCCCTGTCTGTGGTACGTAATCCTGCGGTCGTGACGAGTCGTGGACATATATGACGGAGTCTGTGTCGTAATAAAGAACGCGTCGATCCAACTTTTCTAGATATTCGTACAATTTTAATCTAGCCTGCGCGGTGGTATATGCGGCTATCACTACGTTCGCTAGCGGCGAGGGCGTGACGCTCTGCTCGGCGTACGACCATCTCGCGTACAACACCTGATCGTTGACAGGCATCAACTCGGTCACCTCGACCTCGGGGTTGGTCAGCAGCTCCAACAGATGCTGACGCGTCTTTACCACGGTGGTTTTAGCCATATTTTCCCGCTGTCCGAACTTTCCCCAAAACGAATTGAGACAAAGCTTAGAGACCGAACGAAGTCCAGGATTTTTGGCAATCTTGGTTCTATCTAATTTTATTCCCTCCACTTTCTCGTACTCTGAAAGATAACGGTCTCGCGAGGCTTCGTCAACGCAATCGCCGGGCCATCCACTGGCCTCTTGCTTGATCTTAAGGAAGGTATCTATGTATCCCGCGAAGAGTCCCCCTTGACGAGTAGAGGGGTCGTATTTTGTCACCTGATACTGCCAAATTTCCTGTACTTGAACGATTTCATAACCCTTCTCGACCGCTTTCTTCAGTTCGCACGATACCCAAGTACCGTCAAACTGACGATCTCTCGCCTCGCTATGGGGACACTCGTTTTGTTCCAATTGCTCGCAACAGGAACGACACAGGACGAACATCAGTTTGCCATGCATACGCAACGGAAGCACGGGATGGTAAAGATTTTGGGGTGGCAGTACGCTGCACTTGACCAACCCTTCAACGCGAGAGATGTCCTTGCCACTTACGCCTGTCAACGCCTTACACTCGTCACCGACGAGGACTTTTGGGTGGCCGTATGGGAAAGATGCAATTTTACAGATATAGGGGTAGAGGGAGCAAACATCTACGTATTTTATTTTTTCACCAACGGTCCCATCATCCCTTTGACGAACCTCGTAGTTGCGCGAGGTGTTTCCCGTTCGTCCACCGTAAAAGGCATCGCGCGGATCTAAGGGGGTGCTGGTCGAGATGCTAGCCGTTATCGGGTGCCGCGCCAGGTACTTGCGCATTTCCCTGTTTTCTTCGAGAAGCCGATCGAACGCGCACTCCCATATCTCCGTAACCACGTAGCCCATTTTCCTCATACACACCGTCTTCGAACGTGTTTCTTCGGCACGTTTGTCCATGGTGTCACCGTTCACGGTACGGCGGTCACCGTTCACATTGAAACACCGTCTGCATCCGTGCCAGAAGCAACCGTGGAATTCAAAAATGTGACGCGTCCCGTCATCCGCCACGTAATACCCGTCCACGACCCGACCTGTCTCCGGAATACGGAATTCGCGCGAACGGCCGGCGTGCGCGATCACGGCACCTAACTCCCTCTCTTTCCAGACGAGCCACTCTATCGCCTTTTTGGACTGACGATCGGCCAACCTATAGCCACCCGGTGGTAGAATACCTATACGGTCAGCTTGTAGGAAATTTTTTCTAAACACCGCTGAGCAGGCTGACGCAATAGTTGTGCTCTCGGTGAACGGACAGACTTTCCCACACTCGATAAAAATATCTCTAAATGCGACGCATGCGAGACGTAAAATGTCCACATCGGATTTACAATAGGCCACCAATTCCGCGTCGAAATCGAACAGATGATTTTCTGCCACAGCATCATTGTACCATTTGTAGAATTCCTCACGTGCGGAGGTACTCATGGTATCAGGCGAGTAAAATTTCGCCGCGGGTAACGGTCCTATGTAACCCGTGTTCTCCGGGATGTTGAACAGGTGTGGGAAAACTCCTTTCACCGAAGCCTCTGGCAATCCGAAGGCTTTAGGCAGGGCGGATAACGCCATTGGCATGTAAGCCAGTGAATCTAAAAATCGGGTATGTCCGGTTTCCAGCATAATAATTTTACTACCGTTCAAAATTACCTGCGGTGGCTCGGTGTTTTGCTCGACCAAGTATCGTAAAATAAATTGCGCGTCGAAGCCTCGGGCATTGTGAGCGATACAAATTATTTTGCTGAAATTGTGAATTGGTCGCGTGGCGAATTCGACCAGCTGTCTGACGGGATCTTTTTTAAATACATACTCGCGCACGAGTCCGCAGGCTGGGCAACCGTTCTCAATGTCCAAATTGGACATACATTGACTGCAAACCTGGTGCACCACGCATAGATTAGGGACGTGAATATTTGTCGTTATATCACCGGGGATCGTTACGTTCTGCTGCGTCTCGAAATCATAAAATATAAATATGTATTTTCCGTTATTATTTTCGTGAGATTTGAGCGGTGCCATGAAACATTGATGATTGTAGGGTCGAAGGGTGTTACAGGTCTTACAATATCGAGTGTCACACGAGTGAGCACCCAGCGAAAGATTCATGAGTCGCGTGCAGTTCGGACAGATTCGAAGCGTCGCACAGACGGAACGACGCGGGCTAAACGAGCCGACCCTACGATGCCTTTCCATACAGGCCACCCCACGAAACGCCCGTTTACAGTCAGGGCACTCTAATTCCATCGCCCGGTGGTCGCACGCCGGGGTGCCCAGACACTGCGGACAACGGCCCGAGCAGCGGTGCTCATGACTGTTTTTATATTTTTTGTTGCAGGTCTCGCAAAAGAACCTGCCTGCCGCGGCACCGGTTAGACTCGTTATCGTACAATAGTGGCGATCGTCTGGAAAGTAGAGAAGGTTCAAACGGTGCGTTACGTTTCTCCCGCTCTCGGTCACCACACTGCTCCCGTTATAGAACGTTGCATCCCCGGTCCCCAATTTACCCGCCTCGTATACCACGATTGCCATTCCCTCGCGGGCCAGATACCGTTGATATTGCAATATCTGGCACACCCCGCACCCCGTCTCCGGTATCTCGACTCCCGCTCTCTCCGTCAACCCTCTCGCCGCTTCGCGCTGCAGCCGCGATCCCGATCCGCGTATCGCATTATATGCCGCGTGAAGTTCACCGCTACGAATCGTCCCCCTCTCGGCGTGTGCTCTCGCGACGACTAGAGCCCGCGGTAAACAAAGACCATCGGTGTTTATAATTTGAACGATAGATTTTTTAGCCACACCCGCGTGTGTGATGGGACGAGCTTTTCCGCGACCGGACGGGACTTTGACGCAGTGCACCGTGACCGAGAATACTTTATCTACCCCGAACACCGAATTACTCTGCGTCACGCTGGAAACTAGCCTTCACAGGTCCGCGTACAGAGAATCACGAACCGGCCGAAAAGATAGCCACGCGGAGCCCTGATTGAAACTTTCGGCATGGAAAACGAAACCGATGTAGTCACTCGAATGACACGTTGAGGTGACGTACGCGTGCAGATCTCTAAAAGCCCCCTCTAACCATTCCACGGGATTAACACCTGATTCGGGTAGTTTGATTTTGATGTCGAGTTCCCGCGCGTGAACCTCGAATCGTCGAATGTATTTAGATGACTCTCCGAGTATCGCGAATCGATTACCCGGCGTCAACGATTGAGAATCGTTTTCCCTGACTGACTCTTTCTCGCTCTCACTCTCATCGGCCGTCTGCGTCTCTAAACTAGTATCGGCTTGTTCGGAGTCGTCGTCAGAGTCATAACTGTCCTCATGGACAGGGTTCACGTTAGACCCTGAACGACCGATTCCCGAGGTACCGGCACCCTCGTTTACTCGTGGTATGCGTCTATGACCACCAATCTGTACACCCGTGCTACCCTCATGTTCGTTGACACGAGGTAGTTTTTCGTATCCCTGGATGTCGGTTATTACTGGTTTCTCTGATGGGTGAACAAATTAGAGAAAAATAAGGTCCAAAAATTCGTTGTACATCGCTCGAGCATATTTACAAGCACACACGCACGCCTGTACGAGAACCCGTGAACCCAAACCCACTCCCACCCTCCTTTTTTTTTTATATGAATTTTTTTTTTTATATGAATTTTAATATTCGGGAGATGAGGACAACTCCTCCCCAGCGCTGCTAGGCAGCGAGAATACGCCGCTCTCGGGTAAGGGCCGATTGGCAACCGGTGACCATATGGCACTATCAGGTGAGGACATGGAAAAGATTTCGATCTCCTCCACCTCCTCCCTCTCATCTGTCTCATACTCATCTTCCTCTTCCCCCTCATCCCTATTCTCAATATCAATCTCATCCTCGTCATCATCCTCCTCCTCCTCCTCCTCCTCCTCCTCCTCCTCCACCTCCTCATGCTCTTCTTCATCGTTATAATACTCCCCCGTATTTAGAGAAGGAGCCGGAGAGATTTCTAAGAGATAAAATACTACATTCTAGCAACAATACCTATGTCCAGACGAGGTAAAACGGTATTCGTTCGTAAAAAACAAAAAGACTATTCCTATACATAGACTCGGACGGGTACTCTGCGACGTGCGTATGTAATGCAATACGACACATATTAAACTTTTTGTGACTTACCGCCAAGACTGCCACGTGATGATGATGCATTCGCTGGTCCGACGACTGGAAATCTATCCTCCGTAACTGACACCACACACTCACTATCATCAACTATCACTACGTCACTGTCACAGGTCACTATGTCTTGATTTTCCCCGGCGACTTCGAGGACATTTTCACCGTCGTTGGAAGCGGTACCCGCGTTGTCGGATACTACCTCCATCCCCGATGCTAATTCTTCCTCGCTTAAGATTAGTATTATCTCCTCGCCGGGATCCACCACCATCAGCATGGCATCGTTGACCTCGGGATCCTCCAACAGTGCGAGTAGTTCTGACACGAATAAAAAACCCCGTCGGTTAATTTATCACCTTTCCGGATAGTTTTGATTCACAATTTCTGAACGAACAAAATTCTACTTACCACGGTGCGAGTTGTATTCTCGAATAAGTGGTGCCAACACGGCAAAATGAGATGTCCCTCGTCTGATCACCGTCTCAACGGCGATGCACAAACACTCCCGTAAATTGAGAAACGCGGCGTTCGCGAATATTAGACCGATCGCACGCTCACTGCATGCGGTAATCAGGCGTCTGAATTGACGAAGCAATTCCACCTCTGACATACGCGTCAGCGATCTTCTCCATCGGGTATCACATTCGCGATCAATTATAGAATTGTTCTGCCTGGCGTAAAACACAGCCCTCAACACTGCAGCACGGTACAAATTCTTCACACCCGTCATAATTACTTGGAAGACTTGGTAAGAAATGTAAAAAAGTAAAGTATCGCAAAGTATGACGGAGCGAATAAGAGTAGGTTATTCCACGGATCAGAGATCTATGAGAATGAGAAAACGTCTTGAGAGGACGTCATATATGTAACCTCGATACATTAACACCGTACACGCAGATTTTTACGTGTGGGTGCACGTACGGACCTGGGAAAATCGACGGAGAAGGGTGAACGAGGCGGGACAGTTGTGGAAAGTCTAGTATAATTCCCACGAATTCTTCCAATTCTGTCATCGACCAATATGTATATTTCTGCGATAACGCAAGTAGGTATACTTTGCTCAGCAGTAGGCTCCCACTCTATCGGGAGACCGCTCCGCCCTCAGACCGCGTTTTTAGGGGTAAGTGCAACCAGATGCGAAATAGGCGAGTGTTGCTAGTCCCAAAACTCCCGTACAGCGGTTATGGTCAAAGACCCGCTGATACGCTGCCCATCAGCCTCCAACGTTTTTTAGTCGAATACTCTTCTAAACCGTGGATACATGCTAATAATCATGATGTACGGACCGTAGGGACTGAACAGTTGTCGCATTAGATTCTGTGGGAAACTATGTATGATTCCCATGAATTTCTCTCGTTTCGTGAGAAAGTCTCATCACGCGGTAACCATAATTCAGCGATAACGGCAGTCGATCCGCTCTATGTAAGAGCGCGGGTCCGATCTTCCCGATTTCTCACAAGGAGTCGGACAGTAATCCCGACTACCCTTGTACGCACAAGTGCAAACAGATGTGAAATGTACGACTGTTACAGGGCCCACCGCTCCCCCAATGAAGGTGGTCAAACACTTGTTGTGACTCCGCATGGGGTAGACCGTTAGGTTCCAACGGTTCCTTTAGTCTAAAATCCCTTCAAGTCATAAATATTGATAATAACATCGCTCGGTTCTCGGGAGTCGAAGCACTTATCGTAAAATAGCGGAATAGATCCAACTCGCTAACGATACTCCATTTTTTCTAAATTCATAACCGCGCCAATGTGTGACACGATTGATGCATCCTGCAAGTCCTGTTGCAGCCTGTTGCGGCGGCGGGTACACCATTAATCTGTCCGATCCCCGCTGTACTAGACAAAACGTGTGTGGGCAAGCTGTGTAGGGGGTGGAAAAAAAAAATTGGTGGGAATTATTTTGTAACGGTCGAAATCATATTCCATACGCTTAACGTGTTTGAAATTGACCTGTATGAAGTTGGTGCCGCAGTCTTCTGTTCCCTTCTATTCTTCATGGTTACATAGCGAAGGAAAGAGACAGAGGACTGCGGGGCCAGCTTCATACCGAATAGAATCAGACACGCTGGGTGTACAAAAGAGAGGTTGTCGTCGTAAGACGCATCAGTCTTCGGTTAACCGTGCGAGAACTAGTATCTAGCAATGGAAACCCCCAAATCAACCAGTGGCACGATGGGAAACGCGAGTAGAATATTCAAATCGTTTGCAAGTGCAGTGAAAAAGTCTGATAAAAATCTATTACTGTCCGCTACCTACGGATTAAAGACATCGTTTACGAAGAAGATTGTCGTCGGCCTCGGCTTGCGAGGTGGCGAGGAATTTGAACCGCTGATCAGATTGACCGGCAACTCACCGGACGGCATCTGTCTAGGATTGAGTGCCTGGACCGCGCTGTCTAACTCATTGGAAACAATATCGGACTACTTCGACTTCGACGTGTATGCAGACGCCCAATGGTATCTCGAAGAAATTGAGCTTGGTGATGACTGCAATGTACGATTTACAACAGCGCATGGTGCGAGGGCCATCAGATTCGATGTCTCAGAGAGCTCCGTCCGATGTACCGAACCTCGACGCGGCGATGGTTACGCAACGGAGCTAGTATCCGACGAAGAGGATGGAAAAAATCGTGACGACTGCGCTCCGCTCCTGAAGCGACCGAAAATTCATCGACCGTCGATCGTCAGGCAAAAAACCACATTCGACGGCTTGAAAACCGTATTCGTCTGTGTTGACGAGCAACTTCGAAGACTCCAAAGACTGGCCGCCAGTGTAAACCAGTGCAAAAAGCAATACGTTGAACACATGGTGTCAAGAATTAGGCGTTACCCTTCTAAAGAACCTTCTCTTCATACCATCGCACAGATGACCAAGAACGAATACGGAGTCGTCAAAGAGAGCATCAAGTCAGCGGTCGACCCCGTCTTCAGTGAACATTATCTCGATATTGTTTTACTAGAATTGACCAGACTGTTTTCGAATTTCATCGCTGTTGAAGTCAAACAACAGCTTGAGACCGACCCGAAGCCTAATTCACGTGCAAATTTACGTCTCGACTTGAAAACGTAGAACTAATTACCACGAAGGAATACTAAGCTGCTAGAGAGAGAAAGAGAGACATCGTTGGAAAAATGTGTTCATCGGCCTTCATTCAAAGTCACGAGACCTCCGGACCATACAGGGTGGGAATACCTAACACTGTGATTCGCTTTCGACCGGACGATATGTTGGACAGCTTGGACAATCCTCCTCCTCCTGTTTGGTTTAGAATAGGTTTACTTTTAATATTCGCAACAGCCTGTATTTGTACAATCTGGGCATTGAAAGTGATCATCACAATGCCAAGACGCTTTACTGCTAGCGATTTTATCGGAGCTAGATGCGAAGGAGTCTTGTCCGAAGCATTGTGAAATCAACGAACAATCTTGTATGATTATAACCATAGCTGTAAGATTTAGAAAGAAAATTGAATACTCGTAGTCGTAATATTCTAGATTTTATCTTAGCATAAGTTACTTGTGTGTGTATTAGAAAATAAGTTGTTCGAATAAATGAAATAATTGGATTTTTTTTTTCGTAATTAACGCGTCATTCAATTATACACCTTTACCCATTCATAAATAAGTATATAAGCAGCAGGGTTCCCGCACCACCTAATTTTTCCCAAGTCCGCAACCTATGTATTCTCACAAACACACACACATATATATATATATATATATATGTAAGATCAGGGGCGTAGGGCCCTGGGGGTGAGGGCGGCGGGGGACGTAAGACAAAGTCTTGGATGACGTCACACGGCCCAGATCGTCCCAATATTGAGCAAGGGTAGGCAGGGGTGAGGGCAGGGGGGTGAGAGGGACAAAAAACCCTAGGATACCCCAGCTGAGAAATCGGCTAGAGCGAGGGGGGAGGGGAAGGGGGAAGGTTAGGTTGGAATCCTCAGTTTTCTCCAGAGTCGACCCGAGGGAAGCGGGGAGCGGGGAGAGGGGGGATTCTCCAAAGACGCCTAGGGGGAGGGGGGAGGGGGGAGAGGGGGGTTTGTTGTGTCTGCCTAAAGCTGCCCATATCTACTTATATATTATCAAACAAACATGTAATTGGAAAATCATTAATGGCGATATAAATCGTGAATTTTATGATATTGCTTCTAATACCATCATGTAAGCGTCCTTGGCTCCACGTGGCCAGATCTGTTTACGCACTTGCGTATCGTTTACACCCAGCCAATTATTTGCTTTATCTTTTAGCATTGCGGTATAGTGACCACTATCTATACTTGTACCGTGATGAAATATTACGCTATTTACCTTAAATTTCTTATTGTCGAGGGTAATCTTTGTGGTTGGTACTGCGTTCAATTTGAAATCTGTTATTTTAGATGCCTGTCCATGTTGATACGTAAATATCATGAACTGCACGACAATGATATGTTTTACCGAAGCAACGACAGTTTTTTGTAGCTTCTCGCTTTTCTGACAATTTTCGCACGTACTGTCAAGTCTTGTCCATCGTGACAAAGTGTTATTCAACAAATCTTGTAGGTTCTTGGGACTCTTGATACCTGGTGTAAACGATACTGGTATGGCTAAAATGTAATTTGGCTGTGCGATCTCAGAGCTGAGTCCGCAATTGTGACATCTGATCGTCGTGATCAACTGATGTTCAATCGCTTTTCGAGTTAAATCAGATTTCTCGCAAAGAGCCGTAAGAAATTCAGCCGCGTCTTGTTGAATATTTTCTGTGAAATTTTTGCCTGCCATTTCTCGAACCGCAAAGGAATTTAATGTTGCACTACTTGTGACGTAAGAATAGGCTAACTTTTCTAATGGGTCGTTATTATTCAACTTAATCAATTCTTGTACCATATTTGAGCAGTGGAATATACACTGCAGAGTTGCATTTGCGTAACATGAAACACTGTCCTTATTTTCCATACCAACAATGGTGTGCGACGGATTTGGCAGTGTGTTATCATCTACTTCGATTTGTACTATATTTTGTGTGCATGCGGGAACCGACCATACGGTATCTTTGACCGTTAATTTAGCCGCACGTGTAATATTAATTTCAGCCAATTCAGGTTTGTATTGTGCTCTGAGTCGATTGTACTCGACTAGTGCAGCTTCCTGAACTTTTACTGCCTGTGAATTGAAATTTATCAAATGTAATCCGTCGAGAGACTTGACTCTTGACAATGCAACGTATGCTTGTCCAGCAGTAAATACAGTCTGGCCTATGTCTATAACTATGCTGTTTAAAGTTAAGCCTTGGCTTTTATGTATTGTGATTCCGTAACTGAGGGAAAGGGGAAATTGATTTCTGAATATAAAAGCACCATTCATTATTTCGAATTTTGTGGATACCCTTTCGATGGTATGCTCTATCCCCGATGCTAGGGCAATCGTTAATGATTGTACCTCGCGTGTGTCGATATCTCGAGTTACGGAAATCACATGACCTATGGTACCGTTTATAATGCCTGTAGATACGTCGATGTTTCGTCTGATCATGACTTTTGCCCCAATCTTAACCGTTATAGTTTTTGCGAGTCCAGCCGTGCGAGTGCTGTCTTCGTGCTCGTGATTCAAGAGTTTCATTATTTTTCTTTTCAAATACGGTATGCAATCAATGCTGTCTTTGGCGTTCAGTTCAATTTCGTCGCCTGGAATTTTGGTTAACATGGCTGTGTTCAAAATGTCACATTGGTTTCGAGTCGGAAAAAGACAGACTGTATCTAGCGATAATTTGTTAATATAATTGCATAATTCGTCGAGTCTGGCTCCGACCGACGTACCGGTAAGGTTTACTTTCCTAGAATCTAGAATCTGTTGGTCGGCAGTGGTCAAAATTGCGAATCTAACCCGAGTTAATATTCCTTGGTAAGTTGTATCATTCTGTTGGCGTACATTTGTCAACAGCTCGTCGTATGAAAAAAGATTGGTCCATAGATTGACCGCACCTACTGAGCCGATATATTTCTGTATCTTGTCTTTCGTTAGGTTTAGGTACGCTGAATCTGCATTTACTGGCGGGAGTTGTAGTAAATCACCCATAAGTAGAATATGTTTTCCACCGAACCAGCCATCATTAGTATTTTTTGTATCAAATATTTCAGTCAGTCTCAAGTGAATATACATTAACGTGACGTTTGATATCATTGAAACCTCATCTATAATGAACAATACTACATCTTTTAATTCGCTTCGCAAGATTTTCAACACCTCGTCGGACAATTCTTTGTATTTGGGCGTGCCGCCGTGCTCAACTGGTAGCTGGAACAGTCTGTGCACTGTCAGTCCGTCGACGTTGAAAGCCGCCAAACCTGTTGGTGCCGTGACAGCAGTCGTTGCACCGAGTATTTGTTTTGTCCAGCACCTAATAGTTTTTATAAGAAAGCTCTTACCGGTACCACCAGCTCCACTTACGAACATTCGTAATGGTTTACTATGCGCTGAGATTAAAGAGGTCCTGACAGTATCAAATATTATTTTCTGTTCGTCATTGAGTTGTGATATCATGTCAACTATGTCAAAGTCTTTCAGTTGCCCTTCCGCGTTATTCAAGTCCTGCATAGCCAAGTTGGCCTCTACTGGCTGATAATGTAACGGATTATCTCTGTTGTCATTTGAATCTTGGCTCAGATTGCTCATCATATTCGTAAGATCATCCAGCTTTTGTTCAATCAATTCTTTCACCTGATCGAAACCTTTTTGAATATCGGACAATCGCTCGTGGTAACTCATTAATTCTAACAGGTCTGCCTTGCTTTTCTCGAACGCCTCGGCGTACGAATTACAGTCATTTTTCAAGTCATTAGTATCACGCCACGGTTTGAAAAGTAGCAACAACGCATGGAAGTACTTTTCAGGCTCTACATTCGGATTGTATTTGTAGTGATTTATCAAATAACCGCGCTGTCTTTTTTTCAAATACAAACCACCGCCTAGATCGTATATCTCTGCATTACTATTTTTTGGTATTATTTTAGTTATTTCGTACCATTTGGCGTAGTCGTATAAATGTACCGACTCTAATTCCTCCGGTCTATTCGGGTAGTAATCGTCAATGAGGGATGGATAAAAAATATCTGTCGAACCCGGAAATAGTTTTTCTACAGTTTTGTACGGCTTGACTCTTTTATTCCTAATCTGATTTACGTCTAACCATTTTATGGTTGTGTCAGGATCAGTTCCGTACAACGGAATACCTAACAGTGTGTCGGCAGCTTCCAGAGCCCCGCATTCTCTGTTATTCAAACAGCGCATTGCCACACTCCACAGCCGGCTGCTCAACGACTTGGTGGAATTGATATCATTAAACATATCGGTTGTGTTACTAGTTTCAGGTTTAGTACTATACTTATTACAATACCAATTGAGTATTGTCGATTTTTCGCCTATGAACTGCATGTCCATGTTTCCTTCCCATGCACTAAGGACAACCGGATTATAGTCATTTATAAAGGCTTCCTCTTCATTTCGCGGTAAGTCGACGAGTCTACTTTTTGATTTTAGCTGTTTTCTACCCGCAATGGACATGGCCACGTCTTTAATTACCAGCGTGTCTGTAATTGGCCTGGGAAATCCGAATCTGCATATTTTCGAAAATCCTTTTTTAGTTTTCTTATTTCGCATACAATAATCGTTATGCTTGTGCCTCTGATGCGTGTCTACTCGACGATACAACGTCGGCGAAATATGTTTATTGGGTAGTCTACAAGTAATATGCTTGGAAATGAAGTTGGCGACGTCTTCCGTAGATGATTCCCCGATCGTGGGAGCATCTTCAATCCAGACCAACAAATGGAAGTGCTGTGTTCCTCTGCCTTGGTATTCTCGTCTCCAAAAGTAATGGCTGACTTTTCCAATTGGATTGTCATCGGAACATATGAATTTCAGCATAGCCCGAAATTTGTTGTCTAGATATCTCGAGGCTGAAACTGGGTCCCTCGCTACCAGTTCACTTGTAGACATACCAGCCATTTTTGGTCCGTTAACGTTTCTTATATATTCAGCTAAATCATTCCACATCCACTCGCTGGGACTCAGCGTGAGAAACCATGTTGCCGGACCATAATTTTGTACCATGCATCCCAACTCATTTCTCGGTTTGCGCCAATACTGATCTGTATTCCGTAATTTGGCGAATATAGTGGTCAGATTTCCTTCAATCTGTTCTTTTGACATTAATTCCAAATACTGACCGGCATTCATTTTTTCCTTTGGATTAATGACATTTAATTTGTGAAATATACCACCCTTTAACTGTCGTATGTTCGAGTCATGTAACAGGTAGAACAAATACTGTTGATTCAGCCTGAAGACGGAACGAGTGGACATAAGTCTGCACTTTATGTAGTCGAATTCTCGCAAAGGAATCGCACGTTCTTGATGCTGGCCATTGTTACCATAAGGGTACAAGTCTGGGAAGCACATGACGTCTAGATATTTATCCCATTGACTTAAGGGTGCTTCATTTACCTTGAGCATTTGATATAGAGCCGTTGCGTTCTTATTCTCCCTATCGGCACTGATAGAATAGATGGTATACTGCTCGTAGTAATCTTCGCTATCCATTATTTGTGTTAATATAGCCCGACGCTTAGTACTCATCTCGTCATGACACTCCACCACCGTATCCGCATGTTCTTCCAAACCAGGCTCTTCTGTCTCTACCTGAATTTCCACGTCTTGCGCAAGTAAATCTAACAACGCGTCTGGCTCAGCTGGTAATTCAATCTCACCATAAAACGGATTATTTTCCCTAAGCCAAACGAGTGTTGTGTAAATTCTTTTCACGTCCACTAAACTACTCCACACGACTTTTGACTTATTCGGTAATCCATAGACCATCACGAATAGTTCTTGATTCAGATTCAGCGCGTCAGTCGGTGCAGGTAATTTTTTTAGTGTTTCCTCCAACGGTAACGGTAAATGAAACGTTCGACCCTTCACTTTCTGTACTCGCAACTTATTTGGTAGATTTTTTTTCGCTACTGTACCCATTCTTAGTACCGTTTGAAAAGCCTTTGCCCTTTGTATGAGGATTTTTTCATAATCGTTAAGAGTGGAGAGAACAGGTGGCACGTCGTCTATAGCTAGCAGATTCAACAAACACGTTGGTGGCATTTCATTATTACGGAACTTTTCTAAACAGTATTTACAGATATAATCAGATGCATTGTCGGATGCATCGATGTAAGTTTTCATCTGTGACCAATAGTGCCCTGTGATAGGTTTTCTGAGTTTTTTTATATCTCGCGTGTCTCTACGGTAACAAAGTTTTTCGCACGATACGCAAGCCAATCGTGGTGTGTCCATCGACTGTTGGACTAGCTCATGGAATGCACGCCTATATTTGTTCGCAATTTCATCTTCGTTTAAATTTATTACTTCGGAACACGGCTGATACATAGAAGCTTTCTCAGCTGTTTCACTGGAGAGTTCTTGCAAAAGAAGTAGATCTCCCCGTATTAAGGCATTGTCTATACAATTAATTTTCTCCACTAGTCTCATAAGTTCGTAAATGTATCTCGTGAAATACCGAATCTGTGGGAAGTGCGGATGCAATAACTGAAGCGGTAAGAATTTCGAATTGCAACTCACAGGATTGGTGTAGCAAGTTTGTGCGTGTCCTAATTTGTGCTGTGACGTATTGACACTACATTGGTTCCAGTATTTCAATGTATTACGAATATTTGCTATTTTCCATGAGCGTATAGCCTGGAACGCATATTCTAGCCTACTAATGGTATGTGAATTTGGATTGACACACAACTCTGAGCAAATCCATGATTTTCGTACATGTGTGCTTGGAGTTACCGGTAAAATGTTAGCTATCTTTCCCATTGATGTAGTGATAAGCGGGTCTATTACAATGTGGAGCTCATCATAAGCTGCATTGGTATAATAAGGGTCGGACGAGCCCGTATGTTTTGATTCCCCGCAAAAGGCTGCAATTTTCGATTGTATATCAGACGATTCTGCCGCTCGTACCGAACAGACTTCGATCTTATTCTTTAGATTATTCAGTGTACGTCTCACGCTTAGTACGATACTTTTTCTCGCTTGAATGCACCATTTTATAATTTTTTCTGCCTCAATTCGTTTCTGTGGCTTTGACTTACATTTAATGTTCGCAGATAAGATGGTGATATATTTTTCGACCGATCCTAACAATGTTATTGTACTGCTTTGCCTACCTAAATGCCTATATTTTTTCAGAATATTTCTAGTTCTAATAAATTTCTGTTGTCCTCTCAGTTCTGTACGAGCGCGTCTGACTTTATCGAGTATTGCTTTATTTATGTCACGATTAATGGAATACTTCTTTCGTTCATATTCTTTTTTCATTTCTGAATTAAGAGCATATTTATTTAATTCGTACTTTTTTTTCATTTCCGGGTGTGCAGAATATTTAACCCTTTCTTTCGTGGCCCTCATCTCAGGATTGGCTGCATATTTTTTTCTTTCATGTGCCTGTTTGATTTCAGGATTTGCTGTGTACTTTTTTCCTTCATGTGCCTTTTTGATTTCAGGATCGGCAGCATATTTTTGTCTCTCATGTGTCTTTTTGACTTCAGGATTTGCTGTGTACTTTTTCCCTTCATGTGCCTTTTTGTTTTCAGGATCGGCAGCATATTTTTGTCTCTCATGTGTCTTTTTGATTTCAGGATTTGCTGTGTACTTTTTCCCTTCATGTGCCTTTTTGATTTCAGGATCGGCAGCATATTTTTGTCTCTCATGTGTCTTTTTGATTTCAGGATTTGCTGTGTACTTTTTCCCTTCATGTGCCTTTTTGATTTCAGGATCGGCAGCATATTTTTGTCTCTCGCGTGTCCTTTTGATTTCAGAATTGGTAGCATATTTTTGTCTCTCACATGTCTGTCGGATCTTAGCATTAGCTGCATATTTTTCTCTTCGACAAGTACGGTGTAGTTCACGAGTCACAGCAGTTGTTTTCTTCTCGTACAACGTTTTTGGTTCTGGATCTTCAGAATATCTCGCTTTTTTTTGCACTTTTGTTGCTTCTGCTTGAGCAACATAATTTGCTCGTTTTACAGGCTGTTTTATTCCGGATGTCGAACTTTGACTTATATTTTGTTGTGGCTTTTCAGTGCTGCAATTTTCTTTGCATTCTTTGTCATCTCGTGTTTGCCGTATGAACGAACAAGTAGCATGTCCGAGTGAGTTCGTGCTATTACTACTGCTTGTCTGTCGAGCTGAATAGTCTTCGCGTCTTTTCTTGTTCATTTGGTCCTTGTGAGTGGCCCACCATCTGCTTTTGCGATTTGTCTGTGTTGGGAGTGTTGTGTTTGTTTTATCGCTACTGCACTGTTGTATGCTTTTTTCACTCCTATCGTCTGCCGTACTTTGTGAAGCAACTGAAATAATATGCCGTGGTACTGTTCGACAGACCGATGCATACGTTTTTGCGGGCGATTCTGCTATTTTCAATCGGTCTGTATTTTCGTCTTGTACGATTGCAGTGATCTCCGACTGTGCTGTTGTGGTAATTCCCATTGCAGGAAACGGACTTATAGTCTTTTCGTTGAGTATGCGTAATAAATGCTGTCTCATCGTCAGTGTCGTTCGTCTACGCCCATAGATATCTACGTAATAGCGCTCGGTAACAGGGTCCTTACCCAGTGCAAGCGATGTTGCGATAGCACACGCAAACACTCCGCATGATTTTAAATCCGGTTGTATTTGTACATTTTCGTACACAATCGAATATTTTTCATACAGACAATTTAATATTTGATGTTGGTGCGGCAATAATTGGTGTTTCAACGTGTCGTACACGTGTACTACTGACCCATCGTAGTATATGCAGGTCCAGTGACCAACCTCGTCCGGACCAATGTTTCCGCTGTAGAGGATCTGAATATCCCGATCGCTGGTAACACGTTGATACCAACGTAACCTTTGATAGAATATTGGATCTTGTGGTTTGAAAGTCGTCGTGTCAGTTAAAACGTTTAAAAATGCATTTATGCACATATCCTGTAGCTCCTGTTCAATGTTCATAATGCAGGCTGCGACCTGTGCCCTATTCGCACGTACTATTGCGTTAACGTCTATTTGTTCGTTAGTGTCGTCTGTAATTTCTATTATAAGTGGCAAATTTACGTCAGTTGTCTCATTGAGTTTCGGAGTATCAGTTTTACCTATTCTTGCGGATCGCTTCGCCTCTCTTTGTTGTTGCTGCATTTTGCTATAGCTACGTTTCTTAGTTTTCGGCATTGTTATTTATAGAAGAAATAGTATTCTTTGACCTCGTTAGTATGTGTGAATAAATCTTGGGTAGAGGTCGGTTATAAAAACATCGGTTGACGTTTCGGTCCTGTTGAGGACCCTCTTCAGAACGAATTTTATTCTAAAGGATATACAAAACTAAGTTAGAATCGGCAAAACGAATAAAATATATAAATAAAAGACTATTAACAAATCAAACAGTTATAGATATTTACAAACTTCTTTTTTAACAACATACCTTAAGAATTAATAGACAGAAACATATAGGCAACCCGTAACGGAACCATAACACTGCAGTAACAGCTGTTGAGATAGAATGTATTAGCACGTGTATAAGAACTAGGAGACAAAGAGAATTAGAACCCAATAATATTACCTTAAAGGAGAAAAAACAACGAAAGGAAGCGATTGAATAGCTATCAGAAGAGCCCACTTCTCCATTATCAAAACTATTAGAAATTAGAATCAGCGATCAAAGGAAGCAACTGTCAAAGGTAGACAAGACAAGATGGGAGCAAGCCATCTCTTTAAAGCGGGAAATAGAGTCGATGTTAAAATCAATCATATGATGCGGATCGATGTTGTGTCAATAGTGAGACGTAGATAAGGAGGACACCTTACTTAATGACTGAGGAGTAAATAGAGCTCAGATTTTCAACATCTTGTCTGAGGTTAACCGCCGAAGAGTGACTAACAATATTGCACATCTCTAATAGTAGCCGCTTATGGTATCCAGGTTCTTCATCTAAAATATTGATACTGTCATAATTAAAAGAATGATCACATTCAGTGATATGTCTAGTGAGCGCAGTATGCCTATCATTGGACTCCTTAATGTTATTCTTGTGTTCTTTAATCCTAGTTTTTACTTGTCTTCCAGTCTGCCCAATATACACACCGTTGCAATCGTTGCACGGGATTCTGTAAATTACATTTGAACGATTATCCAGCAGTAGGGGGTCTTTGCCCGAGTCAAAAATACAACTTAAATCATTCATACTATTTCCTACAAATCTCATATTGTATTTGCGGAAGTTTTTATTTAGGGTTTCAAAAAGGCCAGCTACGTAGGGGATGGAAACAAACTTAGGTTGTGCGGTATTCAAATCAGAGCCTATATCCCCGTTATTATTATTATCTGCCGTGTTCAACACCCACATCTCTTTTTTATGCATGTATTTATCAAATTCGAAGGATAATCGTTCAAACGTAAAACATGGAATATTAAATCTAAGTTCTTTTGGCGGTATTCAGGTTCAGAAAGCCTAATAGCGCGATCAACCAAATTGTTAATCGTGCCAATTTTGTAAGACATAGGGTGGTGTGATGAAAAGTTTAAATAGCGTTGTGACCACGTTGCTTTATGATACCAATCAGTCTTTATGATGGAGTTATTGTTGACAACATTGACATCAAGGAAGCTGATATGACCATCCTGTTCAGTTTCACAAGTAAATTGGAGTCTAGGATGGTAACTATTAAAGACATGTACCAAGTGAATAATAGAGTCCCTAGGAGCAGCAGTGAGGATGTCGTCAACGTAGCGGTAAAAGAACGGAAGGTCAAAATCTAATTGTCTGATGCAAGATTGCTCTAAATCATCCATAACTATGTCTGACAAGATTGGGGATAGAGGAGAACCCATAGGAAGGCCATGTTGTTGAGCAAAGATGGTGTCGTTAAATTTAAATCTAGCCGCCCTGAAGCAAATGTTCAAAGCCCTAGTAAGATCTGCCTGAGGTATGGGTATGTTGTCTTTGAGTTGAGGCCAGCGTTTATTGATTGCATCCATCGCTAATCCTTGCGGAACATTCGTAAACAGTGAAATGACATCAAGAGAAATTAGGATATAATTAGGTGGAAGGACCACATGTCTAATTCTATCAATCAAACTAAAGCTGTCCTTGATTCTAGAAGCCGGAGGTGTGACATGACTACCGATCCAACACGGGTGTTGAACACGGCAGATAATAATAATAACGGGGATATAGGCTCTGATTTGAATACCGCACAACCTAAGTTTGTTTCCATCCCCTACGTAGCTGGCCTTTTTGAAACCCTAAATAAAAACTTCCGCAAATACAATATGAGATTTGTAGGAAATAGTATGAATGATTTAAGTTGTATTTTTGACTCGGGCAAAGACCCCCTACTGCTGGATAATCGTTCAAATGTAATTTACAGAATCCCGTGCAACGATTGCAACGGTGTGTATATTGGGCAGACTGGAAGACAAGTAAAAACTAGGATTAAAGAACACAAGAATAACATTAAGGAGTCCAATGATAGGCATACTGCGCTCACTAGACATATCACTGAATGTGATCATTCTTTTAATTATGACAGTATCAATATTTTAGATGAAGAACCTGGATACCATAAGCGGCTACTATTAGAGATGTGCAATATTGTTAGTCACTCTTCGGCGGTTAACCTCAGACAAGATGTTGAAAATCTGAGCTCTATTTACTCCTCAGTCATTAAGTAAGGTGTCCTCCTTATCTACGTCTCACTATTGACACAACATCGATCCGCATCATATGATTGATTTTAACATCGACTCTATTTCCCGCTTTAAAGAGATGGCTTGCTCCCATCTTGTCTTGTCTACCTTTGACAGTTGCTTCCTTTGATCGCTGATTCTAATTTCTAATAGTTTTGATAATGGAGAAGTGGGCTCTTCTGATAGCTATTCAATCGCTTCCTTTCGTTGTTTTTTCTCCTTTAAGGTAATATTATTGGGTTCTAATTCTCTTTGTCTCCTAGTTCTTATACACGTGCTAATACATTCTATCTCAACAGCTGTTACTGCAGTGTTATGGTTCCGTTACGGGTTGCCTATATGTTTCTGTCTATTAATTCTTAAGGTATGTTGTTAAAAAAGAAGTTTGTAAATATCTATAACTGTTTGATTTGTTAATAGTCTTTTATTTATATATTTTATTCGTTTTGCCGATTCTAACTTAGTTTTGTATATCCTTTAGAATAAAATTCGTTCTGAAGAGGGTCCTCAACAGGACCGAAACGTCAACCGATGTTTTTATAACCGACCTCTACCCAAGATTTATTCACACATTGTTATTTATCGGACTACCTGTATTAAACGCTACTTAACCTATATACTTAGGATTTGTCTATTTATCGTTGTAAATTTTGACTTCCTTGTGTTTATGAATGAATAATTGTTATTGAGTGTACTCACATATAGATTTTTTGTCGGATCTTCGGATTCAACTGCTGCGTGAAATCTATTTTATACACAATTAGACAATAACACTTTTTTATAAATAGAAAAAAATAAAATAAAATTTGAAAAATCAAAGAAATTCACAATGTTTATCTTCGTAATCGTACGTCGATTTTACAATCTTTAATATCGTTTGATAAACGATGTGTGAAGATTAATTTTTACCGGCACTGCAGTACGCTGACACGAATAACCTCGAACTTGTCGATTAAGAACAATATATTGCGTACTGACAATTAGATAAAATTATTGATATTATTGTTACAGTAATGAAAATGAATAAATTCGCGTGTCTGTGTGAATTCGAACGATGTTCAAATGCACCGAAATAACACTCACTTGTCGAATAATTGCAAGATTTATCTTTCGATACGCGCTTTGCAATACCTCCAAGTGAAATGAAGGTTCTACTTTCTATTCGCTGATTTTTCAAAATGACGTTCCTAAAGTCATCTTTTTGAAATGATCTCATCTCTATTGGGTTTATGACTTCCAAAATCTGTCGATAGGGTGCAAAGTCCATGTGGACAATTTAATCATCATTTTAATTTGATCACTCGTTGTTCTATTTTTCCAAAGATTGCTTCTTAATTAATTTACCTAGTTTACTTCTCAATATAATTCTGCTGTGATAATAATGGCAATACGTAAATAGATGGATAATTTTGATTGGACTACACTTGTCCAGACAGTGTTGACAAAACATCGCCATCTGGGCAAATTTTTATAAAGTTGGACAATTTGTTTGAAATTGTTTGGTTTTATGTGTGAGTATGTGATCTTGTCAATTTATATACTACTAGATCAACGGTTTCAATCCTCATTCTGTATCTGAATTACAAGGAGGCAAGATGTGTAAGTATACATACACGTTTTCATACATTTTGTTGAAGTTTGTTTTGTTGTAATTGTGTATTCTATAATATTTTTCAAACAAATGAAGTATTCTGATTCAGCTATTATTCGAGTACTGTATGTACATGCGAACAATGGGTCGAGTAATAGAAGGATGCGTGTCCTAATTTTTTACGGCCAGTTACTCCATTTCGTATCATTGTGTGTTTAGTTGATTGTTTTAAGCTGACATGGTCTAATTTTGTCAATCATCTTTAACGGGTGGCATCGCTTATACGTTATCTTCATGTTTCATTTATTCTGAAGAAATTCTAGGATCTAAAATAGGGGTGTGCTCTAAGCTAAGAGCTCACTTACCGAAACCATTTTGTATTACTATTTTATTGAACTTATTCAAATCCAGAATTGGGAATGTAAGCTGATTCAATTTGGAAATTCTATTTTTCTGATTAGCTTGATTCTTTGCATAGCCAATAATTGTATTTGATTTTGATGTTTTGGAGTTGCAAGCCTTAGATGTTTGTGATGCGTTCATAATTATTTAATTAAATAATTATCCCATTGAAATCCTTCTGTTTTTAATATTAATGGTGGGTATGATATAGTGCATTTACTAAAAATGTGTTTTATTTGGTGTATAGCAACTGATCCAAATATTGTAATGGGAGATGCTGGGGGTGGCAGCAACGGGCCACCGGTGAACCCGACCCAAGCCGAAGTAATAGTACGTACAGTAATAATTCGGATTATGGCTTGCATTGAATGAAAAGTAAAATATGAAGTAAACGGATTGTGAAAAACCATAGACTATTCAGATGGACCAATTAGAACTGATGTATTTTGTTCGACAGTTTAGAACAGACATATTCTAATAGACCTACAGGCTGTATATAGATGATGGTATATATTTGCTGTAATGTTTTTCGTCATTGTTATGTTTATTTCAGATTGCACGGCAAGATACATTTGTTCTAGGCGGACCATCTGAATATGTCTGTTTCTTTAGGTCCTGGCGAAGTAGTTCTTAGTTAGACAAGAATTTGTGCACAAAGTTTCTTTTTTCAATTTGTCCAATTGAGCTTATAATCAATTGTGTGCAATATTTTTGTTGACTTTGTTTCTTATGAGGAAATTAACATTTTATGATCCACTTGTCGGAATATTTATTCAACCATTGAAATCTTGTCGTCTACGATACTAATAGTTGATGTTTCAATTTACAGATAAGAGAATTATATGCTGTTCTGGGGCGGTACATTGGACAACAATCGTTCGTTGTACCAGCCCCAGATGACGGGGGTAGAAGAAGGGGACGAGGAAGAGGAAGAGGTGGAGGTGGAGGCAGAATGAGCGAAGTCGACGGAGAGGCAGGAGCAATGGGAGATAGAGAAAGAGAAGAAAGAGACAAAGATCTGGAATTAGAAGAGGAAACAGAATACGAAAGAGCAATGGAAAGGCAAGTACAAGACGGATTGGCAAGAGGAGTGAAAACAATAAGTATAAAAGCAATAGGATCAGGATCAGGTAAAGAAACGGATAAAGATGGACAAGGAGGAGGAGACGGAAGTAAAGAAAGAGAAAAAGAAAGAGAAAGAAGAGAAAGAGAAAAAAGAGAAAAAGAAAGAAGAGAAAAAGAAAGAAGAGAAACAGAATTAAGAGAAAGAGAATTGAGAGAAAGAGAATTGAGAAAAAGAGAATCAAGAGAATTAAGAGTAAGAGAATTAATGAGACAAGAAGAAATAGAAAGAGAAAAAGAAAGAGAAATAGACAGAGAAATAAACAGAAAGATACAGAGAGAAATAGAGGAAGGCATTGCAGCAGGAATACGGAGAGCAAGAGGGCAAGCACAAGGTGGAGCTGGACAAGGAAGAGGGAGAGGATGGGTATCAGGCTGGAGCGTTGAACGGGGAAGAGGCGGTGGACAAGGGCAAGGAAGAGGTGGTGGACAAGGACAAGGAACAGGGGGCAGAGGGCGGTGGAATTGTAGCGTTGGGCGAGGAAGAGGGGGATGGGATCGGGGGGCTGGGCGAGGAAGAGGGGGATGGGATCGGGGGGCTGTGCGAGGAAGAGGGGGATTGGATCGGGCGGCTGGGCGAGGAAGAGGGGGAAGAGGCAGAGGACGGGGTGGTCGAGGGGGCTCCGTCCAAGTTTATTTTTAACTAAAGTTGAAGGTTTTTTTAAATAAAAATATTTTTTCATAGTCTGACGTGTACAGTTCATTCTTACCTTGTCTGTCATCAACTGGGTGCTAGTATATTGGACAATAATTCCAATTCCTATTCATTTACATTCCCTTTTTACTTTTGTTTATTTCTGTTTTTTTTGTAATTGCAATCATGTATATGGACTTGAAGTTTTGCCCTCACTTGACCCACATGGAATATGAATAAGATGAACTAGTTTGGTGATCGAGTCGAGTTACCTACATCGTAAAGTTTATTTTGAAGCTTATTCTACAGTTCATTTCTCAATTTTTTCCTATTAACAATGTTTTTTTTTTATGGATCATGACCTAGTAAAGGGCTCCCTGACCTATATGTTATTTTATATGCCTAGTTGGATGCAGGCGATTACCATGCATATCGTGGGCAATTCTACCAGGCCAAGTTGTATATCTTCTTTGTGGTAAATTCTTTTTTTATTATTTTATAATTCTCATCTCCAGATATTTATTATTATATGACTAAAGTAGAATTCAGTTTATGTCACATGGTCATTCATTACATTAAAATTCAAATTGAACTTCATTCTATTTACTTTGATTCTGAAGTGGTGATCTAGCTACTCTAAATTTGCTTTTTAATTTTCAAGGGTTTGTGTGTGGATATTATTTACAATAAATCATCCAACGTGGCAATATATATATGTTATCAATTGCTAATCCTAATGAATCCATTGTTCCGTAGAACAGATTTCGTATTCAATCTTAGAAGGTTCTGAAATCGCTATTTTCAAGTTTGTGCACTCTGCACGTTTATGATTTCTTGTATTGGGTAGTTGTTACTAAATCGACGATTAGGTTCAAACTAACAAGGGATTTATACACAGCTTTGCTCGTGAATGTATGCATAAATATAATAGTTTATTAATAATCCATTATACACGTAATGTATAGTTTTAGTTTAGATAAGAAAGCATTAGTATCAGCATCAACAGGTCGACTTAAATAGGTAATCACAGTTGATTAGCATATTACACCAACAAGAAATGACATGTAGTATGGAATAGGTAGATTGAGTCAGTGATTGGATTTACAGTGGAGGTTTTTTTATACAGATACAGACCAGTGTGTACGGTTTAAGTTATTGGTCACCAACTTATTATTTATAGAGTATATATATGGGCTTATAATATCTCATAATTGTCTAGATGGTTAAATACCGCAGTTAATTTTCCGGAAATTCGAAAGGTGCTACATAATTTCAAATGATTTCAAAGAATTCATATCATTTCACTAATAATCTAAAATTTATAGCATATTTCAAGGTATCAAACGATTTAACTAGATTTTTAAAGATATTGAATGTTCCAACTCATTTCATAGACTATGCGAAGTATGGGTAGAACCCACGTTTTTACTCCTTATAGAGTAAAATTTTGTATAATATCCAATGGAAAAACTTTTTTTGATTTCGTGAGATTGCACACTCGCCTTTGGCTCGTGTTGCCAACTGACACTAGTCAGAAAAAGTTTTACCGCACCTGCATTATAAATGTACCATTACTTCACTCAGTATGATAATGGATGTTTTACGCACGCTTCGCGTGTGTGATACCCCCATTTTCACACATCATGAAGTAAAATTTTGTATAATACTCGACGGAAAAACTTCTTCTGATCTTGTGTGATTGCAACACTCGCCTTCGGCTCGTGCTGCAACCTCACACTCGTCAGAAAAAGTTTCACTACTCTTATATCGTACTGTACTATTTTAACTCAGTGTGTGATACCTGATTTCTCATGCCTGTTGATAGTGTGCGAAGTGCCCAATTCACACACTTCCATATGTGAAAATAATTAAGTTCTCTTCGTTTGAAAATAATAATTTCCAGAATATTTTTCTTCTATTCAACTTTCTCAATTTTGTGTCAAGTTGTGTTGACACATACATATTTACTGATTGAATAATCACGTTAGCAATATGTCAAATTAACATCACATATTTTTTATAAATAATAAAATCATGTGAAAAATAATATAACTTGTATCTGGAACTTGCGTTTTCATCGATACACTACGAAAAGGGATATAATATAGAAGTCTAAATTTAAAAAACGAGTTTTTTTGTCTCTGATTTCCTCATTTCTTTAGTATCGAAGACTAATAAAATTTTATGCTTTTGAAAATTTGAAAGTAGTTTGTTTTTAATGGGGGGGCTTTGCCCCCCCAACCCCCCAGCGGGGGCTTCGCCCCCTGCACCCCTACCAGGGGCTCTGCCCCTGGACCCCGTCCGCACCCTGCCTCTCACACTTATGTCGCACCATATATACTATACTTCCCTATTTTTCAGAGTTCTTTACAGGTCAAGAATTTCGCACACTGAGTTTAAAAAAATAGTTTACGACATATGTGTGCGTACTTGTATCGTACTGTACTACTATAACACTTTCAATGATCAGCAATTTCAAATGACTATATTAGTCTGTTTGGTAATCTGTTTGCGGTGCTGATGTATAGGTAGGTGAAGTAAGTAGTTGGTAGGCTGGTAGAAGTTGGTTCATTTGAAGAAGATACGTAAAGTGTGATAACTTTGAAGCAGCTGTGGGCTACCTCTGTCTTGGGACATCGTCTTGCCGAAATGTTATCTTTGTCTATTCCAATGGTTGATAATAGGATAGGAATTTCCAGGTAACTGTGAAAGATATGAAATAACAAAGAATTGAAGGAGAGATTTCAGAATATTGCTACTAATTGTCCTAGCATTGTTATCATTTTGGAGCTATGGGCTCTGGGCTACCTTTGTCTCGGGACGCTGTTTTGCCGAAGTGTTATGTTCGTCTATTTCAATGGATTGATAATCGTATCCTTCGTTTTGGGTCGTCGTTTTGTCAAACTGTTATCTTCGTCTATTTCAATGATTTGACGATAGGATAGGAATGGTCCAGGTGACTGTAAAAGATATAAAATAAACAAAGAATTGAAGGAGAGATTTCCATATACTACTACTAATTTTCCTAGCATTGTTATCATCTTGGAGCTATGGGCTGTAGGCTACCTTTGTCTCGGGACGCTGTTTTGCCGAAGTGTTATGTTCGTCTATTTCAACGGATTGATAATCGTATCCTTCGTTTTGAGTCGTCGTTTTGTCAAAGTGTTATCTTCGTCTATTCCAATGGATTGATGATAGGATAGGAATGGTCCAGGTGACTGTAAAAGATATAAAATAAACAAAGAATTGAAGGAGAGATTTCCATATACTACTACTAATTTTCCTAGCATTGTTATCATCTTGGAGCTATGGGCTGTGGGCTACCTTTGTTTTGGGACGATGGTTTGCCGATGTGTTATGTTCATATATTTAAATGGTTTGATGCTCGGAACCCTGGTTTTGGGACGTTGTTTTGTCAGACTGTTATCTTCGTCTATTCCAATGATTTGATGATAGGATAGGAATGGTCCACGTGACTGTAAAAGATATAAAATAACAAAGAATTGAAGGAAAGATTTCAGAATATTACTACTAATTTTTCTAGCATGTGTTATCACAATGGACCATTCTGGATCTTGAACGTTGACATGGCGCCCAACGTTAATTTTTAGAGCCGGTGTTATCGTTGTGCTTCCCCAAGAGTCCTCTTATATACGTTTGCTACCGCCTATATGCTTTGTTTTCGGGTGGAAAATACAAGGTCACTAAGCAACTTGAAAGTTTATCATTAACAATCAACAATTGAATTCAGGCAAAATGCGACGCTGTGTTGACGCTAACTAGCAAACGGAATCACAGCCTCAGCCCAAAACGAATAGCTGGCGTTACCGTGGGCGCTAAAAACTCTTGGCAGTAGTGCCTGATCGGTAGGTAGCGTTATCATAGATTCAGGATTTCCTCGTCTCCAATTGTTGATTGTCAAATCATATAGGGGCCTGTAGAGATGAACAGGTGTAGCAGGGAAACATGAGCACTCAAAGTTGACGTCAGCGGTATGTTAACGCCAAGAGATCCAGAATAGCACCTCAAGTGATGGGAGAAAACATACAAATCAATAGACAAATAACAAGTCATGCATTTAGTGGAAAAAAAGAGGTCGAGGCTGTTCTACCATCTATTATTGTGTGAACAAATGTAAAAACTAGTGAAAATCAACGTATACATACCGTTTGTTGTGAGTCATCGTATAACCTATTTTTCACTTGCTCCGGTTAGTAGTAAAATATATTATATTCTGCCAGGTTCGTTGGTTTATTCTCTACTATATTTAAATAAACCCAGCTCAGAGGATCTGTTTCGTTTCGTGTAATTACAAGAGGCCATTATGCACATGTCAATATTATTAATAAAGTCATCGGCATGAAACCACGGTCGTCGCACTATTTCACTCTTAATATTTTCACTGATTTACTGATATATAAAACCATTAGCACGGCCGATAATACGATACATTACATAATATATAGCATAAATATATACCTTGTAACGAGCAGTTTTCTAGAGGGGGAAAACTAGTAGAACAACTAATCTCGTACAAAGCGTCCCAACGTCACGAACTGAACCTAGAAACGCAAATGAGTTGGGCGCCAGGCACTAGGATGTGCCGAGATAACGTAGCTGAAAAGAAAACGGAAGATAGGAGTTGGCTAGGCCGCGGTAGAGGGGAACGTGGGGGCGTCGAAATAAACACTGCCAAAACTATATAAGGTGAGCGATAGATAGTTGCAGTTTATTGTAGCTCGGTAGCAGATACGGTACAGGAGGTAGCACACTCAAAAAAAAAAGAAAAGAAACCTCTAAAGGCAAAAGAAAAGCAATATAATTTCAGTCAGCGAGACGATATACACGATCGTAACCTTATTCATAAATTAGCGCAGAATAAATACACTCACATGGAACGCAACGGTAATTATAATATATTCGTGAGGGAATAAAGAAAAAGTGAAAGTAATAAACAAAAATAAAATAATTCGAAACTAAGGAACGTCAAATAAAGAAATAGAAAAGAAAAAGTGACAGGTGAGCTCCGGAGGTACGTGGCAGGATCGAGCCTGCGACACGTAGAGTTACAGGACGGCAGAATATACAGCTGATCCGGAGCTCTCTGCTAGGCTCGTAGTAGAGTACGGCTAACAGTCGGGACGAGACGGCAGGAGGGGGAGGACTCACACATACACCACACTAAGCCGTCGCTAGAGTAGCTGAGATGGTGCGCACACCGATGCGCCGTCACTACTACTCCAGCCGGTTCACACTCACACACTTATGGCTCACTCGTATTTCGTCCGACCGTGAGTCGGTATATCGCTCGCTAGGAGTGAGCCTACAATAATTTAAGCAATGCGCCAAATATGGGACTCTATCAGTTAACAATTATCGCAAAATTAGGTAGTTTAGATAGGAAAGCAAAGTAAAGCTAGTTAACAGCAACTACAGGCTCACGTAGCCCAGATAAAAAAATAATAATTACGCACTAGTCGTAGATGAATAATATTCGCATGAGAAATAGTTACAGGTAACCCCAAGGCATTAGGTAACACAAAATATAATAGAAAAATAGTAAAAGTTAATAATAAAGAAATCTCAGATAAAGATGCAGCTATGACAAAGCCTACGCACTGCTACCACCGGAATGGTGACCTCGACAACCCGTCTCAGATACTGGTCGGGAGGACGTCAATTCACTCCCCGACCGCACAAGAATGAAATAAATAATGAAGTGAATAAAGACTCAGAAATCTCCAATAACTCAAGTGATAGCGCAAAATATAGACGGGTGGTCGTAGCCTAAGCGTGAAGCTTACCTTTATCTGGCTCGGTACGGGACGGCAGGATCCGCTCCCACACCCACTCCAGTCGTTGGCCGTTAGAGCCCACACACACACAGGCACCAATAAATATCGGCACTCAGTTAAAGTTAATTATAACTAACAATACAATAATCCGACACTACTTAGCAGCACATGCGTGCACAACTATTATAACAAAGCAATTTAGCAGTAATTTCACAGCAATAAAGCAAGCAAAAAGCAGGCAAACGTAACGAAAAGATAGAGCGCAAAAATAACGTGAACGAATAGCAAAAATGGCTTATCTAGAAGAAAGCGGAAATCGGTGACAGGAATTAGGCTCGCTGATTAGGTGGCGCCCCATACGTTGGGGGAGGTAGCCTTTCCATACACGCCGCTTTCGCTGTACCGATGATCGACAATCGATGGATGGCCGGGTCGGGAGGAAAGGAGACGGGAGGCAGCGTCAGGTCGGGAGGTGCGGCCCTCTCCCGACCGGCAGGTGTCTTCAGATCATAATTAGTGTCGGTACAGATACTCCCGACGTGACTTCACGGGCATACCTCCCCGTACGGCGCTCCCTCGTTGTCCCACGACGCTCACAGGATGGTGCGGACCTTTAAAATACATATAAAACTTACGGCAGACAATGAAATAGTGAATAAAATTAACCCTTTGCCTTGGGGAGAGTATAAAGAATAGACACGCACAACACTTAACAGATATTCGGACGCTCCACGGGGAGGAAGGAGTTGGTCAGTGGCTGATATAAAACCTGCCACGTTACAACCTATGTAATATGTTTTATATATATTATGAATATTTTATATAACTGTGAATAGCGCGAACCGCGATCCGACAGGCATCCGACGGCCATTTTGATTTTCGTCGATGTTTTTTGTAGCTCACTTAGTAACTTTATTATTACATACCGACCGAGTGCGGATTCAGATTCATGCCAAAATCAATAGGGGGCGAGATTTCAATGGCTTGTACCCACGTTTCAAAGTTCAAGTCGATCCGTGCCACCGTTCGTTCAGAAACGTGAGGACAAGCAAGCGTCTAGCGAAAAACCAGGAAGAAGAAGAAGAAGAAGAAGAAGAAGAAGAAGAAGAAGAAGATGCTTTTTCATCAACTTTGGTGACTAATATGTCGGAAACCAGCGTACCGATTTCGATCTAATTTATACAGCGAAGTCGTGTGGTGGGGGAATATCTGCTGTGTAAATTTGATCGAAAAATATCTACGCGTTTCGAAGTTATGACCCCGTGCTTACAGGTATAAAGAGTTCCCCCGAGAAAATAGTCTCGCGGCTAGTCTCGCCTGCCTACGGGTACTTGGCGGCGATTCGCTACCGCGAATCTTGATAATCCTCAGTATATCTGATATAAATTCCGTTTATAATTCATCATGAAGGTATCACTCAAACCAGGTAATTAATTGATAAGGGTCTCTATCAATCAAGTCGAGTCAATGTATTTAATGCGATGGCCTGACGTTTCGGCAGTGATGTTCTGCCCTCATCAGAGGCTGTTTATTGAAAAAATTACAAAAAATTACAAATTGGTCAAGCGTTTGACACTCATATACCTAATAATCATTTACAGAAGTCAATATACATGAAAATTAACAATCGGTGGTCAGTAAATTGACCCGGATACAGACGATAATATTTACAAGTCAAGAAAATTGAATAACTACAATCAAAACAAATACAGTGGAAGTCAGAATTGAAATACTAACGTAAACACAAAGATTCGCTCATAATATAATAGTCGGAAGAAACTAAAATTACCTTAATAATTGATGATACGTGAAAAAGAATGGTGTCATGGACACCATTGCCACACTGCAAGATGCGCGATGTGCCATCCCGTACTAGTGAAGACGTTAAATAAAGCAAGCGGGTGTGACAACTCTCTTTATACAGGGTGTCAATAAAGTAACGGGACGGCTGAATATCTCCTGAAGTAAGATATTTTTTGAAAAGATCAACATCATTCTTGATGTGATTTTTGACGAGGAACTCAATGGTGACCTCGATTTTGACCTTGACGATGACCTTTAAGGTTATTGCAAGGTCAACTTTTTTTTTAATGGAAACCCCCTTTTTTTACATCGGCATTCAATAGAGCGCAAAATTCTACGTCTGAACACGTAATTAGATCATAGGTAAATCTTGACCTTGACGTTCATTCTTGGGTCAATTAAACTTAAATAAGGGGTGGATACCTCTGGGAATAGAAGCTTTTCAAATTCTTTCATGACGATCGAAGTAATCAATTCTAACGAGGCGCATTTAGTAGTGACCCTTATCATGACTTTGACGATTACCTTCAAGGCCATTTCAAGGTCACCTTTTTTTCTCGCTGAAAACCTGTATTTTTAAGTGCTGAAATCAATGAAACAAACAGTTATACATTTACATCAAAAGATTTGGAAAAAATCAATCAATTCATACGTGAGAGGCAAGGGGACTCACTTTAATCAAGCACCCCGAAGGGAACAGAATTTACTACGTCCACGTCGTTGTTCTTGGGTAATGCTAAGAGTAAATCAAACTTATTCGGTATGAATTGATTGATTTTTTCCAAATCTTTTGATGTAAATTTATAACTGTTTGTCTCATTGATTTCAGCACTTAAAAATACAGGTTTCCATCGAGAAAAAAAAGTGACCTTGAAATGGCCTTGAAGGTAATCGTCAAAGTCATGATAAGGGTCACTACTAAATGCGCCTGGTTTGAATTGATTACTTCGATCGTCATGAAAGAATTTGAAAAGCTTCTGTTCCCAGAGGTATCCACACCTTATTTAAGTTTAATTGACCCAAGAATGAACGTCAAGGTCAAGATTTACCTATGATCTTATCACGTGTTCAGACGTAAAATTTTGCGACCTCTTGAATGCCGATGTGAAAAAAGGGGGTTTCCATTAAAAAAAAAAAGTTGACCTTGAAATAACTTCGAAAGTCATCGTCAAGGTCAAAATCGAGGTCACCATTGAATTCCTCGTCGATAATCACATCAAGAATGATGTTGACCTTTTCAAAAAATATCTTACTTCAGGACATATTCAGCCGTCCCGTTACTTTATTGACACCCTGTATACGTTTTTGGCTAAGGCTCGTCTAATGTTGACACTCAACAATGACGTCAATGACTGACGTCAATGCCTACGATTGACGTCAGTGGCTATTTATGTTAGGGTAGTGTCCGAGACCACACTTTTTCACGAAAACAATCAAATACATCTAAGAGCAGCTTTTGCTGATCTTAAGGCCCATCCATAGTCGCCCACCTCCTTTTGGTCAAAATGTGTCACATTTCGATTATTATTTGAGCCCAGGCGTCAAAAACGCTAAAAAGGCCAACTTAGCGCAAATTCTATTTCAATTCCGAACACATACGTCCAAAAAAATGTTCGTTTCGTGCGAAAATAGAGTCTACAGATGGTTTTTACATTGTTCGTCGAGGAAATCGAATTCGAATAATTTTTTAACAATGTAAAAACCATCTGTAGACTCTATTTTCGCACGAAACGAACATTTTTTTGGACGTATGTGTTCGGAATCGAAATAGAATTTGCGCTAAGTTGGCCGTTTTTGCGTTTTTGACGCCTGGGCTCGGATAATAATCGAAATGTGACACATTTCGACCAAAAGGAGGTGGGCGACTAGGGATGGGCCTTAACCTATGCAACATATTAGAATAAGGCAAGTGCAGTTTTTTAGTGTCTTCTTTCTTATTAAGACTGTTAGGTTGCAAATTAATTCGTAACATCTCTGAGGTGATACGTCTAGACCAAACTGATTCTCTGTCAAGCACAATTGCATTATCTCAATCAAACGTGTGATTGAATTCCAATTGGTGTAACGAAACGACAGAATGTGATTCTGTGTTTTTCTTTGAGTTATCTTTATGCTCTTTCAATCAACTTTTACAACTAGCTTACTGAATGTAGAGATTGAAGACTTGCAGATTCACTTGTGGTTCTTAGACAAAAAATTAGATAGACTTGTAATCTTGTTACCTGACTCACTGCCACAAGATGCATTTGATGACTTAATTACATACCAAACAGACAGTCAAGCCCATCTGACAGATAAACTAAACAGGAGTTTCGCAAGTAAATTCAATGTTTTGACACACAGACCTGTAGTTCAACACTTGCACACACAAGTCCTAACACCAGTCGCGACTAAATCGAAGGATAGATGGTTCGTGAATCTAACACAAACATTGATTCTTGAAGACGTGATTGAAACCGTATCATTGGGTCCAAAATATTCTCCATTACCTAATTTAGACCAAGAGACCATGATTAAAGTCATTAAAAACGTAGAACATGCCATGAATGCACCGTCATTTCCTGATACCCATAAGAAAGAAGTTAGAAGTAAATTAATCAAGAATATTGAGCAGTTCTCAAGGAAGAACAGACACATTAGTATTGAAGACCGGTTAGTCGCACAAAAACTTAACACTACCCGCCAATTTCTAAAAAATAATAAGGACATTTTCTTCACCAATGCCAACAAAGGTAATGTCACAGTAGCGTTAGACAAAAACAGTTACACACTGAAATTAAAGTCTCTTTTCGCTGATACCACCACCTACAGATTAGTAAACAAGAACCCACTAGCCGCATTACGTAAGACTTCGCAGAGAATTCTTGAGAGGTGGAACTCGAATTGTTTCCTAGCTAAGCAATATCATAGGAATGAATTAACACAAACGAGCACGTGTCTTGCCAAAGGGTACGGTTTACCAAAAATACATAAAAAGGACACACCACTTAGACCCATCATCTCGGCTATTGGGAGTCCTACGTATGGGATTTCGAAGTTTCTTAGTAACCTATTAATCAAGAGTATACCTAAAGCTGATTCTTACATAAAACATAGTTGGGATCTGATTAAAAAACTTTGCTATATCCATGTACCGGAAGACTGTATTTTGATCTCTCTTGACGTTACCTCCTTGTTTACTAATGTACCGATAGAGTTAGTTAAGACAGCGATAGTAAACAGACCTCCGTGAAGTTAGCCGGAAAATTTCGATTTTCCAAAAAAGACCTTCACAAAACGTTTGTTAATCGTTTGTAGGTGATTGTTGGATAGATAAAATCGTTTGTTGTATTACAGTTTTTTAGTTAAATCCAAAATAAAATTTGGCATAAAGTTAGCCGGACGATTTTCAATTTCTCACATTTTCCGATCGTTCGGGGGTCCGATCGACGCGCAATCGTTTGTTGGACACGAATATAGCAATTAGAACGTTTGTTGGATCGTGGTTTGATCAAAAACGCAGAAAAAAGATTTCAGCAATGCAAAATAGAATTTTGCATGGAGTTAGCCGGACGACTTTTAGTTTATAATCTTTTTAAATAGTTCGGGGGTTCAATCGACGCGCAATCGTTTGTTGGACACGAATATAGCAATTAGAACGTTTGTTGGATCGTAGTTTGATTAAAAAAGCAAAAAACCATTTCATCGGATCAGCCGGGGGATAAGCACCTACCAGTCGTAGTCCGGCGTGAACCTAACCGGTTTAAGTGTACGGCTGACGCTAGTTGTTTACAACTGTTTACAACCATAGAACTTAACATATGATTCCGTATTTGGATCTATCTAATCTTTCTTCAATCGACAAGCAATCGTTTGTTACTGGGTTAGGATCAACGCAATAAATGAAACGCAATGAACTCTAAGCCCGTTAACAGGCAGTGTCAACGATACAGGTGGGCGTTTGTTTTTATTCTCTCATAGGTTAGGTTGTATTTTAAATTTATTATGCAATTATACAATTATACAATTACACAATCAATTGCAACATGTTTTAGCTTTATTTATTTTTCAGGTAGCAGCAATCAACTCCGAGAGTACGAAAAAAAAGCATACGACCCTTACTGCCTCTTGAAAAACACTGCAACAATACCTGTGAAAGTAAAGGTAACCAATAATTATACGCCGTGGCTATTCGCAGGGTAGAGTGACTCTAATAGAGTCACGCAAGAGTGAATTTTGAACTGCTTTTTTTGGATTGCTGAACCTCCGGGTGGGTGGCTCGCATGGGTCACGATTAAGGAAAATCATAAATCTCGCCCCCATACGACCTAGTGAGCGGATTCTCGGACGGAATTCATACATTTTTTTGTAAGGCTCCCAGTCTCGTTTTATATTATGAAAAAAAATTAATGATTCGGTCACTTCAACTCCCCGAAAATTTTTGCGTGACTCTAGCGTGATTATTAGAGTCACTCTACCCTGCAAATAGCCACAACGATAATTATAATACCTGAAGTTTATGAAAATGCGTTTGCTTTTGTTTCTATTTCAATGAAATAGTTTTTGGCTTCGGTCCACTTCGTTTCTGCATTACTGTGCACAGGCCTCAAACCAATTGAAGATAGTTCCAACTTTTACCGAGCATCTGTACCGAATAGACAAGTTCCACATTTGCTTTGGGCACCGCAAACGAATTCATTATTTTACTGATTTGACGTTTTTCAAGCGTATAAAATGTAAGTATACCAAAAACGTTCGAACAAGAGGCTCACAAGTTTTCGCTGGATCAATTTTACATTTTACCTTTATATTTCAATTTTACTTTTATTACATTTTATTTATCTATTGATTTCATTTCGAATTTGAGTAACAACTTTCGCATAGGAATCAGCATTTAAGGGGACGTATACACCTTAAACTGATAAATTTCGGAGTAAATTGAAACAAATGTGTTCAAAAAGTAAATGCTTTTATTTTTTAAGGTTTTGACTGGACCTAGGGCGAACTTCGAGGATTATTTTCAGCCCTTAGAAAGTATTTCAACTATATTATTTCCCGAGATATAGCGTTTCACCGGTCATCGCGCGTTTTCTGCACAACGCTACTTTGTACACGATCCCAATGTCAGTTTTCATCTGATATCAAAAAGTCTTCTTGAGGTTGATTTTAATGCTCGAGCGCTTGGATTTAACTAATAATATGTTCAGGTCAACCATTCTTTGAATTTTTTCCAATCTATCAATCTCGAGATATTCATTTCATCTGTCATATTCAATTGTAAAAAAAAAATCTTCATCAAATTTTCAAATATTTTTAGTGAAATCCATGCGCTCGATCGAGTATCAAAATCAACCTCAAGAAAACTTTTTGATATCAGATGAAAACTGAAATTGGGATCGTGTACAAAGTAGCGTGGTGCACAAAAAGTGCGATGACCGGTGAAACGCTATATCTTGGGAAATAATATAGTTGAAATACTTTCTAAGGGCTGAAAATAATCCTCGAAGTTTGCCCTAGGTCCAGTCAAAACCTGAAAAAATAAAAGCATTTACTTTTCCGAACACATTTGTTTCAATTTACTCCGAAATTTATCAGTTTAAGGTGTATACGTCCCCTTAAATGCTGATTCCTATGCGAAAGTTGTTACTCAAATTCGAAATGAAATCAATAGATAAATAAAATGTAATAAAAGTAAAATTGAAATATAAAGGTAAAATGTAAAATTGATCCAGCGAAAACTTGTGAGCCTCTTGTTCGAACGTTTTTGGTATACTTACATTTTATACGCTTGAAAAACGTCAAATCAGTAAAATAATGAATTCGTTTGCGGTGCCCAAAGCAAATGTGGAACTTGTCTATTCGGTACAGATGCTCGGTAAAAGTTGGAACTATCTTCAATTGGTTTGAGGCCTGTGCACAGTAATGCAGAAACGAAGTGGACCGAAGCCAAAAACTATTTCATTGAAATAGAAACAAAAGCAAACGCATTTTCATAAACTTCAGGTATTATAATTATCGTTGTGGCTATTTGCAGGGTAGAGTGACTCTAATAATCACGCTAGAGTCACGCAAAAATTTTCGGGGAGTTGAAGTGACCGAATCATTAATTTTTTTTCATAATATAAAACGAGACTGGGAGCCTTACAAAAAAATGTATGAATTCCGTCCGAGAATCCGCTCACTAGGTCGTATGGGGGCGAGATTTATGATTTTCCTTAATCGTGACCCATGCGAGCCACCCACCCGGAGGTTCAGCAATCCAAAAAAAGCAGTTCAAAATTCACTCTTGCGTGACTCTATTAGAGTCACTCTACCCTGCGAATAGCCACGGCGTATAATTATTGGTTACCTTTACTTTCACAGGTATTGTTGCAGTGTTTTTCAAGAGGCAGTAAGGGTCGTATGCTTTTTTTTCGTACTCTCGGAGTTGATTGCTGCTACCTGAAAAATAAATAAAGCTAAAACATGTTGCAATTGATTGTGTAATTGTATAATTGTATAATTGCATAATAAATTTAAAATACAACCTAACCTATGAGAGAATAAAAACAAACGCCCACCTGTATCGTTGACACTGCCTGTTAACGGGCTTAGAGTTCATTGCGTTTCATTTATTGCGTTGATCCTAACCCAGTAACAAACGATTGCTTGTCGATTGAAGAAAGATTAGATAGATCCAAATACGGAATCATATGTTAAGTTCTATGGTTGTAAACAGTTGTAAACAACTAGCGTCAGCCGTACACTTAAACCGGTTAGGTTCACGCCGGACTACGACTGGTAGGTGCTTATCCCCCGGCTGATCCGATGAAATGGTTTTTTGCTTTTTTAATCAAACTACGATCCAACAAACGTTCTAATTGCTATATTCGTGTCCAACAAACGATTGCGCGTCGATTGAACCCCCGAACTATTTAAAAAGATTATAAACTAAAAGTCGTCCGGCTAACTCCATGCAAAATTCTATTTTGCATTGCTGAAATCTTTTTTCTGCGTTTTTGATCAAACCACGATCCAACAAACGTTCTAATTGCTATATTCGTGTCCAACAAACGATTGCGCGTCGATCGGACCCCCGAACGATCGGAAAATGTGAGAAATTGAAAATCGTCCGGCTAACTTTATGCCAAATTTTATTTTGGATTTAACTAAAAAACTGTAATACAACAAACGATTTTATCTATCCAACAATCACCTACAAACGATTAACAAACGTTTTGTGAAGGTCTTTTTTGGAAAATCGAAATTTTCCGGCTAACTTCACGGAGGTAGTAAACAGATACCCATTTATAGCGAAGCATACCACTATGCCTCTGAGTGAACTGTTAGCAGGTGTTATGTACTTGTTAGATAATGTCTACTTGCAATTTGACAATCAGTATTATATACAAATTTTTGGTTCTCCCATGGGGTCCCCAATTTCACCGATCTTAGCTGACCTAGTTATTTATTAATTATTTTTTTTTCACACATGAACGGAAAGGCCTATTTCGCTCTCAGTAGCGAGGGAGCAAAAAGAAGCTTTGCGTCCCTTGGTAGAAAGGCCGTGTGGAAAGTCTTTCTTCCCTAAGGAAGAAAGACTTTCTTCCCTAGGGAGGAAAGACTTTCTTCCCTAGGGAGGAAAGACTTTCTTCCCTAGGGAGGAAAGACTTTCCACACAGCCCTTCCTACCAACGGACGCAAAACTTCTGTTTGCTCCTTCTCTACCGAGAGCGAAGTAGGCCTTCCATCCATGTGTAAAAAAAAAAAATCGTGTGCATCACGGGAGGAAGTTTTTGCTCCCTCGGTGTGTCTTGCTGCCCTCGTGGGAGGGGAGAGAGACGAGGCGAGCCGAAGGCCGTCTCGTCTCTTCCCCCTCCCAGCTCGGGCAGCAATTTGACACACCTCGGGAGCGCAAGTCGGCTCGGGCAGCAAGCTCCGCGCTCGTGAGCAAAAACCTACTATCCTCCCTAGATGCACAATATACTATTATTTATTTATGGTCGATCTGGAACGTGACTGTCTGTCTAAGATGAATTTTAGACCATTATTTTATTATCGTTATGTGGATGATATCATTATGTGCATTCCCAGCGCTAACGTTGATTATGTGACTAACACTTTTAATGGTTACTATGACCGTCTCCAGTTCACACATGAACGTGAGGTTGAGCGGAAGTTAAGTTTTTTAGACGTAAACGTGATACGAGACAGTTCCAACGGGTTGATCACCAATTGGTACAGAAAACATACGTTTTCTGGAAGATTCTGGAACTTCAACTCTATGCACCCTCTATCTCAAAAACGAGACATGATGTTAAACTTAGTCGACAGAGCTATATCGCTATCCCACCCCAAATTTCATACTGAGAATTTAAATTTAATAAGAACTTTGCTACGAGATAATAACTACCCCGACGATTTCTCTGAAAGGCTATTTACCAAAAGGGTAAAACACTTAAAGTTCAAGAACACGCATACTGATAACACTAACATTGTCATCACGGTGACTGACCGAGAGGACAACACCTCAGTTATCATGGTAGTTAACGGTCCATCCACCTCTAAACGTAGGATAGTTTCTATTCCTTATATTAATGGTTTCTCAGAGAGACTAGGTTGCTCATTGAGGAAATTTGATTTGACCCCTGTTTTTAGTGTTAATAGTAACCTAAGATCTGTGGTTACCAAAGGTAAAGACCGTATCGACGAACATGATAAATGCAACGTAGTGTATAAGATCCAATGTAATGACTGTTCAGCGTCTTATGTAGGTGAGACAAAACGTGAATTTAAGACTAGATTGAAAGAGCATAAAGATAACTTAAAGAAAAACCCAGAAGCACATTCTGTCGTTTCGTTACACCAATTGGAATTAAATCACACGTTTGATTGGGATAATGCAGTTGTGCTTGACAGAGAATCAGTTTGGTCTAAACGTATCACCTCAGAGATGTTACGAATTAATTTGCAACCTAACAGTCTTAATCAGAAAGAAGACACTAAAAAACTGCTCTTGCCTTATTCTAATATGTTGCATAGGTTAAGATCAGCTAAAAGCTGCTCTTAGATGTATTTGATTGTTTACGTGAAGTGTGGTCTCGGACACTATCCTAACATAAACAGCCACTGACATCAATCGTAGGCATTGACGTCATTTTTGAGTGTCAACATTAGACGAGCCTTAGCCAAAAATGTATATAAAGAGAGTTGTCACACCCCCTTGCTTTATTTAACGTCTTCACTAGTACGGGATGGCACATTGCGCATCTTGCAGCGTGGCAACAGTGTCCATGACACCATTCTTTTTCACGTATTATTAATTATTAAGGTAATTTTAGTTTCTTCCGACTATTATATTATGAGCGAATCTTTGTGTTTACGTTAGTATTTCAATTTTGACTTCCACTGTATTTGTTTTGACTGCAGTTATTTAATTTTCTTGACTTGTAAATATTATCGTCTGTATCCGGGTCAATTTACTGACCACCGATTGTTAATTTTCATGTATATTGACTTCTGTAAATGATTATTAGGTATATGAGTGTCAAACGCTTGACCAATTTGTAATTTTTTGTAATTTTTTCAATAAACAGCCTCTGATGAGGGCAGAACATCACTGCCGAAACGTCAGGCCATCGCATTAAATACATTGACTCGACTTGATTGATAGAGACCCTTCTCAATGAATAAATTCCGTTTTCTCGGTACGTAAAAGAATCGAACAAATATTATCATAGATAATTTATATAATTTAAATATTTTTACTTGAACCATTTTCGTTTATAATTTGCCAAGTTAGTGAATTTAGCCGCGCGCAGTAGACGCAGTTATAATCATAAAGATTATAGAAATAAATACCAGTTTTGTGAAAGTGAAATAAATATTCCAGTCTATATTTATTATTCAAGTGCTGTGAAGTGTCATTCCTTATAATACCTAGCAGATTAACAACACAGCCTAACATCCGGCTGAGGTCGCGTTATATGGTAAGCAATACAACACCTAATACAGGTAGCGTCTTCGTCCTGCGATATAACGCACTCAAGGCCAAACATCGGCTGGAGGCTACTCATCTCGACGCCCAATGAGCGGCTGACAGATAGTAGCGGCTCCGCTGATTACAACGATATATAATCTCATTACGAGTCTTAATAAAAGATTAGTAATTGTAGCGCCACTAATCATTGTTGTTAATTCTCCTATCACTACCTGGTATTCTTTTTCATTTCCTGACTCAATGAGCGGAAGGGAAATCGTATAAAGAATCCAGGCTTTATCTAGGCAAAGTTTCAGCATACTACATCGAGATAGTCTGGCACATCCGAGTACGAAGACCCCACAGCTGACCGGCAAGGCGTGTACAACGCGGTCGCGAGTGTGTAGAGTAAACACTACCAACACAAACGTCCATCGGCAATAGAGACATATCCGAATATCCACAGATATAGAAATTAAAGCCAATATCGCCATAACACGGGTCCGAACTATAGAATAAAATTAAAGAATTGCATCGCTCACCTGGACCGTTACAGTACCACAAATGGCAGTACGCACCTGAAGTCAAGTCCAGATTGGTGAGATACAGGCATCGCTGATGTCATTGACTGTACCGTAGGAATAGATGGTCGCTTTATGGAAAACATCAACATCGAAGTTGTTCAAGATCGCTTTAATACTGACGTTGGTTCTGCAGATATTCCGGTAGAAATTAAGGCCATCGTTCAGAACCAGCCAAAACCAGAAGCACGAACAGTGAATACAAATATTGACCCGATACAAACTTGTCAGCAAGTGCGATGGGTGACCCAGAGTACATGAGTTTTGTTCAGAAATCAACAAATGAGACTTTGCAGTTTCTTTTTAGCTTCATCGAAAAAGGACCTTCTGCCGATATATACAAACAGAGGGTTGTACTCCTGAAACGTCTTTTCGAATCTAAAATTAAAGCCAATCATGACCGCTGTGGTAAATTGAAATCATATTCAATTGATGTATTCGGCAGTCTCCATATAATATGGACTACATGCTTCGAATCAGAACCAAGTGTACATTACATTCACCAATGTCCCAGACGTGATATCTATTCTTCACCGGTTTCAACGTTATCTGTGAATCACAAGATGATTGGGGACCAGGGATTTGGCGGATTACAAGAAGCCCTTGTATTCCACAGTCATCTTTCGTGCATCAATGATAATTGTACGGGGTTGTGTCAAGTTGAACTCGCCTTTAACACTCAGATCTTCATCGAACTGGATATAAGACCTAACCTGGAAAGTTTGACAGGGATGACTTGCAGATTGCGTGACTTTCCTTCGCAACTCAATTTGAATAGTGTTCAATATCGACTGGTTGGTGTTGTAGCAAGAGCCCCAGGACATTGTATTGCATATTGTAGGCGAGTCAATAATCGTTGGGAATTGTGCAATGATACAAAGTCAGGGATAATACATTCTGGGCCGAGTACCACAATCGAACCTCATGGTGTGATATACATTATATCAATAGATCACGAAAGAGTTGTTGCTGATTCGTCCCAATCGTTTGATACTTCAAAACCAAAATTGTGAAGGAGCCCGGAAATCGTCAGCGTGGGAGATAACAATACCAATAATAATGAAGAAATACCTGTCTTACCTGATAGGTTGGATAGGTTGGAGTTCCCCACAACAGTTCCACTAGATGACTCAGATACAACAACAAGAGACAACTGGCGCAATAAAGAAGAGATACAAGATGTTTGTTTCGGACCCTTGTTTGATGAAACTGCTGAAGACAATATTTCATTTCAAGAGCCCACTCTGGAAAGCACTCGCAGTGATTATGAATGCGAATCGTTACTAATGTTGCAATCGGGAAATATCATGCCTGGAATTATTATCGATGAAGACATTTTTCACCTCGGTGACACGAACAATTTCGATTCTATAGTGCACATACTTCGTTGCAGCGCTTTGGATGGAACTCTATATCTGGATTGAATGAAAAAATCGGCCAATGAAACTTTTCGATTCACACGCGATTTAATTGAAAATAATTCACATCAGGACATTTATCTGAGAAGAGCTGTGTTGTTGAAGTCTTTGTACTCCGAGAAAATATTGCATGAAGTAGAAAACGATATTTTTCTGTACACAATCGATTTGAGTGAAACGCCAACGTGTACGTGGGAAACTTGTCTGGAGAACGAACCCAGTATGCTGAGGAAATACAAATGTAAATCTTGTAAAACCTATGTTTTGCCGATGCCTGTAATGGCGGTTGATCCCAACGTAATTGCTAGAAAAGGATTTGTAGCGTTAGGGGAAGCACTTTGCTTTTACAAAACGTTGAAGAAAGTCAAATGTCGGCAAGAACATTGCCCAGAACTGTGTACAGTAACTGGATATCCTAACTTTCACTTCTACGTCGAGTGCAACGTTATCGTTCCCGCACCAGGTTGAAATGTCAACTGCAAGATTTTCCAACCACATTGTGTTTGAAAGATCAACCAGGTCAATACAGGTACGCTTTTTTTTTGTTTGCTCTTCAATATTTGAGTGATTCAATCATTTTTGTATTATTCTTGGTTATCTAGGTAAAAAAGTAATACAAGAGTATAATACATTAATTGCCCCTGTCAAAATGCTGAGCTTGATATAACAGAAATCATCTGTGCTTTGCTTATGGAAATAGTAATTGGCAACCAGACCAACTTGAATTTATTTATCAACTGAAAACATTATATTATCTTCTTTTAAATTTAATTACTGTTATTTATTTCAGATTGAGGGGCATTGTTGCTCAAACTTCTGACCATATTGCTGCATACTGTTTGAGAGCCGACAATCACTGGGAACTGTATGATAGTTCTGCTACGATGATTCCAAATATCCATCCGTCAGAAGCAATCGAACCTTATGGTGCAATATACATCTCTATTGCCTGAAAATATTCGCACTTCTGTTTGAGTTAAGAATGTTAACTCATTTAAAGGTGGGGATACCCCCTTAACGAAACCGACTCTCGGTTTGGTAGGGTTATGCAACCTCCATATTTTTATCGTTTTACACACTGTTCTCGAAGTTGGAGTATGAGATTACCGTACATTAGAGTATTTATTAGTTAATATTGTTGGCTGTTGAAACTCCAGTTTTATAAGATTACCGCATAAAAGTATTCGACAATTAATATTGTTCGCTGTTGAAACTCCAGTTGTATAAGATTCCCAGGTAGCATTGCATGTATCGTCAGGTCTTGTAAGCTTCCGATCGACAGTGACTTCCGTCGGAATTACGCGTTATCGTTGCATGTCTCTGCACATGTAGCGACACTACCATAAGATATTGGTAGGCCTGCGGAAAGCCAGCTTGCAGCAGCACCCATACGTACTCTGCCGTAAGTCTGGCGTTGTGAAAACGCGATACAAGTGACAGTTGGCATGACAACAATTGTTTATCATGCACGAAGCTTACATGGATCTGTAGCAAGCTCTTGCTTCAAGTCTCCATGCGCACGTCCATGCGGCCAAAGCGGAAATAGACCGTTAGTGGCCTGCATAGATGGCCGTGACATGCACTTGCGACAGAATGCTACTTGGGTTACTGCATAAGAGTATTTATCAGTTGATATTGTTGGCTGTTGAAACTTCAGATTTGTGATATTACCGCATGAGAGTATTTGTTAGTTGATATTGTTGGCTGTTGAAACTCTAGTTTTATAAGATTACTGCATAAGAGTCTTTGAAAATTAATATTGTTCGCTGTTGAAACTCCAGTTTTATAAGATTACCACATAAGAGTATTTGGCGATTAATATTGTCGACTGTTGCTGAGGCTCAAGCTGATTATAAGATTACCATATAAGGGTATATAACAATTGTTCTTTGGTTTTCTTACAATTCCTTTGTGTAATACCTATTATGAAGACAAAAATTCATAATACAGAATACAAAAATAAAGATGTGAGTGTTATGTTTCATCTACGTAAACGTGCTGTGGTATTTTCACAATTTCTGCAAGGCAAACTCCCTGTATGATTCTCCTAGGTATCTCTTCGTTCTCAATAAATAACAATTCAAACCTTCACTGAAGCTTGAAAAAAAAGTGTGCCGCCCTTGAATCTTTACTTGCAAGTAGTGAAAGCAGTGAGTTATCAATGCCGTAGCAATGTCACTTTGATCTTTCCAATCGAATTTCTAAAAGCATTTAACCCTAGAACGGTAACCTTACTCTTTTTTCCACCTATTTCGGTAACCTAGGGTGATAAACCCCAATTTTGAAAAATTCGTATCTGGTATAATTTCACGTAAAGGGTCCTACGGGGGCCCAATCTTTTCTTCTTTTAATGCACAATCACGTGAGCCTACGGAAATTTTGCATGAAGTCTGAAGAGTTGGTCAAAAATTAGACAAGAGAGTAAAAAATGTGAGTAAATCGTAAAGACGCCTGTTTTTATTAAGTCGTTGGGGTGTTTAAACACCCCAGATTACCGGTCCAGGGTTAAGAATACTTACGTTTTTTAATCTGGTTTGTCTAACAATGACTTAATGGAGAGTTGGTTAGTGTTTGTAATTCCAAAGTAGGTAAATAACTTATATAGAAACAGATATAAAAGCTTCGCATTTGTGTGAAAAAATGGAGTCCTTTATTACATAATTTGTACACGTGATCTTACAGCTGAGTATTCCAAGGTAACCGTATGAGAATATTCAACAATAAATAAATGTTGAGTGCTGTTGAACCTCAAGTTGAGTATTGTAAGATCACCGTTTTACAATTCACCAGGTTCCACATACCTCTATTGTATATTGTGTGAGGGTTATAATAGATTGAAGTTCTTTATAACAGTCCCTACCTCTCAATGATTCAACGCGTGACCATAATAAATAATAGAACAAAAATTTGTACCCTTCAATAATCATCAAAGAAGTAGAAACTGGTCGGTATTATTCTGTACATACTTTAACGATCTGACATAAGTCCATCCATCCGGATTAGTCCATCAATCACCGACAAACGATTTCACATCGATTCGCATCAAAACAAATTAAATATATTTTCATCGGGGGGCGAAGGAAAAAAAAAAGTCCCTAGGAAATTTTATTAATTAATTTATTAATTAACGAATCACCGACAAACGTTCGGATTAGTCCATCATTCACCAACAAACGACCGACAAATGATTAGAACTATAATTAATCCTATCGGGGTAGATGAGGGGCTAACTAATGTTTTGCTTATAAAATTTTGCTTTGAGATCATACGTCAGTCTTGAAATCTTTGTCAATTCATTGGCAGTATTTAGTGGTTCTCAGATCAAGGCGGTCCGCGATTTTCGTATAAGCCATCCTGAGTTACTCTCGCTACTTCTAGCGCTGAATTTGTGTTTTGATGCCTCTATTTTTCAATTTGATAATACGGTCTATTCCCAGACGTTTGGTCTACCCATGGGTTCCCCCCTATCACCTATTCTGGCTGATTTAGTCATGGATGATTTGGAATCTCACTGTATTAACAATTTGAGGTAAGAATTACCGTTTTACTTCCGTTATGTGGATGACATCTTAACCGCTGTACCAAGAGACTCTGCGATCCACTTAGTACATGTCTTCAATGATTTCCACCCTAGACTCCAATTCACGTGTGAGACCGAAAGGCAGGGTTGTATTAGTTTTTTGGATGTGAAAATCATAAACTCAAACCAGACCGCATTGAGACAGACTGGTACCAGAAACTAACATGGTCACAAAGATATTTAAATTACGAGTCACATCATCCCAAATCGTACAAAATTGGTTCCATCACTAATCTTGTTGATAGAGGCATCAGGTTGTCAAATCCTCGTTTCCACGAAAAAAACTTAGCCATCATTCGAGGGTCTTTAGCAAAAAATGGTTACCTCACAAACGTAGTAAACCGCACTATTTCTAAACGTCTACTCAAAAACAACACTCTGAACAACAACGTTGCGCCTCAATTGGATCTTAACAGGTCTACGTTCATCTCGATCCCTTAAATCGCGGGGTTGTTCAAGTCGCTAAACCGTATTTTTAAGAAATTTAATGTACAGTTCGTCGGTAAGAACCAAAATGATTTGAGCTCTGTGTTTGATTCTGGCAAGAACACCCTACCGTTGGAAAAACGCTCGAATGTAGTCTATATTAAGATACCGTGTCTCGATTGTAATAAGCCTTATATTGGTCAAACGTCTCGACATATCTCTCAAAGAATTAATGAACATAAAAAAAACATCAAAAATAATGTTGACCACTATACGGCTTTAACCCGACACATTGTTGACCATGACCACCGCTTTGATTATTACAATGTGAGCGTTCTACCCGGCACGGAAATATATATATGCGAAAAATATATGCAACATATATGTCGCACTTATAACATATATGTGCGCAAAATCCAAAGATGTCGCATATATTATAACATATATGTACCCATTTACATATATGTATCCTATATGTTTGATGAATTTTACATAGTGTTGACATCTATGTCGACATCTATGTCGATATACATGTCGCAACATGTATGTTGACATTTATATCAAACTTATAAAAAATATATGTTACTTATATTTTAGCGCAAAAAACAAATATGTCGCATATATTTTTCGCATATATATATTAGGGTGGGTTGAAAAAAAAAATTTCTTAGCCTGGGGGTAGAATTTGTAGCTTATAAAAAAAGAAAATTTTTCCATAAAAAAAATTTTTTTTTACTCAACGCTTTGAGGTAGCCCACTCGTGTTTTAAATGAATAAAAAAAAAAAAAAAAAAAAGTTGAGTAAAAAAAATCACATTCTACACTTTTTACATGTTTTCCACGATTTCGGACCAAAAAAAGAACTTCCCGTTGGAACTACCCCATTTGATTAAATATTTATTTAAAACACGAGTGGGCTACCTCAAAGCGTTGAGTAAAAAAAATTTTTTTTTTATGGAAAAATTTTCTTTTTTTATAAGCTACAAATTCTACCCCCAGGCTAAGAAACTTTTTTTATTCAACCCACCCTAATATGTATTTCCGTGCGGGACACGAAGAACCTGTGTACTATAAAAGGATGATTCTGGAGATGTGTAACATCGTGAGTCATTCTGATTCGGTCAACCTACGACAGGACGTAGAGGAACTGAGCAACACGTACGTGAGACTTATTTAGGACATCCAACTACCTCATGATAAGTGACCGACTTTGGACTACCTATTTATTGTTATTGCCTCTCTATGTATGTATGACCCAGTGATCCATTTCAATATTTAGATTTCCGTATGATATAATCTGGCTACCTGCGTATGACGTGATAGGCCCAAGGACAAAAAAAAAGTATGACATAACGATCAACATCAACAAACCAGACTTCCGGTTTCTCTTTCGCTGCCATTGTACAGTGTACTGTGTAACTGTCTCTACCTACTAAAGATCCTTTGATCTCTTAATCTTTTAATCGCCTATAATGGACAAGTGGAAGATCCGCAAATTTAAATCTCGGTGTAACCGTGTGTGTTTATGTTTTGATTATCTCCGGAATCCCGGCTTGTACACATTATTATTATGTGTCTGTAAGGTCACTATTGTCACTTTTAAACCAGCCGCTAATCTATAAGTTTAATTTGAATTGTTTTTGTTTTTTAAATTCATAAGTTTCAACGAAATCATTTGTATTGTAGAATAAAGAAAAGAATTGTTCTGTCCTGAGGAGGGCCCACACTTGGGGGCCGAAACGTTGACAATTAATGAAGTTGAATCTTTAACGTTTTTCGACCTACATTTCCAAGAATCCCACTACTCATCGGCAGTATCCATAGTGTGCTCCAGCCTTCTCAACGCAGTATGCTTTCTTGGGCTTTTATGTGAAGTTTTATTTGCTGTTTGCTGAACGGTTAGCTGCGATGATAGTCTAGTAGTCTTGGAAACAACGGGAGTAAGAGTGTAGGTAGTAGGGATTGTTGGAGGTTGAGGAGAGGTTAATAAACATAGTTAGACATGAGAACTTAATCTTTATTTAATACTGATATGGAATATAAAAGTTTTTCTCGTTTCCCGAGACTACGTGCGTTCACACCTGATGCGCACACATACATGAAGGAGAGCGCACGTATACCGCTGCTGTGCGCGCAGCTTCGGCTACGCTCGGAGCGAGACCGAACGTTTACGACTCGCAGCAGCCGTGCTTGCTCGCGTATATACATTCTGATACATACCGCGAAGTTCTGTGGACGCGGAACGCTACGGATACCAACCCAAAAAGGGTCCTATTTTATGGGCAGTGAGCTGCAGCAGCAGTTTAGTAACTTACTAGATGTTTCTAGTAAAATCACTAGAAATCACTGGAAATCTAGTCACTAGATTTCTAGTCCAGAAATCTAGTGACCAATGATCACTAGATTTCTAGTGATCTCTAGTGATTTTACTAGAAACATCTAGTAAGTTACTAAACTGCTGCTGCAGCTCACTGTCCATGAAATAGCACGCTTTTTGGGTTGGTATCCCTAGCGTTCCGCGTCCACAGAACTTCGCGGTAGAAGGCGAAATATTCGTATTATTCAACACGCCTCCTTGAATTTTCGACTTTTATTTATAGTGTTTTATATTAGTTTTAGCGCATTTCTATTTTTAACAAATTTATCCTTACATAGACTTTTAGTGAATATGTCCGCTATATTGTTTTCAGTTTCTATCTTTACAATCTCGATAACCCCTTTTTCGTAATTTTCGTTTACATAATGACGTTGAATTTCAATGTGCTTGGAATTTTTGGTTAGGTTACCAAATTTACCTATACACTGATAGAAAAGATCGTTTATAGTCAATGAAACGTGCACAACTATTTCAGAATTTAGCGTACATTTGATCCGAAAGAACATTCACCAACTGTGAGATTTTTGTCATTAACTGTTAATACACCAGATTCCATAACAGTAGGATACATCTGATGTTCGTAGTAATGACCAAGATTTGAAGAATAGCGCAAGGGCGCGCGCGCATTCTTACGCCGGTGTTACAACCGTCAACCGACGCACGAGATTTCGCGGTTAAAAGTTAGTGTTTATTTATGTAAAAAAAAGGTTGTCAAGCAAGAATGGATACGATTTTGGCTGCCTGGAGATTCGAAGGCCTCATCGATAGTTTTTCTGGTAAGTAAATCATTTTGCAACAAAATTACCATCCGCATGCAGCGCATTGATATTTTTAGGTTAGGTTTTCAAATCAGCAACTTCTTTCTTTTTCCTCTATTGCTAGGTCTTCTCCTTCTCTCATTTCTCTACTTCATAATTCATTTCCTAATCATTCCTTCTCTTCATATCCTCTCACAGCAAATGATATTGATAGTTTAGAAAAACTGCATGCACTATTAAATAGTCACGAGAATGCGAAGGAAGTGATCCCGAGCGCTGGAGCAAGGATACGTCTAAAAAGTTTGCTCAAAGAGCACGTACGTTTTTAGTTGGTTTTGTAATTCTCTGAATGTTAATAAATATGTTGAGTTTATAAAGTGAAAATTAAATATCTATATACATTTTGTTTCCAGGAAGAAAAAAACGAGAGAATTAAATACGAGTTTTTGGAAATTGTAAACAATTCAGCTAACATTGCTTTTGAAGATCGACCATCAATCACTCACCCAAACAATACTGTCTCTGTGAATTTGAATATTGAAGATAAGGAGCGTGGATTGATTGATGAGGATGACTTGATAATTGAAGAAGAAGTTGAGCAAACAGTTAAGAGGCGAAAGCTTGATAGCATTGAAGACTTTGATTTAGATCAAGTTTTACTGGATCATCCATTGGGTCCTGCTATTTGCAAAATTGCTATTGTAAAGAAAGAATTCGATACAGCTACCCAGTCAATATTGACGGATATTATTGTACTTCATTTTCTAAAAAATGAACCAGTGTGAGTGACAATTTGAATTATAATTATTGCATACAAGAGATACAGATATAAAAAAAACCATAATCATCTTTCCAGGAGGTTAAATAACTCTGATTCAGAAATAATCAGTAGAAAAATAGTTCAAAAGTTTCCCTTTGAATGTATACAAACGTACTCCGTACCTCCAATACCAAAAAAGAAATCAAAAACTGGCAAGCCTCAAAGAGCAAAAGGAAAGCTAATTGATAAGTATAGGAATAAAGTAACTTTTATCAGGGAAGCAGAGAACGCACACAAAAAATTCAACTCTCAACCAGTAGTCGCTGAGGAGGAGCATTCAATTGATGGTAAGCTAATTTACTATCTCATCAAATTTATGTGATTTGTAAAATACTTGACATAAATTATTTCCTACAGAGGATTTGTCGTTGGCTGAAAAAAGTAAGGTGTGGTTATCCGTCAACCACCCTGGTGGAGGTTTCGGATAGGACTTCAATCCGGTCTCATCCAAATTATTCCGATCCATTGCGAAATCTGTCACCTTGACAATACGGAATCATCCGAGTCATTCCGAAGCAGGTTTTTAATCCATCTCAATCCGTGCATCGACTTCGAGTTCAATCCAAATGAATCCGACACCAATCCGAAATTCACGTTCAGTCCTATTCAATCCGTACGTCGAGTCCTTTCTAATTCGTCCGTTCAATCCGAGCGAATCCGACACCAATCCGAAACTCACTGTCAATCCTATTCAATCCGCATAACTAGTCCGAGCGAATCCGATACCAATCCGGAACTCACTTTCAATCCTATTCAATCCGTACAACTAATCCGAGCGAATCCGACACCAATCCGGAACTCACTTTCAATCCTATTCAATCCGTACAACCAATTCGAGCGAATCCGACATCAATCCGGAACTCACTTTCAATCCTATTCAGTCCGTACAGTCAATCCGAATGAATCCGACACTAATCCGGAACCCACTTCAATTCTATTCAATCCGTATACATCCAATCCGAGCGAATCTGACACGAATCCGAAAACCACTTCCATAATAAATAAAATAAATAAATAAATAAATTTAAAAAAAGTAAATAAATATTTATTCATAGTTAACAAATTATCAGTTGATCCAAATGATATTCGGTTGAGTCAAACAATTACTATACAAGATGAGTTCACTAAACCCAACATCATTTGGATCAACTGATATTCGTTAACTATGAATAAATATTTATTTGCTTATATACAAATATATACGTTCTTTAACTATAAAGAAACTCTTTTCTCTGTGCAGTCTGGACGCGAAGTTCGAAGTGCGCATTCCAAAGCTGCCGTATGAAGTTTTTCCACGGCAGTTTTGATGCGCAGTTCGAAGTGCGCGACAGATCGCGCCATAACCTCACTCTTCGTGGTTACAAGTGTGAATCTCAATAGGCGTCAAAGTGACTTTTCATCCCTATTCCGAAAAAAATATGGTATGGAGCGCACCCGTATACCGTTTTTGACTCGAACAATAATTTCAGAACTCGCTTACGGCTCGCCCTTAGCTCGTCCTGAAATCATTATCCTCGCCGAAAAACCCTTGGTCTACGGACATGCCACATAATATACTATTTCATCGCCTCATCAATTCAAAAGTCCATTCGGAATGAGTCTGCTGATAAGGACAACATTTATAATCTCCTTTCATCGGTACGTTATCTCTATATAGTTCAGTTCCTATATGAAAATGAACGAGGCAATTTATGCGGGCCTATTCCGATATCCATCCGGTTTCGCAGACCCAGCAGCACTGAAAGCTATACGACTCTGACCGGTCATCCGTACCGAAAAGTATCATATACGGCCCAGTCCGGCTTTGTATTAGCGTGCATCCAGGTCTCGGCGGCGGTATCTATCCGCCTCCGACCGGTCATCCGTACGAAGAAGTATCATGTACGGCTCAGTCCGGCTTTGTATTAGCGTCCATCCAGGTCTCGGTGGCGGTATCTATCCGCCTCCGACCGGTCATCCGTACGAAGAAGTATCATGTACGGCCCAGTCCGGCTTTGTATTAGCGTCCATCCAGGTCTCGGCGGCGGTATCTATCCGCCTCCAACCGGTCATCCGTACGAAGAAGTATCATATACGGCTTCGTCCGGTGTCTGAATTTTTCGACCGCGGTATATTCCAAGTCCCGAGAGCGCAGCCTATCCGGACCCATGCATTTGTACGTCCCGCTCTTCTGGACCGCGGTTTAATTGGGTCCGGAGAGCGCAGCCTATCCGAACCCGTGCGGTTTTACATCCCGCTCTACTCAGCCGCAGTATGTATTAAAAATTCCCAGAGCGGAGTCTATCCGGACCCGTGCGGTCTCACGTCTCGCTCTACTTGACCGCGGCCCGATCTAATAAGTCCCGAGAGCTGAGTCTGTCCGGGTATATAGATAGATTTGATAGATCTCGGCTTCAACACATATATATACCGGGAGTATTCTTGGAAACGTATTCTTGGAAACGCTTCATAGAAAAGTGAAAACGCCTACATACAAGCAACTCAAACATCAAGCGATTAGGTTTTGTTTCCCACGTAGCCAATGGGCACGCAATATGCGGAATAAAACGTAAGCACTTGCTTTTGGATGCCTGTATGTAGGCGTTCTCGCTTCCCTATGGAGCGTCTCCACGAATATTCCCGGTATGTCGGCGCGTATTATTTGGACACTCGATGAGAAAGACGGAGCATGATCTCCGACGTCATGAGATCTGCTCGCACAGAGCCGTCAAAGCATCGATAGCCGCTTCGTTATCAAAAGGACTATCGGTTGCTGGGCTTTTATTCAGAAGATCTGAGATTCGATGATTATTGGTGGAATTGATCGGAAGCCCGCGGAACTGTAACGTCTCTCTCGAAATTATGCATTTACAAATTATTTGATATTAAAATGCCTTCTAAATCATACCGAAGAACTACATCTTCTCGTCAAATGTATGACGGGAAGATCCGACTTATACATATATTTACTAAACTATAGTCATGAGCGAATGTTCTCATGTATACAGGGTGGGGCATTTAAGGTGACCACCCCAAATATCTCTGTTGCTTTTACAGTTACAAAAAAAACTTGGGAGATGATCTTTTTGATTTCAAAGGGCTGATACAGTGATGATAAATTCATTTTTTTCAAGGTCACAGTTTTCGAGTTCTCAAGGTCATCAATGGTTTTTCAAATGTGAGCATGTATTTCTGATATGACGATGTAGTAGCCGACACTGAGACGAATCCAATGACCCATAATGATATGACCGTGGAATAATTTTTCACCTCAATACACGGAGAGAATTTTATGGTAAGCGCTCTCATACTGCATAGGATTTTCGATGTATCGCGAACTTTTTAGGTCTCGTGCTATGAGATATGGTAACCATTGCCTAAATTGTGAGAATGGCCTCAAAAGTTCGCGATACATCGAAAATCCTATGCAGTATGAGAGCGCTTACCATAAAATTCTCTCCGTGTATTGAGGTGAAAAATTATTCCAAGGTCATATTATTATAGGTCATTGGATTTGTCTTGGTGTCGGCTACAACATCGTCATATCAGAAATACATGCTCCCATTTGAAAAACTATTGATGACCTTGAGAATTCGAAAACTGTGACCTTGAAAAAAATGAATTTATCACCATTGTATCAGCCCTTCGAAATCAAAAAGATCATCTCCTAACATTTTTCTTGTAACTTTAAAAGCAACAGAGATATTTGGGGTGGTCACGTTAAATGCCCCACCCTGTATATGTAGGGGAGAGTGGGGCAAGACCGGCAGTGGGGGCAAAACCGGCACCAAAAAAAAAAATGACCTAATGGTATTTTTGAATTAAGGCGAGTCATACGAAACACCATACCGAGTGGTTTCGCTGAAAGCGATAAAAATTTTGGAGGGTGGGGCAAAACCGGCACCAAAAAAAAAAGCGGCTAAATCGTATTTTCGCGACGAGGCGAGTGAAAAAAAGCTGTATCTAACGTATCTCTGCTGAAAATGATAAAATACCGGGAAATGGGGGAAAACCGGCCACTAAACAAGAAAATTATACGAATATTACAAATTCAATGTAACAAAGAATAGAAAAATCAATTTAATGAAAGAAAAAATAGAAAAGTTTTAGAGACTAGATGTGTTTAACAAAAGAGCTATTACTATACCATTTGAAATGAACCAAAAAATATTAATCGAAAGAACAATTATTTATACAGTTTTCTAGAAATTAGAAGATTCGACGAAATTAGAGAGAGCGTCTGGCCGGTTTATCTCCCATTTCCCGGTATCTTATCGTTTTCAACAGAGATACGTTAAATACAGATTTTTCTTACTCGCCTCATCGCGAAAATACGATTTAGCCGCTTTTTTTTTTTGGTGCCGGTTTTGCCCCACCCTTCAAAATTTTTATCGCTTTCAGCGGAACCACTCGGTATGGCGTTTCGTATGACTCGCCTGAATTCGAAAATACCATTAGGTCATTTTTTTTTTTGGTGCCGGTTTTGCCCCCACTGCCGGTCTTGCCCCACTCTCCCCTATATATTTGTTGCAGCCGAGATAGATAAAATCTATCTAAATATCACACGACACAAGAAAAGTAAACAAACGCAAAAATGACAAGAGAAGTTTGAAGGTAATATTCGTTGGGCGGCTAGGTGGTCTAGTGAATCACATCTTCTTGTCAATTATTATTTTAGTTTAGTTATTTCTCTTTGATATCGCTAACGTCACAAAGTCTGCCACAAATACGGACAGCAAAGTTCCTCGGAACACATTAAATACATTAGATCCCTAATTAAAATATGTTCGAAATTACTTTACTGTGGGGATGATTGTAGCGTGGCCATTCCACGACCCCGGTAAATAGGCAATCTAGATGGATAGCGCGCGCGCCATCTGCCACCAGCGCGGTCCACTATAATATTCGCCATCTACCCCGGCGCGGTTAACTACCGCCAAGCGCCATATTGTCTAAAATCTTTCTCGCTAACAAAGTAACTACGGGAATTATATATAGTCGGGAATAAATTATCATTTAATTAGAAAAAAAAGTATCTCTCTAGATATAGCAGACTGCGTAGCTAGTGGGATTGATTCGTCCTCCTTGCCTGTCGTCGTGTGCTGGCATATCTATTTCTTTTACTAACCAGTCTCGCTTGGGAAGTTAGTGGTTAGCTAGTGGTGTATGCTTCGACGCGCACTACCTGTCCTACTCGTACTTCTCAGGTACAACTGGTGGATTAGAATCTGGCAACTCGTTACATTTTTTATTAAGTAAATTCCTTCTTTATTATCACGTAATATCAAATACCTTTCATCAAATTCAGAATTAAAAAAAAAAAAAAAAAAAAATTTATTAAGTCGGATAGGAATCCGACGACGAAGAGTGTGGGCTGGACCGGACCCTTCCGTATAGCAGCGGATACAGAGCGGAATCAAATACCTTATAAGATTCCGGATAGAGTACGACCCGTCGGGATACTCGTGGGGATTTTGCGGCAGGCTTCGTTCCGTATTGAAACGGATAAGAAACTGATAAAAAAAAACGCGACCTTTCCGTATTTCCGAAAAAGCGGAATCAAATACCTTATAAGATTGCGGACTAATTCAGAAAGGTTTCGATACCTATGCGGAGGCTATCCGACATTTTTTGCAGGGTGGTCCATTTTAATTAACGCAGGCGAATATCTCGAAAACTAACAGTTATCAAAGAAAAAGTTTTATACAAAACTTGAAGGGTTTCGAGGGGGAAAGATAATGCTGATATGTGTTGACTTGTGGACTTCGCCAATTCCGAGATTTCGCAAGCAACTTCGGATTTTAGATAGGGAACACATGTTTTGGTTTAGGGCATCTGATAGCGTGATCAAAGACTCATTCAAACACGCAAGCAAAAAAAAATTGGAAAAAAAAATTTTTGCAAAAAAATTGGAATAAAAAATTTTGCGAAATTTTTTTTTTTTTTGCAAAAGATTGCTTTTTTATCCCTAGCTTTCGAACACATTCATTGTTTATCACTCTAGCTCAAAATTTCTCTCGCCAATTTTGAAATTGGAAAGTTTGAATGTACCAGATTAATAAAAAAAAATTCGTAGATTCGTAGAAAATCTCTTTTCGAAAAGTTTTGGCGGAAAAACATTTGAATCGAAGTATTGTTACAAAAAAAAAAAAAACGTCGATAAAGAAAAAAAAGAAAAAGAATTTATTAAAAATTGAAATTAACAAGATAACAAAACCTTTACATATCCGCATGTTTGACGTTGGTGTAGAGGCTTAAGTCCGACATGAGCTGGAAGATGTTGTCAGAATAATTATGTCGGACGAACTAAGGCGGTTAGTTGTTTGCGTTATTGATCTACGATTTTTTGTTTTACTAATCTGATACATTCAAACTTTGAAATTTCAAAATTGGCAAGAAAAATTTTGAGCTAGAGTGATAAACAATGAATGTGTTCGAAAGCTAGGGACAAAAAAGCAATCGTTTGCAAAAAAAAAAAAAATTCGCGAAACTTTTTATTCCAATTTAAAAACAAAAAAAAAAATTTCCAATTTTTTTTGCTTGCGTGTTTGAATGAGTCTTTGATCGCGCTATCAGATGCCCCAAACCAAAACATGTGTTCCCTATCTAAAATCCGAAGTTACTTGCGAAATCTCGGAATTGGCGAAGTCCACAAGTCAACACATATCAGCATTATCTTTCCCCCTCGAAACCCTTCAAGTTTTGTATAAAACTTTTTCTTTTATAACTGTTAGTTTTCGAGATATTCGCCTGCATTAATTAAAATGGACCACCCTGTATACAAAGAATGGCCCATATTGAAAGATTCCAACAACTTCATCCTTGTAAGTTTAGTTTGTTTTCTAAGATTGGAGTAATTTTTTGATAAATTAAGGAGTCTCAGAAATTGTCGTAATTTAACAATTTATTTGTATGTACAGATTGAACTTGACTTCATACAGAAGAATACTACAAGTTTTGAAGTTTTCACTCGTAGATGGAAATCTATTGTAAATGTTTCTTTAGATGTATTTAAAGGAAAACTTTCATCTGAAGAAGAGATTCTCATGAAATCACTGAACAAGTTACAACCTACAGGTAGAATAAATTTTTGTCAATAATAATTGTTAAATTTTCGTATTATAGATCTGTTGATATGAATTTTTTTTTTCTTTATAGATTATGATACTTTCACTGAAATAAAGCTTCTTTCATCAATACTAGCTCCGAAAGCTGCGAAAGTTTCTGTAACAACTAAAAATCCAACTACTAACAGAACCATAAAGTCAGTCTGGAAACCAACGAAGATAGAAGGAATCCAAGGAGTAATCATTCATTTTAAGGTACACCAGGTTTCTTCGTGTAATAAAATTGTATTCGAATACTTTTCTACAATCTCATTTCTATTTTTATTATAATTTATTCTAAAAATAATTACTGATCATGGTTACGAATGATCTTATTAATATTTTATTTACAGACACCAGGTGACGTCGAACATGCAGTGAATGAAAAGAGGAACAAAATGTGTGGAATGGGATTGCCTCTACAGCCTTTCATTATCACCGTGGGACCAGATACGACGCACTTGCAGGCATCTTATGTACAGGTGGATTCCGTCATCTATGAAGTACCATCGTTGTTGAGAGCGCTTGATATTTTATTCAAACTCTTTCTCTCTTTTAATTTATCTTATGCTCCAGAGTCGGACAATTTTTGTTATTTTATTCAATGGGGGTTATACATGATCGAAACCGATTCCGATACGAAAATTCCTTCAGTTTATAACATTCTAAACAAAATTAAGTCCAAACTACCGAAGGATTATTCAGTCGTCTAACTCAACCACTTCTTCAAAATGCAGTGTAATATGTGTCAGAAAATGCTCAAAACAAATGACTTCAACACTCTCATAAGTCATTTGAAAATTTTCCATCCAAAAGAAAACTTTTATACCTGTATCAACTCATGGTGTAATCGTCAATTCTCAACCATTGCCACTTTGAAAAAACATATTTCATCGTGTAGTCAAAAGATGGATATTAGTGGGAAGTTTGCGTTTAATTTTGTTGAAGAAAAATCGGATTTTAAAAATGTACATAATAATAGTAGTGTAAGTTTTAATTCAAGTACAAATAGTGCGAAAAAAAGCGAAACGCATTTCGGTAAGAGGAAAATTGATAATGTAGAATCCTCGAGCTTACTAAAAAGAATGAAAACTGATTATCAACCGCAATTTATTGATATGAAAAAAGAAAAAAATATAGATACGTTGAAGAGCACAAAAAATATCGATACTAGTGAACAGATAGAAAGCGAAAAAGGTATAGAAGAAAATTTGTTCAACTTTATTGGCAAAATGTATAGCCACAATTCTATCTGTAATAATACTACCGACATGGTAATTAACGAATTGATTAGTCACACTGAGAAAAGATCTCAGTTGTTTGAAAATAGATTGAAATCTGCCTTACCAGTCGCACAACATTCAATTATAACTAAATCTTTACGATTGAACATATTTAGTAAATCGAGTACTGAATATAAACGTCTCTTATACTTTAAGAAAGCCGGTCATTTGATTCAACCAATAAAATTTAAGATTGGTGAGATAAGTGATGATAAAAAAGTTAATGGGAAAACAATATTAACTAAAAGAATTTGTTACGGTTACATAGTTCCTATGAAAAATGTATTGCAGAAGTTTTTAGAGTTGCCTAATGTATTTAGAAGTATTATTAGTTACATGAAAGAAGAAGTGAAGCAGGAAAAAGGTATTTACTCAAGTATTTATAACAGTAGATATTGGCATAAGAATCTAGTTCATTTCGCTGGGAAGATAACTCTAGGCTTATACATTTATTACGACGATTTCGAAGTTGTAGATCCGATCGGTGCTGCAAAAGGTATTCATAAAATCGGAGGCTTGTACTTTTCTATTGCGGGTTTACCTCCGCAGTTTGCATCCACAGTAAATAATGTTTTCTTATCGCAATTTATTCTATCTGCAGATTTGAAAAATTTCAAAAATGAAAAATGTTTTCGGACACTTCGAGACCAACTGATATCTCTTTTCAACGAAGGCATCACTGTAGATGTCGAAGGGGAGAAATATAACGTTCATTTCGTTTTGGTAGGAATCTTGGGAGATAACCTAGGTGTGAATGCACTTCTAGGCTTGATGGAGAGTTTTAGCGCCACTTACTACTGTCGATTTTGTAATATAACGAATTCAGAAGCTAGTTTTTTATGTATTGAAATCAAAAACCTCCTAAGAAATAAAAAAGATTACGCAGAAAATGTTGAAAAAAAAAGTTATGGCGTTGTTCAAGAATGCGATTTTAACAAAGTTCCTTGTTTCCACTCCACAGAGAATTTAACGTGCGATATTATGCATGATTTCTACCTAGGCATTTGTCGTTATGACATGGCCAAAATCATTCGACATTGTATTGCAAAAAAATATTTCACTCTGGGAACTTTGATTGATCGACTGAAGTATTTTGACTGGTCGGATATTGATAGGGGCAGTAGGATATCATCTCTTTCAGATAAGCATATCAAAGCTGGTTATTTGATCATAACTGCAGCTCAAATGTCTGCTTTGATATCTTATTTTGGTATTATGATTGGCGATCTCGTACCTGAAGATGATGAAGCATGGGATTTGTATCTATCTTTATTTGATATCATTGAAACAATCACAGCTTCAGAAATATCCGAAGATCAAATCGATCATCTCGAAATCCTAATCAAAAATCATAATTATCAATATGTGAAAACGTTCAGAGAATCTTTGAAACCAAAGTTTCATCTCATTCTCCATTATCCTACAATTATCCGTTTAATGGGACCTTTAAAGTTTATGTCTTGCCAAAAATGGGAGGCTTTTCATAAAAAGTCTAAATTTTATGCAAAAGTAATTAATTGTTCGATAAATATTACTCAATCATTATCGACGAAACTTCAATTGGGCTTTTTTTAACCGTAAAGGTTTCAAAACTATCATAAAGATTAAAAGTTCAGTAGGTAAAGATACTCTCGAATATTTAATTATCAATGGTACCAAATACAAATTGAATGATATAATTCATTTGAAAAATGATAAATTTCATAACCCGGAATTTGGGATCATTATAAAAATTGTTCGATCAGGAGATAAAAAATTTGAATTCATTCTACAGAAATGCCAAACGTTGGGTTTGCTTGCTCATATACGAGCTTTTCAAATACTCTTACCTGAAAGTAGTCACGAAACAACATTACTTTTAAATAAAGATGTTTATTACAAACCTATTAATTTACACGTCACGGCACAGGGTCGCTACGTTGTTAGCTGCAGAGATTTGTAATATCATTCAATAATTTCATCATACTAATAATAAAAACTACTTATTCAAAATGAATTTTCAAAAGATGTATTAATTTTAATAACCTATTCTCCTACAAATATCATGCTAACCTATTAAATGATGATTCCTTAACTGCCATCGAATTGATTCCTATAAGAAGAGCCCCTTGAGTCGTTCCGTACAAATCTCTTGTCGTTAATTATCAACGAACTTTCATTTGATCTATTCCAAATCCACGTTCGTTAGTAGTTAAGTCAAGTCATTGGAACCAAATGATCTGTTCTATCAGTGTAGCTACTGCGCCTGAGTTATCCTCGTAGATTTTAACAGGCCTTTCAAATGTGATATTGAACGCGTCTTCCAAGAGATTAATTACAAATAATACTTCCGTGATCGCCTCAGACAGTGCAATATATCCAGCAAAGATTGAATTTTTAGTCATGGTTTTTTGTTTGTGTGTAATCCAATAAATTATATTTCCAAACATTCTAATGACGAATCCGGTAGTTGACTTTCTGTCGGTAACATCGCCTGCGAAGTCTGAGTCGACCATACAGTCAAGTTTATCTTTATTTGGATTGCGACAATAAGTTCATTTTAACTGTTTCGTTTTGTATACATATTTTAATGTTCGCATCGCATACTTAAAATGTGTTAAATCGTAGCAACTTTGAAATCTACTTAAATAGTTCACGCTGTAAGTTATGTCAGGTCTTGTACCTGCGCTAATATATGACAATTCTCCTATTAGAGTTCGATATTTTATTGCTTCATCTGTTGTGTTAGCTCGTTCAAGTTTTAAGTTCGTTTCCATCGGTGTATCATACAATCTCGCGTTTTCTAAGTTGTACTTCACAGCCAATGATTCTATATATGAGCAATTCCACGTCAGACCGGACAGCTTTCTGACCTCGATGTTACCGATTTCGCTATCATTTTTTTTACGGGTTCTATGAAACAAATAAATTCATCAAACAATTTTTTTTTTTTTTTTGACCCCTATTTTCCAAGTTACACGGGGGTGAAATTCACGAAAAAGAGCCAAAAATCGAAAACATACTCCTCTTCAAACGGTCATATCTTTGATTGTATTCATCCTAGAGACTTCATCCAAGAACCATTTCAAAGCTATTGAATGACACTATTATAATATATTTATTTAATTCCGCGGTAACAAACAATTCTATTTGTTATAAGCATATATATTATTCAAACGTGATTTTCAACGCAAATACCAAGCGATAAAATTGTCAAAAAAATATGAGCATATTCCTTGATCAATTCTCTACGAAATCGTTCAGTCAATTTTATGGAGAACCGATGGAAACCATGTTAAAACGATTTATTTATAAGCGACGGCGCGCGCTGCTACCCAAAAACCCGGCTCAGGTACGTGTGGCTAGCATGAAAAAGCTTCGGTGGGCATGTTCGCGGTCATATCTTTGGTTGTTTTCATCCGAAAGACTTCTTCCTAGAACCATTTCAAAGCTATTGAATGCCACTATTTCTATATATTCATTTAATTCTGCAGTAACAAGCAATTCTATTTGTTATAAACAAATATATTATTCAAACGTGATTTTCAAAGCAAGGGCCACGCGATAACATTCTCAAAAAAATATGAGCGTATTCCTTGATCAATTCTCTACAAAATCGTTAAGTCAATTTCATGAAGAAACGATGGAAACCATGTGAAAACGATTTATTTATAAGCGACGGCGCGCGCTGCCGCTGAAAGACCCGGCTCGGGTAGGAGGTTGAAGTTCGTAACGTTAATGTAACAAAATATTTGCCAAAGATTCTCAAATCCAAGACTCGATCGTTTCAAATGGATCAAGAACGTTGCATAATTCCTCAAATTGTGTGAAACATGTTTATCTCGCATATTTTATGATTCTAACAACATTTGAATCACGAAATATTGCATTTCTTCAACGAATATTCTGTTACGTTAACGTTACGAACTTCAACCTCATGCTCGGGTACGGTTTTTCGGTGGCACCGCGTGCCGTCGCTTATAAATAAATCGTTTTCACATGGTTCCCATCGGTTCTCCATAAAATTGACTCAACGATTTCGTAGAGAATTGATCAAGGAATACGCTCATATTTTTTTGATGATTTTATCGCTTGGTATTTGCGTTGAAAATCACGTTTAAATAATATATTTGTTTATAACAAATAGAATTGTTTGTTACCGCGAAATTAAATAAATATATTATAATAGTGTCATTCAATAGCTGTGAAATGGTTCTTGGATGAAGTCTCTAGGATGAATACAATCAAAGATATGACCGTTTGAAGAGGAGTATGTTTTCGATTTTTGGCTCTTTTTCGTGAATTTCACCCCCGTGTAACTTGGAAAATAGGGGCAAAAAAAAAAAAAAAAATTGTTTGATGAATTTATTTGTTCCATAGAACCCGTAAAAAAAATGATAACGAAATCGGTAACATCGAGGTCATTTTTTGATTTATTTTGTCCAGTCTGACGTGGAATGGATCATATGAGCGGATCCACGTCACTTCACTCAAAAAAAAAACCGTCAAGTCACGGATCTTTGCGCCATTCGACATATCTTTAGTACTATGGAAAAAAAAATACAACTTCAAGGATTTTGAAATTTTTTCAAAAATGGCAGAGTTAGAGCTATTTGAATTTTGGTAAGTCGCTGTTGCACCGCTATGTTTGAAAATTCATATCTCCGAAAGTATCTACCGGATCGGACTGATCCTAGAATCATTTTGTTCGTAAAAGAATGCGCTTTTATACAAAAAATTTTGTAAAAAAAAATAAAAATTCTTTTAATTTTTTTTCGTCGTTTTTATTTTTAATTTCGCTGCCATTTCCGCGGGACCTACAGAAATCCATGGAGATAATTTTTTTCGGATAGCCGAATCCTTCCCCTTCAACCCTAAAAAAAAAATTTATGGAGCACCTACCTGGACCGGAGGAAAAAAATAAAAAGTCTTGGCGCGCGTCAATCCACATCCGCGCGGCGAGCTCCTTGTGTTGCGTAGTGAAGTTAAATTACATTTGATGCTTCTCTACTTAACCGGGCTATTCGTTCTCCAAAAATAGTTTTTAACTACCTTATCCCTCGCTTATTAGATGGACACTAATCATGTTTTCTCGGAGTTATATACCTATACCTGTTTTGGAAACTCGGAGCCATCAAGTGCACAACATCTGATCCTTTTATTTTAAATATCTGAAAGTAACTAATCCCTTCACTTGTATCCGAATATAATCCCTCAATCTACGAGGTTGTTTTGAAAAAGGAAATCATTGAACCATCATTGTCTGTGACAGGAGAGACTATGGGTTTCGAAGAATCTATTGTTTCGTATGGCCCAAGCGGACCGGAACAGTCGATCGCGGTCGAATTGGTCCTTCATGCTTGACCCACGTGTAAGGATTAAGTTAATCCTTTTTTCCGCATTCACCAAGTGCAACAATTCCACTCAGTTGCCTGCACCTACTGTAAGGCATCTTTTGAACTGACCTGAAATAAAAGGCTCAGCAATTCTGTAATGACCTCAGTCTCACGACAAACTCGCACTTGAACGGTCAACAACTCTTTCGCTATCGAAATGCCGAGAAATCATTGTTGTGATCCGTTCAGCCTGCCAAAGCATTCGAAAAATGTATACCCGGTAACACAGTGGATGTGCGATAAAGCGACATCGATCACACACGGTTGTCTGATTTGTGATACATGTCGGCTGATTAGTCCAGTCAAGAAATCCCGGAACTGTCCTTAAATGCCCCAGTGCTAATTTTTTTTTGGTAGGTCTGTGGGGTTGCCTGGAATCTCCCCCTGAAGTTTCAGGTTCGGGACCCCTCGGGAAGGGTAGAAAAAAAATAAAGACCCCCAAAAAGTGGGTTTTTTTCGTTTAACTCGGTAACTATCAATGTTGAAGAAAAAAAGTTCAAACAAAAATTGTAGATCACAAAAAATACCACAAAAAAGTATCTAAGTACTTTTGACGTATCTACAATAGGAAAGCCGTAAAAGGCACGTGAAATTTCAAGGCAGACGCGCCACCCCTACAAACATTGTTGCAACTTCAATAATTAACCCTAGAATGGTAACCTGGGGTCTTTTTGGACCCCAACGATTTGATGAAAACAGGCATTTTTACGATTTTCTCACGTTTCCTACCCCGTTACCCAATTTTTGACCAACTTTACAGACTTCGGGCAAAATGTCCATAGGCTCACGTGATTCTGCATTGAAAGACGAACCGAAAGAGCCCCCGTAGGACCTTCTACGTGAAATTATACCCGAGATATGAATTTTCAAAATTGGGGTATTTTATGACCCCAGGTTACCGGAATAGGTAAAAAAAAAATAAGGTTACCATTCTAGGGTTAATAAAAAATTGAAATATCAATATTTTTCTACTTTTTTAGGCACGATCGCATAGCGGAGTGCCTATTAGATTTGTCATCGCGAAAAACGTGCGACCGAGAAAAACAATTTTCTTCAACTCAGAAATTCGTTTCATCACTCACACAATCATTTTCTAGCATTTTCCAACATGTATGTATGTGTGTGCGTAATGCCGAAAGTTTGTTTGTATCCTGAATTGCAGGAGAACGGCTCGACCGATTCGAACGAAATTTGGGGGAAAAATCAAGTGTTTGGTGAAGATGATCCACGAAACTTTTGAAGATTTTATCTCTGCCGGTTACGAAGTGGTCAGTGTTTTACCCCTAAAATAATGATTATTTTACGTGTATCCTGGATTGCGGGAGAACGACTCGACGAATTCGAACGAAATTTGGGGGGGAAATCAAGTTTTTGATGAAGATGATCCACGAAACTTTTGAAGATTTCACCATTTCCGGTTTAAGCGTTTCACAATTTAATTAATTATTACGTGTATCCTGAATTGCGGGAAAACGACTCGACCGATTCGAACGAAATTTGGGGGGGAAATCAAGTTTTTGGTGAAAATGATCCACGAAACTTTTGAAGATTCCGTCATTTCCGGTTTAAGTGTTTCACAATTTAATTAATTATTACGTGTATCCTGAATTGCGGGAAAACGACTCGACGGATTCGAACGAAATTTGGGGGGGAAATCAAGTTTTTGGTGAAGATGATCCACGAAACTTTTGAAGATTTCATCATTTCCGGTTTCAGCGTTTCACAATTTAATTAATTATTACGTGTATCCTGAATTGCGGGAAAACGATTCGACCGATTCGAACGAAATTTGGGAGGGAAATCAAGTTTTTGGTGAAGATGATCCACGAAACTTTTGAAGATTTCATCATTTCCGGCTTAAGCGTTTCACAATTTAATTAATTATTACGTGTATACTGAATTGCGGGAAGACGATTCGACCGATTCGAACGAAATTTGGGGGGGAAATCAAGTTTTTGGTGAAGATGATCCACGAAACTTTTGAAGATTTCATCATTTCCGGTTTAAGCGTTTCACAATTTAATTAATTATTACGTGTATCCTGAATTGCGGGAAAACGACTCGACCGATTCGAACGAAATTTGGGGGGGAAGTCAAGGTTTTTGGTGAAAATGATCCACGAAACTTTTGAAGATATCATCACTTCCGGTTTAAGTGTTTCACAATTTAAATATTTTTTTTTTTTTTCTTCATTCATATATATATATTGTAACGTGGTATTTTATAATCCCTCGTCACATGGCGATACTATCGAGATTACGATGATGCGTGACGTAGACAGGGTCTCCAGGAAAAGGAAAATTTAGGGAAATTAATTAGGATTAACTAACACTCTTTTATTTTTGTAAAATATGTAATCTCGAGATCGATACTCCACGAGACGTCTGGTATCATGGGAACTACCGATGGGACGATGACTAACGAATGTAAGGAAATCTCAAATATCGTCAAGGACGACACTGTCGGCGCGCACATCATATGGTGGTCCATAGGGATCCCAAGGTCAGCGCCTCCTCTCAAGTGGGGAGTCTACCGCCTCAAAACTACCGGATGAACGGCGTACAGGGATGTGCGAGGAGCACGATGAAATCCTCCCGTCATCCGGAGATGCTACCGCCTGTAAGAAAATGCACTATCGCAGCGAAGTGCAGCTACCATCAACGACTGACTCCGAATCTGTAATCGCGACCGTGGTTGGTCAAGAAAACCCCCGGATCAGCTCCGACCTAACGAATTCTTCCGTGAGTAAGGCCCTTAGTATGCTAAACACGAATCTACCACCAATCTTCTAGTGGATCGACCAATGGTGTCAGGCCTTAGAAGAAATATCGGGTAGCCGGGCGAGCTAGACTTCATGTGAGTCCAGCGCCCGGGGATTCCAAGGGACGGCGGTACTAGGAGCGGTATTAGCAGCGGCAGGGGTGAGGTAGATGTCTCCAACTTACGTTCGACGCACCTGTCGTTACGCGGACCAATTAGCGTGTCAGAATGACACGTGATCTCGCTTAATCTGAGGGATGAGCTGCCGATAGAAAATATGGCCTATATAAAGCGGGTACAACCGCAAATCTGCCTATTCTTCGCTCTGTTCTACGACACGCAGCTATCGCTATCGACTATCGTATCTACTATCGTATCTACTATCGTATCAACTATCGTATCAACTATCGTATCTACTATCGCTATCTCGAGTATTACTATATTATTGTGAAATATCGTTAAAGTATCATATAAAATAGTGTTGTGTATCTGGTTGAACAACTTAAGGTAAGGTCTTGATTCTTTCTGTGAAGGCACGAGGTCGTTCTGATAAAAGTATGGTTAATTAATTTGGTTATTGGGCTATGAAGCTCGTTTTTGTCTATTGAGCTAAGAGGCTCGTCTTTTGTCTTTGGTCTATTAATTTATCGAACAACCTCGAGTCTGGCTGAGTTACGTAGATCTTTTAGTGCTTTTTGGCTATAATTTATTGCTTATTATCGATTGATAATTACCTATCGCTTCTCGTATGGCTTATATTTCTGATTTAGTATGTTATAATATTGTGCATGAAATACTGTAGAAAATTACCTTTCCTGGAGTACCCTGAGCGAAGATAGCCGCGTAGGCTTAGCCTCGCGTTATTGTATAGTTTACTATAGTTTAGTTCGTTGTCGTTAATTTTGTTATAATTAAGTCTGTTAATATTGAGTCACTTATTAAGTAAAGTACAATTCTGTCATATAATTTATTATCGTCTGTAGAATCAAGTACGGTTCAGTAAAGTTAAAATCTTTTGGATAATTTAGTATCGTAACTATCGATTTAGTATCGTCAGAATTCAGTTAAAGAACCAATAATATTCCGAATTAATCTGTTATCGTTGAACTTGTGATTCGCGTCTTTCGAATGACCGTGTGGTCTCTATTTAGCAGTAGATCTCGAATTATCGTAAATCGAATAGCTAAGCGTAGCTAATTAATTAATAGGGAATCTGTAGAGTTTGTTACCGATTTTCATAATTTAATATCTCAAGCTTAATACGTTGATTTAAGGATGGGTTATGAATAACTTTGCATTTGGGTACGATGTATCGCTCTGTGATACCAAGTCTGGAGTCTAAATAATTAATTTTATATCGAGTCAACTCTGACACATCCTCGGGTCAATCGTATCGTAATTAGGTAAATTCTATCGTGAATAAATAGTTATCGTAACAAACTGTCGTATAAAACTCATAATTCTGTACTGATCTCGTTAAATTATCTAATTTAATTAATAAATAATTGATTGATGTGCTCTCAAATATTCTCAATGAAATAATATTGTTTTTATGGTGTACCCTGCCCCTCTATCTAAGGCTTTGTTATCTGAGCAAGTCGAGTTATCGCTCGTCGCATTTCCGTAGATTTTTGGCTTTATTTAATTTGTCTTATGGTATCGTATCGAAATGACGCAGGAGCGTCTGGCGCCCAACATTCAGTAAGTTTAATCATTAACACGGAAGAGTGCCGAATTGCAGCGGAGTAAAATTTTAGGTTTTCCTCGCCTATTAAAAAAAACTACGTTACAAATTGGCGCCCAACGTGGGGCCACGCCAAAGAGGAAATTAATATCTTGAGATACATCAATCAAAGTTTAGAAAAATCGCGATAAAGTCGCGTAAAAATTCAGGAAAATTTAACAATTTTCAAATATAGAACCGTTAACAAATCGCAACAAACACGCTCGAACAAAAGAAAGGAGAAAAACGAATGTTGAAGGATTAACCGCGTACCTGACTATTATTCACTATCGCCACAGGATTAAAATAATCCGATGAACAAAAGATATTATTGACCATATTATTGATAATTACAATACCCAGATTAAAATAATCCGTTACACAAAAGTTGTTGTTAACCGTGTTATTGTTAACTATCATAGAAGGATTAAGTCGATCTATCGAACAAAAGCTGTTGACTACGTCGAAGCTTAAGACCTGTGTCATATTTACCTTTCTCACTTATTTTTCAAATCAGTGATATTGACCTACAAGCGTTGAACTAACGCTCAGCGTTTGTTTACAAAACCTCTATGTCACCACCGTCGTCTATTGACGCGTGGGTATACTCTCTATCAGCTGACGAATTAAAATTCGAATTACATCGTTTATCTGTACCAACTACCGGAACTATTTTTACATTACGTGATCGGTTACTACGCGCACTTCATAATAAATACGGAAATATGTCGAACCCATTCAACCCCGTAGAGTCGCGCCTACCGCCAACCGTAGCCGAAGAAAGTCAACAAGTACCGCATTCAAATGAACGAACAGTAGATAATCGGTCCGATACCGCGCATGGTGCCGGAACCAGTCATATGGACACAAATCACGAAAATAATCATGAAAATAACGAGTTCGAAGATCAGAATCCCGGAGATGACAATCTCGAAGATGACAATTTCGAAGATACCAACCTCGAAAATGACACTCCCGAAAATAATAATATTCAAGAGAATCAACAACCGACCAATAACGTACATTCACAAAACGCGTCACCACACAATATATCGCAGGGACGAGCTATCGCTTTACAACGGCCCTTTTCAAATCTTTCACCGCAAGGTCGACCATTTACGTCGAGAATGAATCAAACTAACTTCCGCCCTCAATTTAACGCGACGCGTCAGAATGTCAATACAAGGTCATCTAACACTCGCGTACCGACTCCTGCAGCTGCTTACGATGTTATGCGTAAGTGGAGGCTTTCCTTCTCAGGTGATCGCGACGAGGATGCCGAAGCCTTTCTATCGAAAATCCAAGAAGGGCGACTTTTGATTAATATTCGCGATGAAGATATTTTGAATAGTATACCATTTTTTCTAACCGGTGTCGCAATGTATTGGTTCAGATCGAAACGTCATTGTTGGCAAAATTGGCAACAGTTTGAATATGCTTGGCGCATTCGTTTCGGAAACCCTGACCTTCAACACGCCCTTAGGGAAGAAATACGTAGACGAACCCAAGGTGAACAGGAATCTGTCGCAGATTACATCACCTATATGCGAGCATATTTTGATAGACTATATCCCCCCTGGAGTGACGAAGAACAAATTGAGTACGCGCATCGTAATTTATTACCGCGTTATCAAGTCCTAATTCGCCGCGACGAAATATACGATCTAGACGGACTAGAAGAAGTCGCTAGACGCTTTGAAAATACGTATGGTACCGCGGGTCGCTACCAAGCACCTCCAACACCCGCAAATTCGTTATTACCGGAATTGGCCTATCGCGGAGCGCGTTCCACAACAAAACAAACACGAAACCCCCTTACGGCGTGTAGTCTAGAGGTGGACGACCCTGACCTCGTAAGCGCCGCTATCTCGGCTAATAATAACGTCAAGAAAAAACCGCAAAATACGAAACAAACCAATACTAGAAGACCGGATATTCCTAAACGCGAACCAGTTGCACCCACACCACCTATCGACCCCTTTGATTTCACTAACGTCATCACTCCTACCGGAGGAAATGCCGAAACCACTTCTTGGCTAGGAAAATGCTGGAATTGCGGGCAACCAGGGCATAGATTCCCTCAATGTACCGTAGACAAGAAAAAATTTTGTTTTAAATGCGGTAAACCGGATGTTACTAAGATAACGTGTCCTAGATGCTCGGGAAACCAACCAGGGAACCGCCAGTAAGGGCGAACGCGGAAACCCAAATTCAGCCCGCAAATCAAACCCCGGAATTATCACTTTATAGCTTAAATCGAAATTCAGGAGACCTACCGTTATTATTTATCGAATTCACGATACTCGGACATAAAGTTAAAGCTCTATTTGACAGCGGATCCTCTCGCACTTTCATTGGTCCAAAATTAAACCCGTTAATCGAATCTTTAAATCTACCGCTCACAGAATCACAAGCTGACTACGTTATCACCGCGGCCGGTAAAACAGCTAGCGTAGCACACAAAGTCGCCCTACCGATCGAATTAAACGATCGAACTTTCGAGATTGAAGCACATTTTATACCCGGATTGCACTTCGCCTGCATCCTTGGTTTAGATTTTATTCACACCTGTAAAATCATAGCTGACTTTGATGAACTGACGTGGTGTTTTAAAGATAATCCGAATGAGATGTTTGATTTTGTCGGTAACACCCGCTCCAATCTAACTACGTGTAATGGTCTTTTATTACTTTCGGAAGAACAATCTGTTCAATTAAAAACCCTGTTAGATATCGAAATACCACCAGCTTCCGATCAGATCGGGATTACCAATTTAACATCCCATCGTATTGACGTCGGAGATCACCCCGCGGTTCGACAACGATCTTATCGCGTATCTCCCAAAATACAAGAAGCTATCGATGCTGAAGTTGATAAATTACTATCAGCTGGAATAATTGAACCATCCCGTAGCGAATGGGCGAGTCCTATCGTCATGGTTAAAAAACCAAACGGATCCTATCGATTGTGTATTGATTTCAGACAAGTAAATAGTATTTCAAAAAAGGATGCTTATCCACTACCGCGTATGGATAGTATTTTAGACAAACTTCGATCGGCACGTTTTATTTCCACTATCGATTTAAGTCAAGCGTATTTTCAAATTCCGTTAACTCTCGAGAGTCGTGAGATTACTGCTTTTATAGTACCTGGAAAAGGACTTTTCCATTTTACGCGGATGCCTTTCGGATTAACAGGCGCTCCCGCGACATTCCAGCGATTATTAGATCAGCTGATCGGACCGGAAATGGATCCCTACGCCTTTGCTTATCTCGACGATATTATTATCGCAACAAAAACTTTTGAAGAACATCTTGAATGGCTAAAACGCGTCTTAAAAACTATTCATAAAGCTGGTTTAACTATCAATCGCGAAAAAAGCGAATTCTGTTGCTCTCAAGTTAAATATCTCGGTTTTATAGTAAATGAAAATGGACTACAAGTAGATCCCGATAAAATCACTCCCGTTATTGAATATCCTGCACCGCGGACAATTAAACAATTACGCCGTTTTTTAGGCATGGCTTCATGGTATCGTCGGTTCCTTCCGAACTTCGCCAGTATTACCGAACCGTTAACGCGCTTATTAAAGAAAACTCAATCTTGGATATGGGAAGAAGAGCAAATTCACGCGTTCGAACAAGTAAAACATTATTTAACGAGCGCGCCAACCTTAACTTGTCCCGATTTCAGTCTTCCGTTCGTCCTACAGACAGATGCAAGTGCAGTGGGCATTGGCGCTGTCCTCACACAAACAAAAGACGAAGTAGAAAGTGTGATTGCTTATGCGAGTAAAACCCTATCGGAAACTGAACGTCGTTATTCCGTAACTGAACAAGAATGTCTCGCTGTAGTTTGGGCTATCGCTAAATTTCGCGCGTATATCGAAGGATATCACTTCACGGTTATCACCGATCATAGTAGTTTACAATGGCTTCACAAACGTAAAAATCCTACCGGAAGATTAGCTCGATGGGCTCTCGAATTATTGGGATACGATTATACTATCGTATATCGGAAAGGTGCATTAAATTATGTTCCTGACGCTCTCTCTCGAATTCCTGAAACCGCCACCGATTCGGAAATAGCAGTAGCTGCCGCTATAGCTCCCGCTCCTGTTCCCGATTCGTGGTACGACCAAAGAAAACGCAATATTGTTGAGTTCCCACAAAGGTTTCGCGATTGGAAAATTGAAAATGACAATTTATATTTTCGACGCACTGATCCTATCACTGATACCGTAATGACCGATTTGAATGCCTGGAAACTTGTCTTGCCGGAAGACCAACAGGCTGATGCACTTCGGGAAGCGCATGATGCACCCCAAGCCGGTCACCTAGGTATCGATAAAACCTATCGACGACTTACTACCGATTACTATTGGCCAGGGATGTATTACTATGTTGCGAACTACGTAAGAAACTGTCCTACGTGTCAACGTTGCAAGGTCAATCAAACCGCTCCCGCCGGTTTAATGGGACGCCGAGTAGTTGAACAACCTTGGATCGTTGTCGCTGCCGATATAATGGGTCCTTTTCCCCCCAGCAAATCGGGATTCGCGTACATTTTAGTAATACAAGATCTTTTTACCAAATGGATAGAATGTTGCGCGCTTAGAAAAGCCACTGGTCAAAGAATTAGCGAAGCTTTCGAAGAACTTGTTCTTTCGCGATGGGGAACACCACAAGTGTTACTTACAGACAACGGTACCGAATTTAACAACCGAACCATAAAAGAACTCGCGGGTAAATACGGGATTGTCCACACCACTACACCCCCGTATCACCCTCAAGCTAATCCAGTTGAACGGGTTAATAGAGTTCTAAAAACCATGATTATATCGTTCTTGGAAAGGGATCACAGAGAATGGGATTCACATCTATCGGATTTTAGATTCGCCTATAATACCGCGTATCACACTTCCGTGGAAACAAGTCCCGCCTTTTTAAATTTCGGTCGCATGCCGAGACCTACTAACTTCCTACGTGATCGAACAGCTGCTCCTCCTAATTTAAACGTGCAACCCACCGAAGCGTGGTCAAAACGAATGCAACAATTGCACCACCTGCGTGAATGGGTAACCACAAGTCTCGAAGCGGCTTTCAATAGACAATCTCGGTATTATGATTCACGACGACGCGCACAAGAATTCAAAATAGGCGATCTTGTATTAAAGCGTAACCGCGTTTTATCATCAGCTATGCACAACTTCGCAGCGAAGCTCGCACCGAAATTCGCTGGTCCCTATCGTATATCCCGACTCCTATCCCCTGGTGTATATGAATTATCAGAATTGGAAGGTACTCGAATGATAGGAAAAATGCATACTAAAGACCTAAAACCATATCGTAACCCTGTACCTTGACCCTCAGACATCTATCGCTGACCATCCATCGCTGATCACCTACCGACTGCATCAACACTAACCTGACATTATCATCCCGCACCCAGACTAACAAGTCTAAGGACTATGGACTCGTCGGATGACGAGATGACAGTCGTGCTGTCCTCAGACGAGGAAACCACTGCAACACCCCTCCGAGGCTGGGACCGATTGCAGCGTCACGCCTACCTATTAGATTTAATGTGTGCGGCAAAACCACAGCTGAAACTTGACATTATAGCCGCGTGTGCCGAGGTCACCGAAGACCGCGAAAATTATCAAGGGCAGTTCGCCGGTCCCTCTTGCATCCGCGACCCCCCGGAAGTCACGGAAATGGAAACCCAGTGCGATCTACCGAAATCTGGATTCTCTACCGCTACCCAGACAAAACCTCCGCCTACAGTACGCGACAACTCCACCCAGACCGACCTTATGCCCTTCCAGCCACGAGTACCTCAGTTCCGAGAACCACCCTCGACTCCTACGTCTACCCCACCTGTACAACCCCAACCATCGACTTCCAAGGCCGGTACATCAAGGTCTGGTCCGTTCGTAAAGTGCACCGCACCCCCGATCTCCACCATATCAAGACCAACACTGACGTCCACCACGATGCATCTGAGACTACGTCCCCCAGTAACCCGAGTCTCGCACTATACACCCCCCGTCATGGCCACCTGCTGGAACTGTCGTACCATAGGTCACCAATCCACCCAGTGCCCTCATCCCCTGGAGAAACATTGTTTTAAGTGTGGAAAGCATGGCGTTACCAAGGCTGAATGTCCTACCTGTAGTAAAATATGGGTAACCACGATAAATCACCGCCGTACCGGTGGTCTACCGACCCATCCCATACGCGCTACAACCCCTGCTCCGCCAGCCTGGGACCCAAAGAAACCCCACTCGGGATAACTATCGAAAACCCACTATCGTGCGATCTATCTATCGTGACTTAACTTTACATCTAACCTACTACTTATAATCTATTTTCACTTATACATGCTTACATGTAACCTCACCTGCCGTGACTTACTAGCTTACGTTTTTCTTTTCCTTTCTTAAATGAGAGAAATCTTTTGTTAAGACCATTTACAACCAATGAGTCATCTATTATCCTTCAAATCATTTTAATTTTTGATAATTAGAAAAAACTATTCTAATCTACCTGTTGTACCTAAATCATTTTTCTTTTTATTTCTGCTGTCTAGAACCACGAAACTAGTATAATTTATCTATCATACCGGACCAAGTTTTTGATTTGCCACAATTAGGAGAGTTATTATAATTTACCTATTAAGTCGCCCAATTTTAATTTCTGATTATTAAAAGACTTATAATTCATCTATCACCACTATTACCATATCTCATGTCGCTACTTTAAAATAAAAAGAAGAGAAAGTAACCTACTCTGTTTCTACCTCGTATGATTTAACCATCCCACTCACCTAATCCCCAGGCACTACCAAAAATTATATTATTTAACCACCAGGCACTATCTTCATGAGTCAAAATAACATAGTTAATCAAGAGTACCAAAATCCTTTAACCATCGTTCTATCCGAAGATCCGCGCGATCTATCGCCCGTCCGCGGAAAAACTCACGCGTTCTATCGAAAAGGAAACCTTTTTTGTTTTGTTTCGCGTGCTTCGCACAACCTTTTGTTAGTCTAGTTTAGTTTAGTTTTGTTTGTTCTAGTCTAGTTCAGTCTAGTTTAGTTCAGTTTAGTTTAGTTAAGAATCTCTGGTAAAAAGCTTTGGTAAAAATAGTAAATCTATCGCTTAGGATATCTCCAGAAAATTCGCGTATTAAGATTCAGCCAAACTATCGCTCTACGTACTCGCCAGTTACGAGTTTCACTATCGTCTCTAGTAGCTGATATAAAAAAAAAAAAACTCGTGTCTCACTTAAAGCATCACGGCTTTGTCAGCCTTTTTCCGGGAGGGAAGAGTTGTAACGTGGTATTTTATAATCCCTCGTCACATGGCGATACTATCGAGATTACGATGATGCGTGACGTAGACAGGGTCTCCAGGAAAAGGAAAATTTAGGGAAATTAATTAGGATTAACTAACACTCTTTTATTTTTGTAAAATATGTAATCTCGAGATCGATACTCCACGAGACGTCTGGTATCATGGGAACTACCGATGGGACGATGACTAACGAATGTAAGGAAATCTCAAATATCGTCAAGGACGACACTGTCGGCGCGCACATCATATGGTGGTCCATAGGGATCCCAAGGTCAGCGCCTCCTCTCAAGTGGGGAGTCTACCGCCTCAAAACTACCGGATGAACGGCGTACAGGGATGTGCGAGGAGCACGATGAAATCCTCCCGTCATCCGGAGATGCTACCGCCTGTAAGAAAATGCACTATCGCAGCGAAGTGCAGCTACCATCAACGACTGACTCCGAATCTGTAATCGCGACCGTGGTTGGTCAAGAAAACCCCCGGATCAGCTCCGACCTAACGAATTCTTCCGTGAGTAAGGCCCTTAGTATGCTAAACACGAATCTACCACCAATCTTCTAGTGGATCGACCAATGGTGTCAGGCCTTAGAAGAAATATCGGGTAGCCGGGCGAGCTAGACTTCATGTGAGTCCAGCGCCCGGGGATTCCAAGGGACGGCGGTACTAGGAGCGGTATTAGCAGCGGCAGGGGTGAGGTAGATGTCTCCAACTTACGTTCGACGCACCTGTCGTTACGCGGACCAATTAGCGTGTCAGAATGACACGTGATCTCGCTTAATCTGAGGGATGAGCTGCCGATAGAAAATATGGCCTATATAAAGCGGGTACAACCGCAAATCTGCCTATTCTTCGCTCTGTTCTACGACACGCAGCTATCGCTATCGACTATCGTATCTACTATCGTATCTACTATCGTATCAACTATCGTATCAACTATCGTATCTACTATCGCTATCTCGAGTATTACTATATTATTGTGAAATATCGTTAAAGTATCATATAAAATAGTGTTGTGTATCTGGTTGAACAACTTAAGGTAAGGTCTTGATTCTTTCTGTGAAGGCACGAGGTCGTTCTGATAAAAGTATGGTTAATTAATTTGGTTATTGGGCTATGAAGCTCGTTTTTGTCTATTGAGCTAAGAGGCTCGTCTTTTGTCTTTGGTCTATTAATTTATCGAACAACCTCGAGTCTGGCTGAGTTACGTAGATCTTTTAGTGCTTTTTGGCTATAATTTATTGCTTATTATCGATTGATAATTACCTATCGCTTCTCGTATGGCTTATATTTCTGATTTAGTATGTTATAATATTGTGCATGAAATACTGTAGAAAATTACCTTTCCTGGAGTACCCTGAGCGAAGATAGCCGCGTAGGCTTAGCCTCGCGTTATTGTATAGTTTACTATAGTTTAGTTCGTTGTCGTTAATTTTGTTATAATTAAGTCTGTTAATATTGAGTCACTTATTAAGTAAAGTACAATTCTGTCATATAATTTATTATCGTCTGTAGAATCAAGTACGGTTCAGTAAAGTTAAAATCTTTTGGATAATTTAGTATCGTAACTATCGATTTAGTATCGTCAGAATTCAGTTAAAGAACCAATAATATTCCGAATTAATCTGTTATCGTTGAACTTGTGATTCGCGTCTTTCGAATGACCGTGTGGTCTCTATTTAGCAGTAGATCTCGAATTATCGTAAATCGAATAGCTAAGCGTAGCTAATTAATTAATAGGGAATCTGTAGAGTTTGTTACCGATTTTCATAATTTAATATCTCAAGCTTAATACGTTGATTTAAGGATGGGTTATGAATAACTTTGCATTTGGGTACGATGTATCGCTCTGTGATACCAAGTCTGGAGTCTAAATAATTAATTTTATATCGAGTCAACTCTGACACATCCTCGGGTCAATCGTATCGTAATTAGGTAAATTCTATCGTGAATAAATAGTTATCGTAACAAACTGTCGTATAAAACTCATAATTCTGTACTGATCTCGTTAAATTATCTAATTTAATTAATAAATAATTGATTGATGTGCTCTCAAATATTCTCAATGAAATAATATTGTTTTTATGGTGTACCCTGCCCCTCTATCTAAGGCTTTGTTATCTGAGCAAGTCGAGTTATCGCTCGTCGCATTTCCGTAGATTTTTGGCTTTATTTAATTTGTCTTATGGTATCGTATCGAAATGACGCAGGAGCGTCTGGCGCCCAACATTCAGTAAGTTTAATCATTAACACGGAAGAGTGCCGAATTGCAGCGGAGTAAAATTTTAGGTTTTCCTCGCCTATTAAAAAAAACTACGTTACAATATATATATATTTTTTTTCTTGCATCCAAATGAATGTCAACTTAACTTTACTCGGTCCTAATCTATGAAAATTGACAAGACCAGAATCCTCGATTGAAATTTGATAATATTATTCAATAATATCATTTAAGAATATTCTTACCCTATTATGAATCAATTCCATTTTTTTTTATTTTTTTATATATCTTGAACAACCGAATTTCGTTTGTGATCTTATTCGTTACTAATTGAACTATTGCAATACTTTATCTTTTGTTAGTAATTGAAACGTTGCAATATTTTATCAGAATTGTCAAGCCTACGAGCGTGCCTATTGCAAAAAAGCAGAGCTTTTTTGTTAACACTGCTGGTTTTTTTTATCGTATCTACACGAGTAGTACTACATTTTCAGAGCGACAGAAAAAATTTCAAATGGTTCTTTATTATTGTTATTAACAATTGTATTATTTAAACCATTTTTATTGGTCTTTATTGCAACGAGAAAAAAAAATCGCAACCCCGAGCTTGGGCATTTCCTTGCGAGAAAAAAAGGTCTGTAAGACTTTGCTCTGAAACCATTCAGTTAGGAGATATACAAGATTTCTTCCAGAGGCGTATTTCAGAATAAAATTCGTTGCGATGCCACTATTCGGAGAGAGAGCGCGTGGTATCGGCCCGTCTCTGTTCCACTCATACCTTGCCATTGCGCATGCGTCGTCTCGGCCGCTATCCGCAATACAATGAGTACGACAGGGATAGAAGATTGATGTTTTTCTCTCGCTTGCGATTTTGTTTAATGTTTTGCGTTAACATGATTTTTGGACCAGAGGTGATTTTTGAGTATTTTGTAGGATAAAAAGAATTGTTGAATGTTCAATCTTTTGTTGTGAAAAATGGATCCTGCTCATTCCTGTACTTTCTGTGGAAAAACTGTTTATAATAGCAGTGAAAAAGTAGTTACTGTGCAAGAAAAAGGATTAAAGACATTAAGGACGAAAAGCAGAGAAAGAAATGATGATAAGTGGAAGCTGTGGCAGAATTTATCGTCGATTCGTGTGCCTGAAAGTAAGTATGTGATAAAAATTCTTACCCAAAACATTCACTTAATTTTTGAAACTTTTGAAGTCAAGTTTTAAACGCTGTGATATCTAAACGTCACGTCGGACTTTGGTTATTGTTAGTTATTATCAAAATATATCGCACACCTAGATCTAAACTGAGACAAGTCGAAAAATCTCATTTTTCAGTATGAGGAAAAAACGTTTCATTCCAATTATGCTTTTGGATAAATAATTCATTAATTAATTATTATTATTGATAAATATAATTACATAATATTATTAATAATGATTATTATTGATTATTAATAATAATATTGTTATAATTATATTACTATATAGTTATTATTAATTATTTATTGATTCAGCAAAAATAAGTTAGCGCAATTTTTCGTCATGATTATGAACATTAAGTTGAATCTTTTCTTGTGGTTAGTTGCGTATGGTATCGGAGTATACAAATATATTAATAACTCAAAATTCAAGTTTTTTGACTTGTCCTAGTTTAGATCTAGGTGTGCGATATATACACGGAGAAAACGGAATGGAAAAAGATAGCAATAAATCTTATAAAATATAGTAAAACGAAAAGGTCTAGACCAGTTTCGTAAAAAATTTAAATTTTTTGAAAATTTTTACTACATTTTAGTACTTGTTAATACATTGTTGACGATTTTTACTATGCTGGGCTGTAATAAATATCATAACCGCGGAACTGGCTTACGTTTTGCTATATTTATAGGAATTATTGCTATCTTTTTTTCTCCGTGTATACTAGCCGTTCACGGAGAAACCGTTCACGGAGAAACTTTTCCCAGGAAAGATTACAATACTTGTGGGTGATGTAGGGTAGGGTGGTTCAAAATAACCCGACCCCCGAATTTTTTTCGGGGGCTCCCCTGAAAAGCTTCAGGACAATGAAAAAAGATTCTTCACGGTCGATAAGCGCGAATAGATAAGATTTAGAGGTCACGCAAACGCGTTTTCTGCCCAAATTCGTCGTTTTTCTCGTTTTCGCGTTTTTATTGAAAAAAAAAGGTTTTCAATGAAAAATATTTCAAATCAAGGGCTGTAGATTTTTTCCCTAATCGAATACACCATGGAGACTCGAGACAAAGTTCAAAAACCGTTACCGAAACCATAGATAATGAGATAAAAAAAATCTTTCGCGTCATTTTTTTGTGATTGTCAATTCATTTTAAAAAAATTCCCGCTGGCATGATTTTTGAGGGATATAACTTTTGCGGGTCTAGACTCGCTCATCAAGATCTATAGTTTCATACAGCAAATAAGGAAATCATAGGATGATTCATTTGCGAATTTTTATATTCGCTTAACGAAAAATAATGCCTAAAAAAAAAAAAAAACATTCGCGAATGAAGTATCCTATGATTTCCTTATTTGTTGTATGAAACTATAGATCTTGATGAACAAGTCCAGACCCGCAAAAGCTATATCCCTTGAAAATCATGCCAGCGGGAATTTTTTTAAAATCAAGTGAAAATCACAAAAAAATGACGCGAAAGATTTTTCATCTCATAATCTATGGTTTCGGTAACGGTTTTTGAACTTTGTCTCGAGTCTCTATGGTGTATTCGATTGAGGAAAGAATCGGCAGCCCTTGATTTGAAATATTTCTCATTGAAAAACTATTTTTTTTTAAATAAAAACGCGAAAACGGGAAAAATGACGATTATGGGTAGAAAACGCGTTTGCGCGACCTCTAAATCTTATCTATTCGCGCTTATCGACCGTGAAGAATCTTTTTTCATCGTCCTGAAGCTTTTCAGGGGGGCCCCCGAAAAAAATTCGGGGGTCGGGTTATTTTGAACCACCCTAATGTAGGGATATACCCGCATTTTCGGCAATATTACCAGCGAGTATGGTACACTTTGTTGCACCGGAAATTGCCGAAATATCCAGATCCGACTACGAAGTTCATCATACTCGCTGGTATATTGCCGAAAATGCGGGTATATTCCTACATCACTTACAAGTATTGTAATCTTTCCTAGGAAAATTTTCTCCGTGTATGGATTGAACGATCAAATAGCTCAAAAAAAAATCTGGATTCATTCTTCTTTCAATTTTTTAGTTTACTGGAACAATTAAATCATTATTTTGCATGTGGAGTAGCGTAAATTATTACCTTTTTCCCGAAACTTTCCGTCATAATTCAATACTAAATCGATTGCGATATAAATCCCCTTCAAGTTTACAGATAAATACGATTGATTTTTATGTACGTGTATTTTCTAACAAAAAAATTATTTATGCTACGGTGTTTTACTATTTCTTTACTGATTTATCAATGAAATGGTTCAATTTTTATCAAAACGGGATGCCGGCGGAATTACGGAGGTTCTTCTAGGACTTCACTAAAGCAAGCTGAAGAGTCTGCAAGACCATCTACCTCTGCGTCAAATAACCAAAGCTCATCATCGTTGAATTCATCACATCGTACTGAAGATCTCACTTTCCAGTTTGAGAAACTCTGTTTTATCTGTGGCATAGATTGGGATCGCCATCATAAAGAACGATATATCGTGAAAACTGATCACATGAAACATCGATTAATGAGTACAGCTCTCTTGCGGAATGATAATATAGGCGAAATGTTGATGCAAAGATTGAATGAGATTCCTTCATTGGTGCAAGTTAAAGCCCGGTATCACAAACTGTGTTATGACCGCTTCTTCATCATTCCGACAGGAAATCGTATAGGTAGACCAGCTGATCAAGACATAGAGGCAGCATTTAAGAAGGTTTGTGAACACATTGAAGAAAGTGACAGTTCTGAATTTCTTCTCGCAACGTTACAGGAAGTAATGGGCGAGAATCCTATGGCCAATAAGACATTATTTAGGAAATTGAGACAAAAATATGGTAATGATATTTACATTTCTCAGCATGAGGGTAAGCACCCGGTAGTATACTATAAAATGTTCAATTTATCACAAATATGTCAAGAATGGTTATGTGATGAAGAATCTCTTGGCGATCAGCAAAAGAGAACTGTCCTGCAAGTTGCATCAGGAATACTTCGAGCAGAAATTCTAGCAATAAAATATAACACAGAATCGTACAATCCACCTGGTAAATTTCTTGACACCGTCGTTGAGGATATCCCCAACTTATTGACAACTTTCCTAGGAAATATCATTTTCAGTAAAAAAGCTGACCATGACAATGTCAATTGTGCCAAAATTGATAGTATTACGCATGCAATCGTTTCTGCAGTACGGCCAAAATCATTCACTTCCCATCTTCAATTGTCTGTAGGATCATACATTTACAGAAAGACTGGATCAAAACTGATCATTGATCTTCTGGCAAAGCTAGGTGTCTGCGCTTCATATTATAGTGTCCAACTGTTCGAAGCATCTACCATGATAGACCCGCCTGAAATGAAAGTTGAGGAGAATACTCATGTACAATACGTCTTCGATAATACAGACCACAATGTCAGCACCTTAGATGGTCACAGGACCTTTCATTGTTTAGGAGGTATCGCTGTGTATACGCCAGAATCCGAGGTTTCTTTTGAAGGTCAATCAAAAAAATCACAAGAAATACCACCTGCATCTACACTTGCATCGCTTCACACGATCGAGACTGTACCTTTGCCAGCGTTACATGAAAGTGGCTTGAGAAAAATCGAGTTTGTAGACACTCAGACTTTACTTTTAGGTGAATCAGTCCCATTACCATCATCATACTCAACGTATTTGTGGGCGAAACATTTTGCTGTTCCAAAGTTACCTTCTTGGAGAGGTTTCATGGAAGTTTTGTCCCGCCAACAACCATATTCAGTCTCGAAAATTATATGTTTTGTAACGTGGCAGATTTGATATTTAATATTTTATTTATTATCTGCCACTGGACCGCGCCTCCACTCGCAAACGTGAGCGACCCTGCCGCTGCCGTACCGAAATTCTTCACCGAAGCGCAAGTCCAACCTTAGTTTTTGTGAATAGTGTGTCTGCCGTAAGTTTTTTTTATTGTGAACCACAGGTACATCACCGCCAGGACATCGTGGGAGTCGTCGATCGTCGCAGGATCATCTGGGGGGATGTCCTGGAAGCCTCGGCACTAGTAACCGCACCTAAATCATCAGCCTCCGTTTCTGCAGCCTCGTCACCTGCCGGCCGGGAGAGGGCTGCACCTCCCAGCCTGCTATCGCCGCCAGCCGTTACCTCCCGGCCTGATTTTGAACATGTTCAGCGCTCTAGGTGCGGAGAACATGTCGAGTGTGGAAAGGCTTCCCCCTCCACTTTTTGGATCGCCGATCGACGACCACTCCGTGGCTGACCAGCAAACCGTCTGCGTCGAGTGCTTACGTTATCTTACCGTTACGTTATCTTTATCTTTTCTATTTTTGGGGGTTTTGTTGTATCTTTTCTTTCTTTTCTCTTTTGGGTTTCTCTTTAGTGTATTTTCTTTTTGGGGTTTTTCTTGGTTTTCCTTGCCTTCTGTGTTTTCATTTTTGTGCTGTGCATCTTTTTGACGCCGCCTGGGCTGCGACCCGATTAAAGGTAGGCTTTTCTGTTCCAGACCTCGACCGTCCGTCCGCACACCTTGCCTCTGTGCTGCCTAACGGCTATTTTGAATTCGCAACTGACGGGCTGTCGTGGTCTTATAATTTACCTAGGCTAATTAGACCTAATTATCTATCTTTCATTGGACTTGCGCTGCTCGGGAAGAATCCCTTGCCGTCTCGCCTACGTTATCTATAAATTTCTTTTTCTAATATTGCGTGCGTTAATTTAAATTTGAATATTATTTAGCTTCTTATCTCTATCCTCTTGCGTTAGCTTCAATATCCTTTCCTTTTTTTTTTGTATTATTTATTTATCTTTTGCGGCCTCACCGCCATATTGTGTGCGACGCCGGAATATAGTTCCGCCGCTACTTTTTTTTGAATTAATTTGCGCTACATATTTTAGGCATATTTTATCATTTTCTTTTTCTTTTGCGCTCTAACTTTTCTTTTGTTCTTTTGCTTATTTTTAAGTTACTATTGTATTATTCTGCCGTTCTGTAAAATCCTTTGTTATTTATTTCTTATTTATTTTTGTATCGCTGCATTTGCTTTGAAATTATAGTTCGTTACCGTCTAACTATCTCTGCGCAAAGTGTGTTATTTCTACGCCCCCACGTTCCCCTCTCCGTCTATCTAGTCGGTTATCGTCTCGTTTCGGAATTTAGTTGTTGCTTACTGCGTTTTGTTTTGCTAACTCTATCTGGCACCTTCGTGTGCCTGGCGCCCAACACTATCTTTTAGCTTTCGTTTCGTTTCTGTATCGTACCGTGTTTTGAGTGAGAATACGTTGGGACTTCTTTGAGCGGGATTTATTTTTCTATCTAATTTCCTCCGGGTAGGAAAATTGCTCGTTACAGTTTACCATTTATCAACGAACCACCGTCCAATTTAACTACGATTAATACGGCTTTACATTATGCACTTGAGGAAACCAAAAAATTAAACCAGCAAACGTGCTTTGTCACTTTCGATCAGCCTTTATATCTGAAAGCACGCGATATTGTGGCAGCACTAGAAGACAAAGGTTTGAAGAACATTGTCGTAAACCTGGGTGGCTTTCACACTTTGATGTCATTTCTCGCTAGCATTGGCTATGTAATGGAAGGTAGCGGACTGGATAATTTGTGGGGTATCATTTACACTCCCGAATCAGTGAAAAAAATGATGAGTGGTAAAGCTTTCTCGAGATCCATACGGGCTCACATACTAACTTATACCGCTTTGGGTATGATGATTTGTAAAAGTGCTGCGCAACATCATGAACAAGAATATGAACAATTTATACGTTCATTTCTCGAAAACTGGGAAAATGACGCACCTGAGATTCATGATTGTGACTCAGAAAGCATGATAACTGAGATGACTGACAAATTTCTGACACAAGTGGATAATTTTAAACAAAACGGTCCTACAGCTAAGCTATGGGTTCAATATTTCGAATGTGCAACGGTCATACTTCAATTTATAGAAGCTACACGGTTAGGCGACTGGAAACTACACCTGCGAAGCGTCCACAAAATGTTGCCCCTGTTTCATGCAGCAGGACATGTCGCTTATGCGAAATCTGCACAGATATACTTACAAGATATGGCACATTTAGAGATGATAATGGATGATAACGAATTTAAACAATTCACGGAGGAAGCCTTTTTTACCATACGGAGATCACACAAATCCTGGTCTGGTATCTGGTCTGATATGACCATTGAACAGACTCTTAATCGTTTCTTCGGTACAGATCTCAAGCATGGAAGAGGTGTTACACCTAGTGTCGTTGCAAAATATCTATCATCTATGCCAGCCTTTTTTAATATTATGGAGAATTTGGAGGAGTATTGTGGGATCAACTCAAAGATGAGTGAGCAACACGCCGATCTCTCTGAGAGTAGAATGAAAAGAGATGACGAGGATATTGAAAAATTAATCTTTTGGCTCGATCAACACGATCCCTTTGGTCAACGCAATTCTTTGGTGTCACTTTCAACAGGAATTATTGGAGGGCCCAATATCAACTGTCATGAAGCAAACGCAAAGGGGCAGGTGGGAATGACTGCAATGATTGGAAAAAATGCACAGCAATTGTCATTATCGTTTCAAAATAAAGTTAAAAATTTAGGCGCTGCCAAAGCTGGAGTACATATCAACAAAAAATATGAATCGGTAAATACTGTTTTATTATTCCAAAGAATTTCGATAGTACTACAAGGTAACGAAGAGCTTACTCGGGAAGCTTTACGATACGAACTTTCACCATTTCCTCTTTCCTTGTTCGACGAGAAAGGTTTTATGAGAAAAACCAATAAGGCTGACTTGTATAAAATTTTCGAGAGTTCTCTTTGCTCGGAACCTTTGTTAGCATCTTTTACGTTTGTTGTTGATGGGGGTTTTTTATTACATCAAGTACATTGGCCGCATGGCAAAACCTATGGAGAAATTTTCCAAATATACTTGAACTACATTAAAAAACAGTACCAAACAAGGACCTGGGTTGTATTCGATGGATACACCAATGAATTACTTGGGGTGAAATCCTACGAAAGATATCGTCGACAAGAACGGAACGTAGCTGCTGACATAGATTTTGACAGTAGTACCCTCGTGACTTTGACCCAAGCGCAGTTTCTGTCCAATGTGTGTAACAAGCAAAAATTTGTGAATCTTTTAGCCGAATATTTACAACAATCTGGCATTAAAGTGAGGCAAGCGTCTGAGGACGCTGATACACTGATTGTTCAAACAGCATTGCAGTTGAACGCACAAGGGATTGGACCTGTTGCCGTGGTCGGCAATGATGTAGATTTGTTGACCTTGCTAGTTGCACTAACTCCCGATACCGAAAATATTTATTTTTATAAAATTGTTCCGACAAAAAAAACAAGAACGTTATACTCAACATCTTCTCATAAACATCTGAAGCCATTTATACTCTTTGGCCATGCTTTTTGTGGTTGTGATACAACCAGTGCCTTATTTGGGAAAGGGAAAAAATCAATCATGAATCTCATTCTAAAAAAGACCGATCTCCATGAATTGATACAAGTATTCTACAACGAACAAAGCTCTGAAACGGAGATTTGTGCAGCTGGTGAAAAATTAATCCTTCTTCTTTATTCGAACGACAAAAAGGAGCAATGTCTCAGCGAATTGCGGTATAAACGATTCGTTTCATTGGCATCTCAAGCATCAACAGATATCCGATTGGCTCAGTTACCTCCAACAAAATCTGCATGCCGGCAACACTTGAAACGAGTCTACTACCAAATTCAGCGATGGTTAGGGAACTCCATCATCGCGGAGGCATGGGGATGGACGAGAAAAGACAATTTGATGGTGCCAGTCATGAGTACAGAGGAACCAGCACCACATAAGCTACTTGGATTGGTAACAGAAATTTCATACGCTAACTCCACACGTGATCTTCCTTCTAACTGGCTCCTATTTTCTTTCCATCTGGTGCCTATTTCATTCCTGTATTCTATCCTGTATTCCTGTATTCCTGTATTTATCTGTCTCGAATAGTTCTCCTATTAGACTCCTATTTAGCCCCTCTCTGGCTCCTATCTTGCTCCGTGTCTCCCCCTATCTTGCTCTAAACTCTCTTCTGAATTCTACCGTTTTTCTATTCTTGGCCTCAAATTAGTATTTCCCATACAAATGCAATAATTTTCAATTGAAATATTATTCCAGATTTCTTGTGACTGCACCACTACGTGCCAAACTAAACGTTGTGGATGCAAGAAAGCTGGATTACGCTGTTCACGATTATGCAAAAATTGTAACGGCACTAGTTGTACTAATGCTGCAGTTGTGTCACGTCCAGGCGTTTCTCAGAACAACGTAAATCAAGAGAAAAACCAAAGCAATGAAGACGAAAATGATGAAGAAGAAGCCGACAATGATACGTTCTTCAATGTACATAATGATGAGGCGGATGAAAACGATATTCATGAATCACAAGAACATGAAATTGATTTTGAACATTTTTGAATTTAGCAATATTTATTGCCAATGTACTGATTATACTAATAATCAAATATAAAGTTATTTCAACCCTATCCATACCCATTCGACTTGAATTGATAACTGGTTACACTCTTTCAAAAATACAAAAAATATTGTAAAGAAATTGGAGGAAAAAAAAAAAAAAAAAAAAAACGTTACGAAAATAACATTTTTTTGATAATTATGAATTGGCTCATTTCAATTCAACTAATTTTTGTGTAATTTTATAATAATTAGAGTCGAATGAAAATAATTGCGTCACCTGAAATTTCTTAGCAATATAGCATTTACTACTGAAAAATTTGAAAAACATTGGAGTTTTTCGTGCGTAAACTGTAGTGCGGACATTATTCCAGATATACAGTACTGAAAAGTGTACAACCCCTGACCAATCGTCATTACTCCTATTTTTACTTAAGGTTGTTGGCCTGTAACTTTTTTTTTTCGACAATGTTTTTTGAATTTTTTATCGTAAATAGCTCCAATAATTAGCTACAAAATAAGCCTAGGGTGATCGCAATTGACCGTCTCAAACTCGAGATAAAAAGCTTTGAATTTTTTCGAATTTTAATGTGTTTAAATGCAAATTCACCGGTTTTAATTATTAAAAAACGAACAACTCGAAATTTTTTGATAAAAAAAATATCTAGTGGTAAATTGTCATCTTCTGAATCGTTTGATTCATCATTCAGCATTTTCGACCGTCTCGTTTGGATTTTATAGTTAAAACTGAAACATGAAGCGGCGCGTATTTCTCTTGCTCTCGAGTGAATATCTCCTGGCTCTCACTCTCACAGAGCCATACATTGTCGCTGACTAGTACGAATATTATGGGTTTTAAGTTTTGGGTCGGACTGTCGCACGACAACAACCTTAATAAATTATTTTCAGATACAAAATCATGATTTTTGAGTTTTCAACACTTCCCCGTCAATTAGTCCCTGAAGAATTACTCAAAAAATTAAAATGATTATTTTTAGCATTCGGATTCTGGCCAATCAGAGCGCGGTATTTGATGATGTGAAGGACATCCCAATTCGTTATTATACTGATAATTTACCCATAGCTTTGGATAATTTACCTCTAGCTTTGCAAATGTTTTTATAACTGTCAAATACCGTGATAAAAGTCAGAGAACTTCGTGAATAATTTCTAATTTTTTCTAACCTGCCGCTCTCTGCTTGGCCAAATCCGAATGCGAAAAATAATCCGTCGAATACCACTCGACCTTCAAAATGAATTGGTTATTTCCCTCATGTTTTGATCCTGTGTGGCAACGAACGGGCCAAGTTTTGCACAAAAATCCCTCGCGCTGCGTGCTTGTGATTTAAGATCTGCAAAACTTAGCCCTCTCGATGCCACGCAGCAAAACAATCAGGAAGTATCCGATAATTTTGAAGGTCTTGTGATATTACTACTGAATATTGAATTCTGTAGAAGTTATTTATCACGAAAACTAGTGGTTTTAGAAGAAAATGTGAAAAGACGTCTTTCGTAACTGAGAAGATTTTCTATGGAGAAGATTCCTTGTAGTGATGAGCAAAAGCAAGACCAAGACCAAGACTATGGTAGTCTTGGTCTTGGTCTTGGTCTTGCGCACCCAGTCTTGGTCTTGGTCTTGATAAGTCGCATTGGTCTTGCACACTCAGAAGATTTTTGCAAGATTCTTGCAGTCTTGCTCCTTTCGACCCTACTGCAATTGATGGGTCATTCACACATATTCAATATCTTTCGCAAGTAACGAGCGCAAGTGGCTTTAACATCAACTGTAACTACTTACACAATGTAAATAGTAGAAAAAAATATAAAATTACTTGACTGATCACCTGGTACATACTTAAATATCTATTTTTCATACCAGGCTTATTATTCACTTCCAGCCAAAGTATTGCTTGTAGTGTTGCCTGAATATTAGAAATTGAGAATATTTAAAACTCAAGAACTTGAAATGCAAGGTGTAATGATTATTTTGAAACCAATGTATAAAAAGTCTCTTCTTTATTCTTTACCTAGTTCGAACATTACACAAGTGTGTAGCAAAACTGCAAGAGTCTTGCAGTTCGGTCTTGTTCTTGCTCGAGTCTTGCATGCTGACTGCTGTGTCTTAGTCTTGGTCTTGGCCTTGTGCATACAATCTTGATCTTGGTCTTGGTGAGTCATATGCGATCTTGGTCTTGGTCTTGGTCTCGCAAAAATGCAAGACCAAGACCAAGACCGCAAGACCAATACCAATTTTGCTCATCACTAATTCCTTGATATGTTTTGATTAAATCGCTCGGTATCGAGATAATTTCAGATTTAGCAAGATGTGAAATGTAATAAGTCAAATCAATTTTTTTTTTGGGAATTGTGCATTTCTCGAAAAAACAAGTAATTTCAGGATAAAATATCAACAGACGTTTTTTGTAACCGAAAAAATGTCCAGTAAACATATGACATATTCTCCTAGAATCATTCGTTATCGAAATATTAACTTTACTAGTTGTGCAGGACAATTGATTGACGAATCATGTTTTACGTCAAGATTCGAGATTTATTGTTCAATAGCATTAGTTCTTATTGCACCAGGGGCTCACATCGTTCACACAGGATTACCTTCTCGAACATTAATTATTGGGAATATTTTTAGCTTTCGGATTCTGGACAATCAGAGCGCGGTATTTGATGACGTGAAGTACATCCCGATTCGTGATTATATAATATATACTGATAATCTCCCTTCAGCTGTTGATAATCTACTTTTAGCTTTGTAATTGTCTTCATAACTGTCAAATACGTCAAAGAACATCGTGAATAATTTTTAATTTTTAAAAAGCCAAAGAAACTTGCCCAACAAATGCTGAAAAATTATATTAACATTCAACGATTCTTTTTATCCTACAAAATACTCAAAAATCACCTCTGGTCCAAAAATCATGTTAACGCAAAACATTAAACAAAATCGCAAGGGAGAGAAAAACATCAATCTTCTATCCCTGTCGTACTCATTGTATTGCGGATAGCGGCCGAGACGACGCATGCGCAATGGCAAGGTATGAGTGGAACAGAGACGGGCCGATACCACGCGCTCTCTCTCCGAATAGTGGCGTCGCAACGAATTTTATTCTGAAATACGCCTCTGGAAGAAATCCTGTATATCTCCTAACTGAATGGTTTCAGAGCAAAGTCTTACAGACCTTTTTTTCTCGCAAGGAAATGCCCAAGCTCGGGGTTGCGATTTTTTTTTTCTCGTTGCAATAAAGACCAATAAAAATGGTTTAAATAATACAATTGTTAATAACAATAATAAAGAACCATTTGAAATTTTTTCTGTCGCTCTGAAAATGTAGTACTACTCGTGTAGATACGATAAAAAAAAAAAAAAAAAGTAGAAAAATATTGATATTTCAATTTTTTATTAATTATTGAAGTTGCAACAATGTTTGTAGGGGTGGCGCGTCTGTCTTGAAACTTCACGTGCCTTTTACGGCTTTCCTATTGTAGATACGTCAAAAGTACTTAGATACTTTTTTGTGGTATTTTTTGTGATCTACAATTTTTGTTTGAACTTTTTTTCTCCAACATTGATAGTTACCGAGTTAAACGAAAAAAACCCACTTTTTGGGGGTCTTTATTTTTTTTTCTACCCTTCCCGAGGGGTCCCGAACCTGAAACTTCAGGGGGAGATTCCAGGCAACCCCACAGACCTACCAAAAAAAAATTAGCACTGGGGCATTTAAGGACAGTTCCGGGATTTCTTGACTGGACTATATACATCAATACTAATCCTGACGAATATTATATTATATATAGAATAAAATATTCACTTACCTACAGAATAATCGGAGACTCGATGCTGTCACAAATACACGACCTAAACGTCATCGATATTCCCGAAACTGAGAATGACAGATTGACAGATTATTACAAAACAAACGACACGATCACATATCTGAAAGTTCAAAATTCAAACCGCCAATCAGCAGACGAATAAAAGTACATGCGAGATTTCGATTCATACATGCGAGATTTCGAGATTTCGAGATTTCAGGGTCATGGTTTTTTTAAGTTTGGATACATAAATCAATTATAAAATAAGTTGTATTATTTCAGCACACACTTACAGAGTGAGATGATTTGTTTGGGCTTGGGAGGGCATCTTCAGTCAAATCCGAAATACCTGCCGTATCTGAAAACCTCAATCTTTTCCGCGCGTTCGTGTCAGTAATATTGTCGTCATTTACATTATGTACAACCTCATAATCGTCGGTATCATTATTAATCGAGGGTGAAGGCCCGGGAGACATAACTCCATCCAGCACTTCGATTTTTTTTTCCAACATCTTTATTGATGCTGAAACAATTATGTATAATTAAATATGGAATTCATTATGCAAAAATGTATAATTTTAATTTATTGATAATTTTAATAATACAATATGCTCTCACCGGAAACTTCTATGACTAAGGCGTTGTAGCATCTCCAGCCACCAAGTGGCATTTTTTTGGTATCATGCCATTCCACTATATAGGGGAAAGTGTTGTACCTTGAACATAGTGTACCTTGAAACACGTCCTCGATTTTGTAATTGTAGTGACACCTTTAGAAAAATCACCATAGTTTGTTATCAATAGCAGCGTACAGTGAACTATTAATCGAAATTCGCATCATTTTCTCCGTCACATCGGCGTTTATATCGATTGAAAGATTTGGGCGTCAGAATCCAAGAGTTTTGTGATTTCGTTAGCGATTTTTCAAAGTCGTAATAATGAATTTCCGGGAGATCTCTTTCGAGGATTAGATACATATACACCTTGTAAGTATACCGTAAAATATATGTTGAATATAAACACAAGCTCCAAATATGCACACCTTACTTCTAAAAACATGTACCCTCTTGTACCTTGAGACACACAAGCATCGTGTACCTCGAGACACTGTTCTTATGTACAATTAGATATTTTTCTGGTTTTTCGACTGTAGATCATCACGCCATGAAGGAAAACGCGAAAAAAGTTGAAAAAAAAAAGTAAAAAAAAAAAAAAAAATCCCCCCCCCCCCCCCTCCCCCTCCCCCCCCGCCAAAAAATGTATAAACCGAAATGTTAATTATTCGTTCAATTCACAAATAACAATCTGTCATAAATTTCACTCCGCGGATGGCGTTTCAAGGTACAAGAGGGTATGTTTCAAGGTACATGATGGTGTTGTACCTTGGTGCATGTTCCAAAAAAATTTCAAAAATTCCTGACCAAAAAACTACTTTCAACGAAAGAATGAATCCCAGTAGGGTTTGTCATGAAAAGGTTGTTTTTCAAAATGATATCAATGACAAGTCAAAATGTTCAAAAATTTCCATCTTATAAGCAAAAATCAAAAAAGTGTCCCAAGGTACAACACTTTCCCCTACATTTTTTTAGGGTCATGATCATCGCTCAAAAATTCTTCCATATCAAAATCTTTGATGTGGAGAATATCTATCCCCGGCGTCATTTTTTTGTCGTCTTTTCCACCCACCCACTTCACCAATGCCCACATTTTTTATTATATTTTGTAACAAATAAAATAACTCGATGTAATCAATACGAATCGTACCACTGCAATGAAGATTTTTCAAACACAAGGTCGCTAAGCAACAAAAATTGAACGATAAACAATTGAACTCCAGCAAAACTCGACTCTGTGACATCGCTAACTAGCAAATGGAATGAAGGAGGGTGGTCACCTGACGCCTAATGATAAGAATTCGTTGAAATTTATTGAGGATACGCGCAAATAGGTATAACGATGCCGTGCAAAATTTCAAGTCGATTCACTACACCGTTTTTAAGAAATTAATTTTTGAATTTGCTTTGCATACACATAGGGGTTTGGAGAGCTCATAAGGTCAGTTGAAATCTTCCGTATCACCCGCGAGGTAAGAGTAGATTTCATACTAACCTTATCGGCTCTCCATACCTCTACGTGTATAAGAAGCAAATTAAAAAATTAATTTCTCAAAAACCGTTTAGTGAATCGACTTTAAATTTTACACAGAGTAGTTATACCTATTCGCGCGTATCCTCAATAAATTGCAACGAATTCTTATAATTATGCGTTAGGTGACCATACTCCTTAAAAAATAAAAAATAACCCGTTGGTAACGCATGATTGATAGTTAGCGTTATCACAGAGTCAAGATTCGCTCGTCTTTCAATTTTTTTATCATAAAAGTGTGCACGATCTTCATTTTAAAATAAGATGCGCCACTTTTCTTCCGTTCGCCGCGCTTCGCTTCCGTTCGCCGCGCTTTTCTTCCGTTCCCCGCGCTTCGCTTCCGTTCGCCGCGCTTTTCTTCCATTCGCCGCGCTTCGCTTCCGTTCGCCGCGCTTCACTTCCGTTCGCCGCGCTTCGCTTCCGTGACCGATAGCGGTAGCTTGATATTTAATTTAATATCTTTCAGGTTAGCAGTGTCATTATATTTTTGTATAATTCGTACTGATTTATTATCGCGTTTCGATTATGGAACGTAAAAAACGAGGTTTTTAAAAAGTTTTTCAGAAAACTAATAGAACAAGACATAACAGTGTTTCCGAGTTTTTCTGCGATCGTCAGTAATTTGAATAGTTTCTTTATTCATCTTAAAAATAGTTATTCGGAGTTTTTCTTGAATAGTAAAATATTCAGTAGAATTGCTGTAACGGTAAGACAATTAGGATTGAAATGAATAAAATAGATAAGTTCATTGAGGGGCAAATATCAATTATTTATTTATTTATTTACATAAATTATAAATATTTTTTAGCCCATTCTTCGTACATGTAAACGTTATCTGTTATCAAAATTATTATTAATATTAATATTTTATGACCAAATAATAATAATAATAATAATGATAATAATAATAATCCCGCTCGACTCAGCTGACTCGGCTCCTGTGCTTCAGTCGTGAGCGTCAAGCAGTGTAGCCGTGTCGTTTACTTTTTTTTATAAGTATATCAAGAGACTCGGTAGAGTCTCGCGCCAAGTACATTGAAAAAAAAAAAATTTCACGCGCGGGACTCAACGAGTTTATATACCCGAGAGGCAACTACCCTAACCTATACCGCGAACTAGTATCTTCGTTTTCTTCCACCTCACAACATACACGAATTGAAACTAATTTAATCTAGGAAGTGGGCATGAAAAGCTTTCATTTGAGCCCTAGATCGATTAAATCGGTGTCCGGAATGCTGAGATATAATTAACTTCAGATTCTGATACCCCGTTTCCTCGTACAATGTTTCTCCGTCTCTTTAGTCTTCTTCAGACCAAGATTCAGCCAATTCAAACCATTCCCATAAAATCACTAGACGGGAAACCACACAAAAGTTGTATAGAGTGGCGTAAGTACGAGAGTCACGAGGTAGATGGCGCTGGTATCGCAGACAGAAACCGTCTGCAATGCTAGCAGACGCGTGTTCTCATTTCATTTCATGTTTTCGAATCCAAATAAAGAAAATAAAAGAAAGTGAAACCAATGATTATTATAAAATTTGAAGGTAGGGGAGCTAGGGGCTAGTTGTAACAGTTTTTGGTAAAATGCTAATATTTTGGGATATTTCCAACATTTCTTGATTATAATTGATTTTATGGAAGGCGTACCTATTCATTCATCATATGCAAGAATAGTTCAATCAAAAGTTTGTTGACTTCAGCACAATAGACATATTTCCAAAAGAAGTCGTCTGTTACAACTTGCCTCGTACTTGGGGCAAGTTGTAACTAGCGTGGGGTAGGTAGTAACACTAAATCACTTTAATTGAAAGTATTTTAATTCTTATTCTTTTATTGTTTGGAATGACTAAAAGTATATTTGGCATGACTTACATTTATGCTTCAGTTAAGTAAACAATTTTTGGTTATTCAACGCATCTGGAAGACTTATTATCATAATAATAGTTAAATATATAATCAGCGATATAAAATGGTTTATAATATAATAACTTTATAACAACAATAACTATATATATATATATATATATATTAGACTGGTTCAAAAAAATCGACTATTCTTTTTCTTTCAATTTTCGCATTGAAATACTTTCGGGGGGCTGAAAAAAGATGCCTGTTAAAAGCGGAGCTCTTAATATTAAGATTTAGAGGTCGCTCATCGCGGATTTCTATTTTCCATTTGAATAGCATAGGAAATTTTTTTTTTTTTTTTAATAATTTTGTAGCTCACAAACCAATGAACAAATCCAAATGAATCAAACATATTTTCATAGGAAATTGAACACTCTACAAAAAGCTTTTCTTGTCATTTTTTGATAAATTGACTCCTTCCAAAGTTATTCAAGCTCAAATTTCAATTTATAGTTGAGTAAACTATTTTTTTTTTGTGATTTTTTTTCCACAATGATAGATACATTTTTTAGAGTGTTCAATCCCCTATCAAAATATGTAAGAGTCATTTGGATTTGTTCATTGGTTTGTGAGCTACGAAATTCTGAAGAAAAAAAAATAAAATTCCTATGCTATTTAAATGGAAAATAGAAATCCGCGATGAGCGACCTCTAAATCTTAATATTAAGAGCTCCGCTTTTAACAGGCATCTTTTTTCACCCCTCCGAAAGTATTTCAATGCGAAAATTGAAAAAAAAAGAATAGTCGATTTTTTTGAACCGGTCTAATATATATATATATATATATATATATATATATGTATATTATATATATATAATGGTTTAATATATAATAAACGATGTAAAATGGTTAATACCTGTTAACAGTACGTAAGATAAAATTTCCACCCAATCAACACCAAAGTCAGTCTTCATCAGAGTCGCAGTTAATGCAAACAAATAATGCAGTGTCCCCTGTCACACATTTAACGTGTGCCCACATTTTGCAAATTAAACATTCGACCCATTCGCCGCCCTCAGATTTGCTATATTCATCTCCACAAGCCAAACAAAACCACTCTTCGGTTTCAGAATCTGTATGAACGGTTAAAATCCTCTTCTTCACATTTCTTATGTCATTCTCTTTTTGGCCTCTTCCTTCGGCTTTTCCCTTTTCTTTTTCTTTTCCTTTTCCTTTTCCTTTTCCTTTTCCTTTTTCTTTTCCTTTTCCTTTTTCGTTACCCTTTCCCCTTTCTTTGCCTTTTCGATTTGCTTTCTCTTCTTGCTTCTGTTTCTTATTCATTTTTTCTTCATATTCTTTTTCCAACGTTTCTTTTTCTGGTGTGTCGGTTAGGACTGCAGATTTCCTCTTGCGACCGCCTCTGTTAGAGTTTTTCCGAGGCGGAGCTTTAGGAAAAGGTCTAATCTTTGAGGGTGAAAAACTTATTGCGATGTTTTGAGTGCCTGACGGTCCTGGAATTGGTTCAGCAGATGTCTCACCTTGCATCTGGTTTATGACTTCAGAAACACTTATATCTAATTCCGGTACGGATTGCAGCAATTCGGGATTCTCAAGATCTAGTGACAATTCAGTATCAATCGGCGTTGTGTTTGGTGTCACATCTGCATTAGGGTTTGCGCGATCAGTGACATAAGATGGTGCAAAATCTAATTCTGTAAAAATGTCAGCATTGAAAGGCCAAATACCGCTTGTTTTGAATCCATTCATGATGTTGGAAGGGTTCATCGCCAGTGGCAAACTGTCTTTCACTATGGCTGGAATATCATAAATCGTCATAGTTTTTCCAGGGTTGTTATTCATCCAGGACGTCTGTGATCTGTTTAAGTAATTTTTAAATGGACCGTACACTCCCACATCCAAGGGCTGCAATCTGTGCGAACAATGAGGAGGAAAGGAAAGCATGATGATATGATTTTCTTTGGCCTTTCTTACAACTTCAATGTTCACATGTGAGCTGTGATTATCGAGCAACAGAAGAACCGGCTCCTTCTCGGTAGGTTTCACATGACGGATGAAATGATCTATGAATTTTACAAATTCTTTATCGGTCATCCAGCCTGAAGAATTGCCACATCCAATGCTGTCTGGTGGGCCACTTCGGATGAATATATCCGTGTACCGGATCCTAGGGAACACGAACATTGGTGGAACACTATTACCTACGGCGTTAACAGCGCAAGTGAGAGTCACTAACGTTCCTCTTTCAGCGGACGTGATGGCACCAACTTGCTTTTTACCACGTGCAGCCACGATTTTTTTTGGTTTTTGCACAGTTGTTACTCCCGTCTCATCGACGTTCCAAATGCGGGAGGCTGAAAGGTTGTGCTTCCGTAGGACCTCTTGATATTTCGAAAAAAAAGTCCCCACGTTCGCCTTGTTAAAAGATGTTGCTCTGCTTAGAGACGTAGCTTCTGGTGTTCTGAGTGACAATCTTGGATTTCTTTCCATAAATTTGGTAAACCAATCTGGTCCGGCCATTCTATTTTTGTGCCAAGAAGTCGGGATATTTTTAACGCCATCTGATATAGCGCATTGAAAAGCAAGCTGTCTTACTTGTAATGGAAGCAATCCGAAATAAATATCCGCGCATTTTAGTAAATACGAAGCTATTTTTTCTTCTTCTGCAGGTGCAAATACTAATCGCGGCTTTCCATACCCGACAGAAAGAGGCTCATTGTTTTTCTTTTTTTTCATATATCTGTGCAAAGAGACATGGCAAATATCGAATAATTGAGCTGCTTTTCGAACCGTTGTGCCTTTTTCTAAAATTGCGTTTGCAGCCAACCGGTACACATCTTCACTTTTTGAGCCCCTCTCGGACTTTCTTTTATAGTTCCTCATTCTAAAACAAGAAGGAACCAGATGTCGTAAAGTAATCAGCATATCAACATTCCAGGCAGAAAGTCTAGCTCGACTGGTGAATCACAACGGAAATCTGGTGTACACACGGTCGGAAATGTGGGAAAATATCGGGAAATATTGGTAAATATTGGGAGATATTGGGAGATATCGGGAGATATTAAGAGTGAGAGTAAGAGTAAGCTTTATTTGGCGCTCTGGGACAAGTCCCCTCAAGCGCATTAACGATACAGTGTAGGAAGAAATCATACAGATAATTAAGTGGTATTAGTAGTAATAGTAATTAATTAATTAATTATCTGAGTAGGGGAAGATGGCCCAAAGTGGATACCCCGGGCAAAGCGAATTCGGTGAATATCTCGGTGTCTGAAGTCGGCTGCTTATTGTCATATATATTGCATCATCTCACGTCAGAATATCAGTCAAAAACAGTAGCAAATGAGCTGAGACGCGTTGGTGCGAAAGCTACGCAAAAGATTAAACAAAACACTTTGAATTGTTAAAATTTTCCGAAGGTATGTATTGCGATGTATTTCACTCAATTATTGCTCTGGTCTAATTGTCGTATTTTTTATGTTAAACGGCGTCCTTTTCTCGAGAAAAACACCATATGCCGATTTGTTTTTAATCAAATATATTCAAAGAAATTAATCATATTTGTTCTCAATGTGCTGCCGGGCAAAGTGAACCGGGCAAAGTGGATAGATATCCACTCAATGAGAAGAACAAAGATAGCAGAGGCTCAGCAGGAAAATACGAAGACTGCGTGGCCATTGTGTGTAACGAAACCTACTCTGGAATAGGCGGCAAGCCTATTGAAAATTGGATCCAGTGCAATATGTGTAAGCATTAGGGACATGAGAAATGCACTATGTATGGCGAAAAAGGTGCATTCGTTGAAAAAAAACACTGGTATTCACTTTGCCCGGGCTCACGGGCAAAGTGAATAATTTTCCATTTTTTACTTTATGTTATTGTTTCGCTATAGCATTAATAATTTCACAACTTCTATTGATGTTTTGCATAGTTCATTGAACAACTTGAGAAAATCAGTTGTTGTTCACTTAATTTTTTGCTTTTTTCCCAAAAATATCCGCCGCTGAACATTAACCTATCCACTTTGGGCCATCTTCCCCTATATTGAGATATTGAGAGATATCGGGAGATATGGGGAGATATCGGGAGATAGATAGATATAGTTTATAGAGATATGGGAAGATATTGGGAGATATTTAGAAAAAGAGATATGGTGTACGCATTTCTGCTTGTGATTCACCCCTCGGTCTAGCTGCTCGAAGCAAATCGCAAGGGGCAAGTTGTAACACGCGTTACAACTTGCCCCGCGATTTCGTTACAACTTGCCCCATCGCATGATTTAAGAGATTTTTATTAATTAAAAGAAAACCAAAGTGGATTATCAAAAAAATTAGGATATCATGTGAAAGCTTAATACATAGACTAAATGAAAAACCAAAAATATTTGGAAAAAAAATCAATTAATACACCTAAAATCAAAGTTTACAAGACAATTTTTTTTTCGTTACCTTGCCAAAATGACACGCCCACTCACAACCGCTCGCTGCAACGTCCCGCGTGGCACTGATTGTACTTACGTAGTAGCCCACCTCATAACTAATGCGTTTGGTGCAGAACCCCATGAAAATATTTGCATCCTACCGAGTAATTGAGCTGTTACTACTTACCCCTGTTACAACTAGCCCCTAGCTCCCCTACGAAAACTAGTGAATTCCCACGAAAAGCCCGTCAGATGCGAAAACCTTACGCCAAGTACATTTAAATGATAGCCACAAACAAAAATGTTTCGATAGGTTAATTATCTTAAATCCTACGATCTTGAGCTTTTGAGGTTATGCGAATCGACTGACGTGTAAAATTCATAGTGAAAAATAGAATAACAATTGTGAACGGATAATTTTACGATTAGGTTTACCTTGTATGACACAAGACTGTTAGATGACTATTAACTGACTATGACCTCTAAATTTAATTCACTTATACATTGTAGATTTGGCTGATTTTCATTTATCAATGCAATTATCGGAGGAAACGGTGTTTTGAGGATTGTTCGATTTTTTTCTATCAAGTCACCACCTGAGGAAGTCTGACGAGAGAAAATCTAGATAAAATGTTGAAGTTGAAAAATATCATGATAGCATGATTTGATATGAGGAACGGCAATGAGCCAGACGAAGAAAGCCGAGTTCAAGCGTTGGATCGCAACGTATTCCACTTTAAGCTCTATGTCAGGCTCATCTCTAAAGGCTCGTCTGCTCAGACCCAAATTGTTAATCAACGTTATGCGTCGGATTCCGACGAGTTCTATATTCTATCTCGGTATCCTCTATCCAAACGAGACTAAGTTGACGTTGTGTCTTGGACTCCGATAGGCTTTATTCTACACTCCACGTCAACGTAGTGCTTTGACCTTCGGTGGAGATAATTTTTTAATTCATGTTTTACAAACAGTTCAGATTCTCTGCTCAGAACAATCTCTATCAAATTCAGATTAGTGCTATCACAACAAATGGTTGGAATGAAAATACTTATTCAATATTAAAGAAATGGTCCCTCTTTCTCAGATGATGGAGATTCTCATTTATATTTATTTATTCATTGTAGACTCAGCGTATTTTCATTTATGAATGTAATTATTGGAGAAAAGGCTTTTTTATGGATTGTTCAATTTTGTAGCGGGTCGCCGTATGAGAAGAGAGGATAATGAGAGTGAACGCTGAACTTGCAAAATATCGGGATAGTGTGATTTGATACAAGAAACGGGTAGAGTCAGACGAATAGAGCAGAATGCAAGTATCTGACTTCGGAAACTTCCATTTTATGCTCTACGCTAGTCTTGCATCGAGAGGCTCAATTCTATATATTTTGATACCTTCTGTTCACACCCAAATTTGAAGGTGACGTTATGACTACAGGACGCGTACATGTTCTTTTCGCAGAGGACCTAGCTGCATTAGAAGAAAAACTATCTAAGAATTGCAATACATATATCTCATATTTATATATATTCATTCGTGAGCAGCAACTATTACCCTGCGTGCAAGTAACTCCGTCATTGCCGGTCCCAAGCCCAGATGAGACAGAAAGAGGGCTGCGCGCAAGGTTACACATTGCAGGCATATAGAATTATACCGGATTCTAGCGAAACAATTCGTAGAACTTAATAAGAGATCATCACATGTAACGTCTGTCCACAGACATTTGAGGCTCACAGAAAAGTATGAGCATACGTATAAATTATAACATTATTTTTATTTGTTCGAAATTATACGACCAGATTTAACATTGCTGCTTTTCGAGGGATTCGGATGATACAAAATGCATCACCGTACATGCATTGAGACGATCATAGAAACAATTGGCAGAATGACAACTGAGAACTGAGCGAGGATATAGGAAAACCCAATCATCGAGCGAGCGTAGCGATCGAGCACAATTATTAGGTAGTCAAGCAAAATTGTACAAAAAGTGGTGATATCAACCCCAAAAACCCCTGCGGTGCAAAAACCTTTCGCCAAGTACATTAATGTGTTCACCACCCCCAAAGAAATCCACCAACAAAAATTCCTCCTTAAAAAAGTGGTACTATAAAACTGTCTACTTACAAAAGGATTGAAATCAGATACAATTGCCAAGTACATGTCTTCTGTATAACAAAAGTTTACAACTGAAGAACAGAAGTCTAAATAGTCTTGTATCGTTCACTCGCTACGCTCGCTTACTTGATCGACTTGATAATTACAGAAAAAAAAATCAGGAAAAAAAAATTTAGGAAGTGGTACTTGGCGGGCCATTATAGCAATATGTATCGAATAATTGATACATAGACCTAAGTGAATACTCTTTTACTTACTCATAAATGGCCCGCAAGTACCACGTACTAAATTTTTTTTTTCCTGTTTTTTTTTTTCTGTAATTATCAAGTCGATCGAGTAAGCGAGCGTAGCGAGTGAACGATACAAGACTATTGAGACTTCTGTTCTTCAGGTGTAAACTTTTGTTATACAGAAGACATGTACTTGGCAATTGTATCTGATTTCAATCCTTTTGTAAGTAGACATTTTTATAGTACCACTTTTTTAAGGAGGAATTTTTGTTGGTGGATTTCTTTGGGGGTGGTGAATAAAATTAACAATAATAAATTACAAATTAACAATAAAAAAATAACATTTGCTGTTTTACCGACGGAGTAGCATTTTTGGCCAATTTTCATAACCGCAATTTAGTCCACGGGTCACGTCTCTATTGCTCTACTAATCACTCTCAGATTTCGTAGGAGTGATCCTCAGATTATCAGCTACACCGCGCTGGTATCCGACAAGTAATTGAATGAAATTCCAATTAATAATAGATTTATTTATACGAAGCTGTGAAATCAGCTGACACTAATACCATGACCGATACACAGACCCAGGGTATTAATAACATTATTTTCTGCACTTTATCTGGAAAACCGGTGCTGGGACAACCAGCGCAGTGACAGGCTCTCGTTAGCAATCTTTTAATATTATTCCGCGGTAAATCAGAGCTGCAGGAGCGATAACATCCGTGGACTAAGATCCGAAGTGACAGGCTAGCGTCGACATGAACACATGCAGAAACTGCCGTATAGGTGTAGTCATTTCGATAGGGTTCTTCAGCTGGCCGCTAGAGGTGCTCTTCCGAACGAGGAGTTGTCGGAGCTCGCTCAAAAGCCCTTAAATAAAATGATATATAAACAAATATCTTTTACTATTACATTTTTCTCGTGTTTTTATAGCTATCTAACATATTTTTAGTAGTTCTCCCGAAAAACGACCTAAGTGCTCTTGCATTAACTAATGTTCTAGGATTTCTAGTTCTTGCCAAATCAACTGCTAAAGTTTTTTACACGTCAATGACCTATGCCAATGACGTCAAACGATCAGCTGTGTGCCCAAGTCCTACTGCGCATGCGCGCGTCTTGGTGTGAGCGGTGCAGTGGGAGCACAGTCCGAGCATAGGTCATTGACGTGTATAAAACTTTGAAAATTGATTTTGAAAAAACTAGGAATACTATAACAAGAGGTCCCACTTTGATTTTGTAGAGAATGTGAAATTAAAAAAAAAAATGTATAGGTATTCAGTAGCTAGCGAAATTGATTATCAAAAAAATTTATAATTATATGGATCAACAATAATTAAAAAAAAAAAAAAAATAAAAAAAAAAAAAAAAGGTACGTAGATTTTATACAGCATATTTATTTATGTTGACTTGCAGCTTTTAATAAGGGCGAAAGTCATCAAGTGTTCGATCCAACGAAAGCCCTATTTTAACACAATTTTTATTAAGGAGCCTAAGACAAACAGGCTTATATGCGCGAGGGACTGTCAACGGAATTAACTGCCCCTGGATCATAGACACTGGGGCAGAAGTTACAGTAGTCCGTTCGGATCTCTTAAAATCTATTAACCATTCTCAAAATTCTGCTTCCCTTCGAACTGCTACAGGAGAAATAACTCCGGTTTTAAAAGAAGTTTTAGTTCAAATTAATGTGATAGGATGTATCGATTCTTCACATAAAGTTTACGTAGCAGATATTGAGGTTGAAGGGATCTTAGGGATTGACTTTCTCGCAGCGCATAATTGTGTTATTTCTACCGAACGGAATTTATTAACGTCAGGTCGACACGAGATCGGTCTTTTAACTAATAGGAATAAAACATCCGATTTTCCTCAGATTCAAATAATAGACCTTTCTAGAGAAGAATTAATTCCTTTTCCAGTTCATTTAGAAAATATCTTAGAAAAGTCATCTGTTAGTTTAAATCCCATACAAAAAGAGAAATTCAAGACATTAATTGAAGAATATCAAGATGCTTTTGCTAAAAATAGCAACGATAAAGGAAGGAGTACCCTGACAACTCATGCCATTGACGTAGAAAATTACGCACCTATAAAACAAGCTGCCAGGAGACTTCCATTAAATGGCCGAGAAGAAGTAGAGGAGATGGTAAACGAAATGCTCGCCATCAACGTAATAGAACCATCTTCAAGTTCTTGGGCTTCACCAATTGTTCTTGTTTCAAAGAAAGATGGAACGAAAAGATTTTGCATCGATTACAGGAGATTAAATGACATAACCAAAAAGGATTCTTACCCCTCGCCAAGGATAGAAGAAACCCTCGACTTAATAGCTGGAGCGGAATGGTTCAGCACTATAGACTTGCAGAGTGGATATTGGCAAGTAGAAATGCATGAGGACGATAAAGAAAAGACAGCCTTTGTAACCGGCTTAGGAGGATTATGGCAATTCATGGTTATGCATTTTGGGTTATGCAACGCTCCTGCGACTTTCGAAAGAACAATGGAAACAATACTACGAGGAATTACAGAAAAGAAGTGTCTAGTATATTTGGACGATATAATCGTTTTTGGAAGAACATTCGAGGAACAATTAGAAAATCTCACCGAGGTCTTCTCTCGCCTTAGACAAGCAGGACTCAAAATGAGTCCGAAGAAATGTCATCTATTACAGCGAGAAGTTCATTTTTTTGGACATATAGTCTCCGCAGAAGGAGTGAAGACAGACCCTGCAAAAATAGAAAAAGTATCAGATTGGCCCCGGCCTGTAGATAAGGAAGGTATTCAAAGTTTTATAGGGCTCTGTACTTATTATCGTCGTTTTGTTAAAGGGTTCGCCTCGATAGCTAGACCTTTTCATCATTTAACAGGGAGTAAAGTTCAATTCGAATGGTCTCAGGAATGTGAGGAAGCTTTTATCAAATTAAAGACTTATTTAACATCTTCTCCTATTCTTGCTTATCCCCAAGTAGAACAACCTTTTATTTTAGACTCAGACGCTTCTCTTTCGGGAATAGGTGGAGTTTTGTCTCAAATCCATGACGGAAATGAAAGAGTAGTCAGTTATTACAGTCGAGTCCTTAGTAAGACAGAAAGGAATTATTGTGTCACTCGTAGAGAACTTTTAGCTGTGGTAAAAACAGATGAGCCTGAAATTGGCGGCCAGAGTTGGCGGCCACAGGCGAAAATCCAGGGACGAATAGGGGCAGGGGTCCCTGAGCATAGATTGTTTAACACATGATCGAAAAATTATGAAAAAAATCACCGACATTCTCCTTCAATCGTAGAACACGATTCCGTTTCATTTTTGGCGTAGCGCGGTTTAATTGTTTATTTATAAATTGTTAAACAATTGTGGCGGCCATAGGAAAAAGCCACACGCATGATCGAAAAATTATGAAAAAAATCACCGATATTCTCCTTCAATCGTAGAACACGATTCCATTTCATTTTTGGCGTAGCGCGGTTTAATTGTTTATTTATAAATTGTTAAACAATTGTGGCGGCCATAGGGAAAAGCCACACGCATGATCGAAAAATTATGAAAAAAATCACCGATATTCTCTCTTGATCGCAGAACACGATTCCGTTTCATTTTTAGCGTAGCGCGGTTTAATTGTTTATTTATAAATTGTTAAGGGGGTATCCCCACCTTTAAATAGGTCAACATTCTGAGAAAGAGATTGATATTTTACAGCGAATTTGAGAGTCTGATCAAATCCAAAAAAATCATGAAGTTGAGGGAGGGTCTGACCCTCATTATCCATACTTAACATTGGATATTACTTTGAGTCTAATAGTAGTTACGCTGAATATAGATAAATACAAAATTACTCGGTTGTCGCAAAGAATCAGTAGTACCGTTGGATCGATTCTGGAATTTTTGGTCCTCAATTGTTGAGAAGAGATGCCTCTATCATATGAACATAGAACTTTTTGATATCGCGAAAATTGCCTGACTCGCTTAGTTTTTACTGAGATTTTTCTAATTCTTCAATTTTTTTTCTCTATTTTTTCTATTATCTCAACCAAAAATAGTCATTTCAAAAAGTTCTATGTTCATATGATAGAGGCATCTCTTCTGAACAATTGAAGACTAAAAATTCCAAAATCGATCCAACGGTACTACTGATTCTTTGCGACAACCGAGTAATTTTGTATTTTTCTATATTCAGCGTAACTACTAATAGACTCAAAATAATATTCAATGTTAAGTATGGATAATGAGGGTCAAACTCTCCCTAAACTTCTTGATTTTTTTGGATTTGATCAGACTCTCAAATTCGCTGTAAAATATCAATTTCTTTCTTAGAATGTTAACTCATTTAAAGGTGGGGATACCCCCTTAAACAATTGTGGCGGCCATAGGAAAAAAGACACACGCATGATCGAAAAATTATGAAAAAAATCACCGATATTCTCTCTTGATCGCAGAACACGATTCCGTTTCATTTTTAGCGTAGCGCGGTTTAATTGTTTATTTATAAATTGTTAAACAATTTCGGCGGCCATAGGAAAAAGACACACGGATGATCGAAAAAAAAAAAACTCGTCTCCAACTCATTCTGCAAACGGTGCGCTCGACAAACAACGCTTTACCCCCCAAGTGCATAACATACTATTTCTTCGCCTGCTATTTTTAATTTACTCGCTTGTTTTAATTCCGTTTTCGATTTCCATGTTACCTCTTTTTAAAACATCACAGAAAATCATCGCAGAATAATTGGCACTTTCGATTCCAATTGTATTTTTTTTTTCCTTCATGAAGGTACCCATCTAGGTAATTATCTCTAATAAACTCTTCTGATGTGTTTCTCTGCCTTGGTTGGTCGATTATATTTCTTCCGTAATGAACAGAGGGTACCATCGTACTTTTTTGTTCCGATGAGACTTCTTGCAAATAATATTTTACCTTTTCAATTGAAGTTACTTCAAGTTTCGTACACAGAGAAAAGAGTTTCTTTATAGTTAAAGAACGTATATTTGTATAGGGTGGGCTTCAAAGTCACGAACGATCGAAGTCCCGAACGACCATAAGTCCCGAATTCGCAAAGTCGCGACCTTTCATTGTCCCGAACTCGCAAAGTCGCGACCGCTCGTTGTCCCGAACGAGAAAAGTCACGACCGCTCGCGGTCCCGAATGAGAAAAGTCACGACCGTTCATTGTCCCGAAACAGCAATGTCCCGAATCAGTATTTTTCAGAGCACAGAAAACACGTGGGGTTCTACTGTGTATACCGAAAATAAAGTACGTATGGTAGATGAGCTGGTTTTCGCAGGCCTAAGCATAGTTATACCGGTGATTCGCTGCAGCGATTCTCGATATCGCACCGAATTGGCGGTATCTCTCAGCAATTTCCGAATTTAATTTGCGAATCTGATTTTTTTTCAGATTTTAAATAAGCCGAAAAATATTCACGTACATCGATTTTCTAGAACGAACTTTCGACCGTACTTACAGCATTAAATATAATTGTTTAATATTCTCAGATATAGGGAAGAAAAAGCAATGGTGATTTCAATTTTTTTTTTTTTTTTTTAAATAGATGTCAATTAGGGTGTCCGCTATTTCCCGAATTGACTTTTTCTACTTGGGTATGGGCCAAATCATTGGTTTAGAGCCTAAAAACGATGATGCTATTCTTTTTATTTATTTTTTTTTTTCAAGTGCCATTAACCCCTGCCTGTTGGACGATACTTGTCCCATTTGATTAACCGGTTCACTGGTGGACCCGAAATCAACGTTTTGTGCCAAAACTGGTGAAAGGAAATAATTTCGTATTCAACATGAAGCCCAAAAAACTTAGGAACATCAAGTTTGATGCAAATCCGTCCAAAACTGACAGAGATATCCACGTTGCACATATATGTGCCATTACCAGTTGTGGCACTTTTTCTTTTTGCACATATATCGATGGCTCAGTCGAATATCGCAGTATCTCGCGCTCGGCTCCAAAACCGCAATATCTCGCGCGCGGCTCCAAAACCGCAGTATCTCATGCTCGGCTCCAAAACCGTAGTATCTAGCTCTCGGCTTCAAGATCGCAGTATCTCGCGCTCGGCTTCAAAACCGCAATATCTCCAGCGAACATTTGTTTTGCTTAATTTTGAGTTGGTACCAATGCCGCGCGCAGGATTTTTGAATAAAATCGCAGTATCTCGTCTTTCGTTTCAAAAACGCAGTATGTCCAGCGTCCCACATCACTACCTATTTACGTTAAAGTTTGAAATAATACAGTTGTGTAATAAAAAATTCAAATGACACTGAAAAAAAGTATCTGAAAAACTTATATGCATCACTTGAATACAAATTTAGATTATTTTCGAATGTACATTGCTTTAGATTATTATGCATGAAAACAAATTAAATTTTATTAACATCATATACATCAACATCATGAAAATTATGTTCAAATTTCTAATATTAACAGATTAATCAAAGTACACCTCTGAATGAATCTAAATGATCAAATACTGTGATCACAACCCAGCAAACAATTTCGGAGGTGAATGAATGAATAACAATTGATAATAATAATAATATTATATTTTAATCAAAATTATTATTATTATTTAATTATTTATTATTATTCATTTATTAGTAATTAATTATTATTAATAATTATGTTCAGATTTCTATTATACATAAGAATGAAACAACATATTATTCAAAGTATACCTCTGAATGAATAATAATTACCAATAATAATAATATTTTATCTAATTTAATATCATTATTATTGTTATTATTATTATTATTCATCATTATTATGATTATTTTTATCTGACTGAGTATGTCCTTTAATGAGATACCTGCTTAATAAAACTCTTATTAATTAAAGAAGAATTCCACATTTCCATTAAATAACAGAAAATTACCTGTGTGTTATTCGGACTTTCAAGTCAACGGAAGCCTTCAAATACATGGAGAACACGTATCTATTTTTATTTTGTCCGACGCAGTTGTTCGACTAAAAAATAAATTCTTGATATTGATATTCCTGAATCAAATCAAAATTTGAATAGAAATAAAATGTCCAACATTGTTCCTCAAAAATCATTGACTCCGAAGGATAACAATAAAAGAGACCTAGATTTGACAAAAAATCTTACTTCGAGTATGGTCATTACTGAGATCGCCACTGGCTGGTTCACTCGCATTCAAAAAAACAATCTGTGGAATTATCAATAGTATATTATTATCACAAGACCTTCAAAATTATCGGATATTTCCCGATTGCTTTGCTGCGTAGCATCGAGAGAGCTAAAGATAAAAACATGAGGGAAATAACCGATTCATTTTGAAGGTTGAGTGGTATTCGACGGATTATTTTTCGCATTCGGATTAGGCCAAGCAGAGAGCGGCAGGTTAGAAAAAATTAGAAATTATTCACGATGTATAGTAACGAATTTGGATGTCTTTCGCGTCATCAAATACCGCGCTCTGATTGGCCAGAATCCGAATGATAAAAATAATTACAGAAATTTGCATCAATATCTTTCTTCACTGATACGTTGTTATCTGTTGAACATTCCATTAAACCATTTTTTTTTTTTTTTTTTCAATGAATATATCAATTGATGACAAATATATTATTTGTAGACTGAGATTTACTTTCATTGGAAATCAGGTTTGGTTCTGTGTTTGGTACTTGACAAAAGGATTTCGCATTATCGATACGTGTGGATGGATTAGGCTTGAAAATCAGCCTTCATAAATTGAATTTTACTGACACAGTAGAAAAAAAAATTAATAAAAAAAGTAAAAAAATTTGAAAAACTGTGATTATGACGGAAAGATCGCTCCTAAAAACAGTCACGGAAAAGCGAGTGAAACATGCTTGCGTTCTATAAACAAACGAAAATAGGCGTTTCCATGACTATCATTAGTTTTCTGGACACTTGAGTGAAAACGTCATTCAACATGAGTTGTGCGTGACATTATCTGATATTTTATTTGTAATAGAATTATTACAAATGTAAGGCGCATTTTTAATAACCTTCAGATATGGATACTTCGTATCAAAACGAAAGTGAATTGACAACTCAAATACGATTCGAAACAAAAAAAGTGTATGGTAAGATAAAAAATTGTACTTTTCAAAAAGCGAAATAGTAAATAAATTCAGAATTTTTGAAATCGTGACAACTAACTCTGACATCTAACTTCTTGCTTATCTAAATCCCATGAGTTGGAAGAAGAAAAAACAGATCAATCATCAAAACAAATTTTCGAATAATAAAATAAGCTGAACAATTAAAATGCAACAATTAATCCCAAACATATCACATTAGGGTGATTCAAAAAAAAAAAAAAATTTTTTTTCTCCCACTAACAGGCTCAAAAGTTTCATTTAGGTCAAAAAGTATGTCTGTTAAAATATGAGCTCTTAATATTAATATTAAGAGTGGGCGCATCGCACTTTTCGATTTTCTATAAGAATAACATGGGAAAAATTATTTTTGCTTCTTCTGATTCTTATAACTAGCAAATGATACGTCACACAAAGAATCTACAGACATGTTTCTGTTGAAAAATGAAAAACGAAAAATAAAAAAAATTAAAAAAATTAAAATTGAAAAAATTAACATTAAAATCAATTAAAATAAATTAAACTTTGACCTTGAATAACTTTTGAACGAGTGGACTTATTACAAAATGACTCAGAACTTTTTTGTAGAACATTCAATTCTCTACAAAAATATGTCTGTAGATTCTCTCTGTGACATATCATTTGCTAGTTATACTCGGCCTAACTCGAAAACACCATTAGGCTTTGCCCCACCATCCCCTATACAGGGTGTTCCAGACCTCGCGACGAATATTTCACAGGGTAAATCTTGATCAAAAATGGGATCGAAATTCCCTCAGCCGATTTTTTCGGAGATGCATGGATTTTCCGTTATAATTATTTTAATTGCAGCTAATGACATGCGACTTATAAACGGCCGTTTGTCGGTGTAATCACCGCTCGGTTGTGTGCGCGTCTCTAGCCCTATTGTCGCCACGAAAAAAAGTGCACACAACCGAGCGGTAAGCACACCGACGTGCGGCCGTTCGTAAGCCGCGCGTCATTGACTGAAATTGAATTAATTATAACGGAAAAGATATGCATTTGAAAAAAAATCGGCTGAGGAAACTTCGATCCCATTTTTGATCAAGATTTACCCTGTGAAATATTCGTCGCGAGGTCTGGAACACCCTGTATATTAAAAATTATAATATTATTATATTATACTATATTTCAATTGAATAATTTGAATAGAAAAAGCAAACTGAGGTGCCCACTTTGGCTTGACTAATTTTCCTAATTCAATATTTGCTGAACAGATATATTAACTGACTCGTTCAAAGATGCCGTGGTACCTGCTCGATGTAATGAATTAGAAAAGGACATATTATCCCAATTACATAATTCAGAAAATAATGAGTTTGATGATCTTCGATCTGACAGGAATTTAAAATCTTGTAATAATCAGGGAAATAATTCGTTGGTGCAATCTTGTTCAACTACACTTACCAATAATTCTGGATCTGTTCGCTCCGGACCAAGTATCAAAAGCACTGTGTCAGTAAAATTCAATTTATCAAAGCTGCTTTTCAAACCTAATCCATCCACGAGTATCGATAATGCGGAATCATCGCTTTGTCAAGTACCAAACACAGAATCAAATCAGATTTCCACTGAAAGTAAGTCTAAGTCTACAAATAATAAATTTGTCAGCAATTAATATTTTCGTTGAAAAAAAAAAAAAAAATGGTTTTATGGAATGTTCAACAGATAACAACGTATCAGAGATGGAAGATATTGAGGAAAATTTATCTGATAATTCCACAGATTGTTTATTGAATGCGAGTCAACCAGCCAGTGGCGATCTCAGTAATGACCATACTCGAGGTAAGATTTTTTTTCAAATCTAGGTCTCTTTTATTGTTATTCTTAAATAATTAAATTAACATAGTACCGCAGTTTTATACATAATTATATTCATGTTAATTTATACCTATATATGTATTTGCATACGCGTGTTTCTTTTTATAAAATGCACATGCGCACTACGGTGGTCCTTAAATACCGACTTGACGAGTGAAGTATGGCAACCTTGAGACAAAAAATTTAAAAAAATTGTCCCCAAATATTATATTTTTTGAAAAATTATAACAGGTGCCTAAAAAGGCCTGACGGGAAGTTTTCCCGTTTTTCTTTTTCTTTTTCGATTTCCCTGCATTCCTCGTGAAAATTTACTTCGGAAACGACCTTCAGAAAATAGAAAAAAATCTCATCGTAAGGGTGCTAATCGAAAATTCTAATATTTTCGTGTAAAATTGTGCAAAAAAATCAGGCTTGGGGGTTAACATCATAGACAAATTACAAAAAATCGTAAGATCCCATGTCATATAAACGAGAAACTTCAAACCTCTTTAGGCACCTGTTAGAATTTTTATTTAAATCTAATATTTGGGGACAATTTTTTTTTATTTTTTGTCTGAAGGTTGCCATGCTTCACTCCTCAAGTTCGTATTTAAGGACCACCCTAATGCGCACGTACCGTAGGTCTATTCCATTTTTCAAGAATTGATGATAGAAGAAGCCACTTTTTTTGAAAATCTATATTATTATATATTTCTGGTTCACTCCAGAAAATCTAATCAGAAAAAATCAGTGTGAGAAAACGTTTGAGACAGCCGGAGACTTGGAAAGATAACGCTGCTAAACATGCTGTAACTAGAGGTTTACGGGGAGTTTCGAGAAAAGGAAAACTAATTGCAAAGAAGGAAATGGGACTAGGCTGCTACAAATGTCGATTTAAATGCCAAGAAAAAATTTCAAATGAAATTCGCAAAAGTATATTTAAAGATTACCATAAACTTGGAGATAACAGTCGGCAGTGGGATTATATCGCCCGTTACATGCATACCGATGATCCCAAAGAAAGAAGAGTGGGTATTTTGGAGAAGCCAGCAAAAAAGAAACTATCCCACACATATTATTTGCCTACATCAAAAACGACGCATGTAAAAGTTTGCAAAACAATGTTTCAGGAAACTCTAGGTATGACATAACTTTTATGAGTAGTGCAGTCAATGATTTTTGATGAACAATGTTGGACATTTTATTGCTATTCAAATTTTGATTTGACTCAGGAATATCATGTCGTAAGATCTCTACAATAGACGAAAAAATGGAACAATCAGCAGGATATATGCGAGATGAACGAGGACGACATTTGAATAGGCCCAACAGAGTTCAGAAAGATATCCTTGAAAGTGTACACACACATATTCAATCATTCCCGACAATCGAAAGTCACTATTGCAGAAAAGATAGCAGTCGGCAATATTTACAGCAAGATCTGAGTATTGACAAACTATACAGGTTGTATTTGGAGAAGAATGCCGGAATTGAAAAAAATGATCTTGCTTCAGCGTGGCTTTATAGGGAGATTTTCAACAAAAACTACAACATACATTTTTTCAAACCAAAGAAAGATTGTTGCGATGAATGCTTTATTTATAACTCGTCGACAATCCAAAACAAGGAAGAGTTCAAAGAGGACTACAACATGCACATTCTGAACAAAGATTTTGCTAGAGCACTAATGGAAGCAGATAAAGAGAAAGGAAAGAGAGACAAAAATATTTGCGTCGCTAATGTCGATCTTCAGAAAGTCATGTCCCTACCGCGTTCAGGAGAATCGATTCTATACTACAAAACCAAATTGTCAGTTTTCAACTTGACAATTTATGATATGGCAACACGCGAAGGCGTATGTAACGTATGGGATGAGACAATTGCTAATCGAGGAGGGAATGAGATCGCCAGTATGCTTTATAAATACATACAAAATAAAGCTGATTCCAAAAAAAATTTATTTTTTGGTCGGACAACTGTGTCGGACAAAATAAAAATAGATACGTGTTCTCCATGTATTTGAAGGCTGCCATTGACTTTAAAGTCCGAATAACACACAGGTAATTTTCTGTGATTTAATGGAAATGTGGAATTCCACTTTAACTAATAAGAGTTTTATTAAGTAGGTATCTCATTAAAGGACATACTCAGTCAGATGGCGATTCAATGCATAGTTGCATTGAAAGAAGATGCAGAAACGAATCTGTTTACACGATTGACGAGTGGTGCAAATTAATATCCGAGTCGAGAACAAAGATTCCGTACATTATTAATCGAATTGAGCAGGAGGATGTACATAATTTTTCTAAAATTACGGAGATACAGAATTGGAAGAAGATCTGCATCACTGAGTTGCAAGAAGTTGTTTTTGATCCTGTTACGAAAAATGTTCATATAAAATACGACTTGGCTGACGAGGGTGAAGAACATGATGTCAGAAAAAAGACGGTCGATTGGGAGAGACATACTTTACAAAAAGCTTATGAGCAGAAACTTCCTTTGAAGAAAATGAAAATAGACGACTTGAAAGAACTCTGCAGAAAGAAAATAATCCCAGAGAAATATTTAAGTTTTTATGAAAATAAAATGAGTTAATTTTTAAAAATTAATATTGAGTTCCTTCCCAGCAAACAATTTCGGAGGTAATGTAACAAGGATGTAACGGCCATTCTGAAATGTCCGCACATTCAAAAATCAGCTACATATCTGGTACTTTGACGTCTCAGTGACGTCCCTGCGATGTCAAAGTACCAGATATGTAGCCGATCTCTGAATGTGCGGACATTTCAGCATGGCCGTTACATCCTTGTTACGTTACCTCCGAACTTGTATACTGAGTTGTTATCACAATATTTGATCATTTAGATTCATTCAGAGGTATACTTTGGATGATTTGTTGTTTCATTCTTTTGTATAATGGAAATTCGAACATAATTATTATTAATAATAATTAATTAATAATAAATAAATAATAATAAATGATTATAATAATGATAAATAATATTAATAATAATAATAATAATGATAACAATAATGTTAAATTAAATTAAATATTATTACGAGTGTTAATTATTATTCATTCAGAAGTGTACTTTGATTAATCTGTTAATATTAGAAATTTGAACATAATTTTCATGATGTTGATGTATATGATGTTAATAAAATTTAATTTGTTTTCATGCATAATAATCTAAAGCAATGTACATTCGAAAATAATCTAAATTTGTATTCAAGTGATGCATATAAGTTTTTCAGATACTTTTTTTCAGTGTCATTTGAATTTTTTATTACACAACTGTATTATTTCAAACCTTAACGTAAATAGGTAGTGATGTGGGACGCTGGACATACTGCGTTTTTGAAACGAAAGACGAGATACTGCGATTTTATTCAAAAATCCTGCGCGCGGCATCGGTACCAACTCAAAATTAAGCAAAACAAATGTTCGCTGGAGATATTGCGGTTTTGAAGCCGAGCGCGAGATACTGCGATCTTGAAGCCGAGAGCTAGATACTACGGTTTTGGAGCCGAGCATGAGATACTGCGGTTTTGGAGCCGCGCGCGAGATATTGCGGTTTTGGAGCCGAGCGCGAGATACTGCGATATTCGACTGAGCCATCGATATGTGCCCTTACCAGTGAACCGGTTAACATGGGATTTTTGCCCTTTTTAGACTTTAATATTTTTTTCGCTCACTACTTTCATTACCTCACCAAATATTGTTGATTCTACTACTGTTCTGACCTCTTTGGATGGACATATTTTTATATTGGTGAAAAAAAAAGTTTTCAAAAGTTTTGATGATTTTTTCAAAATTTATTTTTACTGTATTTTTCAGTAAATTTTCGAATATTTTTGAATTTATTGACTTTTCAATGCTTTTTGTTTAAATTGAAAGTAAAAAAAAAAAAAATTTTTTACCGCTTCAAAACTCAAAATTTTTTTTCCATCAATATAAAAATATGTACATCCAAAGAGGTCGCCACAGTAGTAAAATCAACAATATTTGATGAGGTAATGAAAGTAGTGAGCGAAAAAAAAAATTAAAGTCTAAAAAGGGCAAAAATCCCATGTTAATCAAATATGGGACAAGTATCGTCCTACAGGCAGGGGTTAATGGCACTTGAAAAAAAAAAAAAAAGAATAGCATCATCGTTTTTAGGCTCTAAACCAATGATTTGGCCCATACCCAAGTAGAAAAAGTCAATTCGGGAAATAACGGACACCCTAATTTACATCTATTTAAAAAAAAAAAAATTGAAATCACCATTGCTTTTTCTTCCCTATATCTGAGAATGTTAAACAATGATATTTAATGCTGTAAGTACGGTCGAAAGTTCGTTCTAGAGAATCGATGTACGTGAATATTTTTCGGCTTATTTAGAATCTGAAAAAAAATCAGATTCGCAAATTAAATTCGGAAATTGCTGAGAGATACCGCCAATTCGGTGCGATATCGAGAATCGCTGCAGCGAATCACCGGTATAACTATGCTTAGGCCTGCAAAAACCAGCTCATCTACCATACGTACTTTATTTTCGGTATACACAGTAGAACCCCACGTGTTTTCTGTGCTCTGAAAAATACTGATTCGGGACATTGCTGTTTCGGGACAATGAACGGTGGCGACTTTTCTCATTCGGGACCGCGAGCGGTCGTGACTTTTCTCGTTCGGGACAACGAGCGGTCGTGACTTTGCGAGTTCGGGACAATGAACGGTAGCGACTTTGCGAATTCGGGACTTATGGTCGTTCGGGACTTCGATCGTTCGTGACTTTGAAGCCCACCCATTTGTCTACAAGCAAATTAATATTTATTCATGGTTAACGAATATCAGCTGATCCGAATGATGTTGGGTGTTCACTCAACCCAACATCATTCAGATCAACTGATATTGGTAACTATGAATAAATATTCATTTGTTTATATACAAATATATGTTCTCTAACTATAAAGAAATATAAAGAAACTCTTTTCTCTGTGTAAACTATTATCAACGATTCGTGTGTACCTTCACGCCTCGACTGTTGACGGCAGACTACCGTGGGCGCCGCCCCCTCTTAGTTCATTAGTTGGGCAGCGCATGCGCTAGTACGTGAGTTCCTTCACTCTCACAATCAGTGGCGTAGCAGCGGGCCCGTTCTCTTACACATTTTGCTCTAGAGTGGGAGAACGCAGCTACCACGCAACGTGTGCACATGCGCGATAGGATGCGCAGGAATACCTAAGCCTTCTACTACACCAGGCCGTCGCTCTAAGATAAAACAGACGCCGCAACTTTTAATGTGGCTCCAGGCTCTGTAGCCCCAAACCCTGGATTCGATGTTAACACAACTGATTTAGAATGGTTTTTACTTTATTTATCAAATTTCAGATTTTGATACACAAATTCCCCTAATAATCCTCCGTATACATTCACAATTTTGAATATATTGTAACTTTTCGGATAGTGAGCATCACTGAAGGTGACGCGAGCCGGTTGGTTATTGTGTTTTCTTTACTCGATTTATATTTTTATTTGAGACTTCTACTATTAATTATTAGCCGTGCCTATTACGGACTTGAGCTACCGTGTAGCTGAAGCCGCCTCCCCACAGACCTGAGTACGATAACGCACTAAGGCTGCACTCTACCCTCTTAACTGTTAAATATTAATTTAATGAAGTTAATTTATTCCCAAATAATAGCTGTGCCAGACCTGGGTAGATCGGAGATCCACCAAGGCTGTATCTAGCTTTCCGTTAAGATTTAAACTATAACCTGGAAATGGCAGAGGAAGGGGTTTGACATCTGAGTAAATTGCTTTTTTATAATGATCAAAAATCTATTTATTCAATTATCCTAACCTACGGTTGCAACCCTAATTTTATATTTACACCGTCGCTTAATATTTACTTACAGTAATATAATCTTTTATAATGACTTTTCTATTTCTTTCAACACAAGTTCTCTGTTGTTTTATTTCTGATATTTTAACAATAGTTTAATTTTATTCTTTGATACTATTTCTGTGTTTGCCGAAGCTCTTATATTTTGATACTTGGAATTCTATTTGCACAAGTGAATTTTATAATTTATATTTGATATTAATAAAGTGAAGCTAAAGGTACATCGGAGCTCTCTGCTCGAGATGTCCTGCAATGAACTGTGAGTCTATCTGGTATCTAGAATAGCTGTTGAGTCTATCAGGCGCTGTGCCTCTGAAATAGCTGGTGAGCTGTGCGGCGCCTCGACTTTTATACCAGTCGTGACGTCACTCAGCTCGTCGCTGCTGTCGATCGTTCTAGACTGTTCTCGACGTTCGCAACGGCTGATGTTTGAATGCTAACGGTCAGGCCTGGGTTGCCTGATTCGTTACAATATATGTTATATATATGTGTCCAGTACCTATTCCCATTACTGGTAAAAGTGAAATGGGTATTATTTTCAAGTAAATGTAATCCGATTCTCTCTTTCCTGTGTTTCTCAATTTTCTTTCTTGACACGTTTCTCCTCTGCAAATCGAAAATGAGTTGGCTAACCCATGAGAGTATTAGCGAAGCAATAATCCAAGATCCTGATTTAAACGCTTCAAATTTACGTGTTTTTGTTGATGATTTGCGAAAAAAATTCCGAGACAGTAAATGGTTAGACATCTGTCAGAAAATTTTGATAGATACAAAAGACAAAAGAACCATAGAAAAGTACCATCGCAGATGCTACTATTTCTTCAAACGGCATTTTGAGAGTGTTGTTGAGATCATGGCATGTAAGTTGGAAGCACGAAAAATACCCAACTTAATAAGAGATGAAATTCGCAAAGATGACAACGGTTCTGCTAGTGATGGGTCAGACAAAAAGTTTGAAAATGGTGTTTTGATACACAATCTTGAAACTGTCTCAGAAGAAGCACTAAATTGCAATAGTGACCTAACTCACGAGATAGCTCCTGTCAGCCCAAATTCCGAACGTCATCTAGAAATCCGCATTGATTGCAATGGTATATTTCCAGATCTAAAGCACGAGTTGGCTACCGTGAGCCAAACTTCGGTACAACGATGTCTCGAAATAGGCCCTGATTTCGATGATGTATCCATTGTCATAAAGCCCAATTTCGTTGATGAATCGCATCAAAATAAAGAATACATCTCACGGAACAATGATGATTTAGATGACGTATACTCAGAGAAATTACCAGATGATATTAAAGAAGATATTCCGCAGCCGAATGCAAAACGAACGAAAATTTCAGTCAAAAAGGATAACAGATTTTATACCACATGGCTAGATGAAGAATCTTTCATTGTCCCAAAATTGTTTTGGGAAAAATTTTGGAATTCAACCAAAAAATTAGAACATGGCTGGACCGATGCGTTTAATGTGTTTTTCAATAAAACATATCCGTATGTGTTTTAAAAGTTGAATGGCATAAGTGCTCGCAAAAGTCAAGAGGTGGCTGGAGCTTTCAAGCTCTTGCTGCATGTAAGCATTCATCGTGCTCCAAATATAAATTTTTGGTGAATGATGAAATAATTCATCCCCATACAGACCACACAATACAGGTATTTAAGGAACGCGACTATGACCACAGTAGCAAGGAAAGGCATCGTCGCCACGTGCGTGGCGAGTTTCGCCAATCTTGTGCAGACGAGCTTAAAAAAATGTCTCCTCTTGCGCTGAAATATAAACAGTTGAATAATACACAAACCGACGTATTAGAAGCTGGGAATTTGAATACGGCGTTATCTGATACAATACTGCACAGGATATCCAGTGACAATAATTGTAAAGAGGATCTCCACAAATCATTTGTCCTGTTCATGGCAAAGTTAGACGAACATCTCATGCAAACCGTACGTGGTGAGGTCTTTGACGGATATATCCAAGGGTTCTCAGTCAAACCATTTTCCGCCATGCTGTTCACCGAAGAACAAGTGCGCTATCTTCTTTCCATGAAGCAACGATTTCTACATCTCGATGCCACTGGATCTCTCATAGAGCCACATGGTATAATCAACTTGCATTCGCAAACGATTTATTATTATTCATTGATCATACCAGGAAGTGATGATTTTGGACCGCTACCGGTGTTTGAATTAATATTAGGCCAACCCGATGCCGTTACAATAAGTGGATTTTTGAAAACGTTTGCTAGTACGATGAAGAAGGTTTCAGCAACAAAAAAAAATACACAAAATTGAGACTGATTTCAGCCTGGCATTGTTGCAGGCAGCTTCGTGGGCATTCAATAACATTAGTTTGTCTGGATACATTCAAAAACTTTATGACACACACGAAAAGGGAACTGTATCAGGAGAATCTTCAGTGATTATTCATGTGTGCTCATCTCATCTGATTAAAACCGTACTAAATAAAGCTAAAAAGTGCTTTCCTAACAAAAAAACACAGGGTCTCGAGCGACGAATCGCAGGATTATTTTTCAATAAGTTGATTCACTGTGACGGCGTTGCATCCGCGTCTCAGATCTACGACTCTTTGGTCACGGTCTTCGGATTACAGAACGAACCGGGAAATCTCGAAAACATTGTAAACGAGCTCCAGAATATGAGGCTGAATCTAGCGGCCGGAGCTAGCGGCCACTCGGAGCGAGCGAAGTTGTTGCAAGCTAATATCGAGTTGAAATTTCGTATACATACTCACGACTGACATTCAAACTGAGAAAAAAAATTAAAATCCCGGGGGACGATCTTTGGGAAATTATTAAATATTGGTAATCGCTCACTAACGGGCTAGCGGCCGCTAGCTCCGGCCGCTAGATTCAGCCTCATCTCCAGAATAACAACGATCAGGATTTCAACAACGACGATGATGATGATTTCGGTGACACGCACTGCACTCTTCCAGCTGACTCGCAAGACGAATTGATAGCAGGCACCAAAAACTCCCCATACTTCGGGATTTTCAAGTCAATCGAAACCAAAGTCTTGAGCAGCCGAGAATCCACTGACATTAGTAATAAGTTTTATTCCAAAAATTTTCTGAAGTACGTGACCGATTTCATGATGCCGTATTTCCCACTATGGTCAGCGACTAATCTAACTCACGTGGGCTTGTACCGGGACAGTAACACTCCGATTGAAAACTATTTTAAAATTGTAAAGCATAATAAATTCAAAAATGAGAAGAAACTATCTACTCCAAGATTTATAATGCGAAATTTCGAATTCGTGAGAGGGGGTCTAAAAGAGCGAAAATACCCTTTGAAAACGACGAAGCAACTTAAAAGACGACAATCCAGTGGAAACCTGGAAAAGACAAAAAAAAAAGGCCCACCACGTGTTAATAGCTACCTAACACATGACAAATTTGTCGATGATTCTCAGAACTTCATAACATCCGATATATTGGCCCTCGCCGCTTCTGCGGAAGGTCTGTCGTTGGACCACGAGCCTAATGATGATGAGATATTACACGCCACATCAGACGAGTCATCGATAACATTTGGTATAGTTAAGGGAGCTTTCCAGTGTGAAATTTTCAAAAAATCGATTCAGCTCGTCGGACTGAACAATCCATTGAGCACGATCTTTTCGAAGAAGCAGAAGGGATATTGTATGGACCTGGCATCGCTGATTGACCGTAAGTAAACGATTTACCTAAAATTTCCTCACTTGAAACTTTGAACGCGTTTTTCTCGAAACAGCATTTTTCAAAACGGTGTCCAACTTGGAGGGCAGAGTTTTAAAGCTATCGAGTTGAATTTTTTACACAATATTCTTAACGTCATTGTTTATCGTGCTATGGAAGCTTTTTTTTTTTTTTGACATCTTCCTATTTTTTTGTAAAAAAAACTGCCAAAAAAAAAATGCTAAAATCGATACTTTTTGTTCAAACCGGCGCCATTTTTGCAAAAAAAAAAAAAAAAAAAAAAAGCCTCCATAGCACGAAAGCCAATTATATACCGATCAATAATCTTTTTGTGTTTTTTGTTTCAGATCAAAATTGTGACCCCCAACGTGGACACCACATCCAAGTGCATTTTCTGCAACAATTGTTTCATCATTTTTATAGATATTAACTAATAAATAAATCGATCTTTAAAAAATTGTTTTGTATTATTCAATACCCAATTAATATACAAAAAAAAAACCAGACCGATTAGATTATTTTTTCTTTAAAAAAAAAAAATCGCGAAAAACAGCGATTTTTCGGGCTGTCACACTGGAAAGCTCCCTTAAGAAGGCAACTGAAAGAATCAACGAAAAGGCTGATGTAGATTTTATTGACCATGTACTAGGCGATGACAACGATTTTATTGATCTACCTTTATTCTCAGAGATAAACAGTTCCCCACCTGCAAACCATGCACCGGGTAACGGCAAAGATGTTGTGGATCTAATTACATTTTCAGAGATAAACAGCTACCCACCTGGAAAACTCATCAAAGAAGCTGATGTACATTTCACTGATCATGCACCGGATGACAAAAAAGATGTTGTTGATCTAGCTTTATTTTCAGAAAAAAATAGTTACCCACCGGGATTTCCTTCAATATCAGTGCATGTTAATGGTTACTATCTCACGAAGGCAAGTTTCAAAACACTCAAACCGTTCGTAACGATGGATCAATATTTAAATGATGAGATTGTCAACACTTTCTACAACCTCATGCAGTTGAAGGCAGAAGAAAACAATTTTCATCTGTTGGTTTACGACAGCATATTTTGCCAAAGCATTCTTAGCAGAGGTAGTGTCAGCAGGGGCATGAAGAAATGGGCCGCGAAGTCTAGCGCTCGGAGTATCGATGTTTGGTTAATTCCAATAAATTATTCACTGCATTGGACCTTGCTCATGGTATTACCGAAAGAAAAAACTATGATATACTTTGATTCACTTCACCGCCGCCTCAATAACGTTATATTCAACGGAGTATTGAATTTCATTGATTTCAAAGGTGAAATATCTTGGGATGAATGGACGTTCTACACACCGCCTGATATACCATCCCAAATTAGCATTGGCGACAATAGGGAACCCATAATTGGAGGTAATTGTGGCGTGCATATTTGTAGTTGGGCGTACCTGATTGCAACAGGCAAATTGGAGACATTTTGTGAAGACGATATGAAGTATGCCAGAAAAGCCATTGCATCACATCTCGCACATGCAACAACGGACAGAAAGAGGGAAAGACTGACAATTCAGTCGAACGATCTGTTATTAGATAGTGAACCTCTTAATGACCTAAAACGAAAATCCTCGATTGATTTGATCAGGAAGTCAAACTCATGTCCATTTGGATTCGAATCGACTTTCGAATTGTGCGCTTCATTAAAATTCATAACGCAAGCGAGCAGAAAGTTACCCAACACCAGGCAAAACCGTTGACAATAGTGCACAAAACTTAAAACTATTATCGTAACTAAAAATAATTATCACTGACTCATTGATTGAGAACCATACAAATTATTGCATATATTTCATTATTATACATTAGACCGTTTCAAAAAAAATCGATGGTTATTTTTTTTGCTTCAAACAACCTGAAACGATACTTTAACATGAAATAATAACCTGCGTGTAGAATGAGCCCTGTCCTCAAAGATTTAGAGGTGCCGCATCGGACTTTTGTCTTTTTTATTTCATTAGGATGAAATATTTTTTTTTTTTTTTTGATTTTTTTTTTTTTTTTTTTTTCCCTGAGGAAGAATCAAGTCTAGTCAAATTTTCTTTTCCAGTCTATTGCCTGGCTAAAGACTAAGAAAGAAAAGTTAACTTGACTTGATTGACTGAGACCTGCCTCTGGAAAAAAAAATTTTTTAAATTAAAAAAAAAAATATTTTTCGTCACTCATGCACAATTGACAGCCTTTTCCGGTCCGATTTGGCGCCGATAAATGGCACTTTTTCGTATGTGACTGCCTAGGCAGCAAAAACCACCTTTTTCTGCTTAGGCATCCAAAAATCGGACCGGAAGGCTGCCATTGTGCATTTGTGACGAAAAATAGTATATGTCATTCGACTTCGACCTCAGGTTTTTCGGACGGTGTTCGGTTCGCAGCACTCGGCATGGTTCAGGGGACCTCGGCACGCCTTCGGCGTGCCTCAGACCCCTGAACCATGCCTCGCACTGCTAACCTCACACGGTCCGAAAAACCTTCGGTTTTCAGCCTAATGATATAATGTACTAATTTTATCCTTACGAAATAAAAAAGACAAAATCGGAGAAGGGTCTCAATCAATCAAGTCGAGTCAATTTCTGACTCGACTTGATTGATTGAGACCCTTCTCCGATTACTTCTACTTCGAGTGATACATTCATGATGAATAAAAAAGACAAAAGTTTGCCTGGTCTTTTGCCTGGCTAAAGACTAAAAAAGAAAAGTCAACTCGACTTGATAGACTGAGACCTTCCTCTGAAAAAAAAAAAAATTTTTAAAAATAATAGTACATTAAAATACGAGTCCGGTAAAACTTTTTCTGACGAGTGTGAGGTTGCAGCACGAGCCGAAGGCGAGTTTTGCAATCACGCGAGATCACAAGAAGTTTTTCCGTCGAGTATTGTACAAAATTTTACTTCAGGAGGTGTGAAAATGGGAGTTTTACCCACGTGAAGCGAAGGGTAAAACGTCCAAAATCACACGGAGTGTAGAGTAAATAATATTTCATCCTAATGAAATAAAAAAGACAAAAGTCCGATGCGGCACCTCTAAATCTTTGAGGACAGGGCTCATTCTTCACACAGGTTATTATTTCATTTCAAAGTATCGTTTCAGGTTGTTTGAAACAAAAAAAAACACCATCAATTTTTTTTGAAACGGTCTATTATACATTATATAACCATACATTATTGCACGAATGCCAAAAAAAAAAAAGACGACGGTGAGGCGTGAAAAAAAAAAAAAATTAAAAAAAAATTAAAACAATTATCACGTACTCGGCTCATTGATTGAAAACTATCTAAACCGAAATACACACTGAAAAAAAAGTATAAGTCCTATACGCATACTTTATTTTAACGCGCTGGTTTCTCTAATATACAAATACGTATCACCGTGGTACTAATATGAGTATGTGGCTGTACACAATACTCAGTATCGCTGTAGGACTTATATTTGCGGTACGATACTATAGCAAGCCACCAGTGAGTATAGTAAAAAAGTTCCTGCGTTGCGCGTATCTCTAAACAAAACGTAACCCTGGTGGAGGTTTCGGATAGATTCGGATAGGGCAACTTTTCTATCCGTTTGAATCCATTTCATTCCGAAATCTGTCCACGAACGAATTGGTTTTATTCCGAATGAATCAGTTAAAAATCCGGATTGTATCCACTTGAATCCGTTCGGATCCGACCGAATCTGAAATCGCGGAGATTCCAATCCGTTCGAATCCGACCGAATCCGAATCGATCTGAAATCGCGGACATTCGAATCCGACCGAATCCGAGTCAATCTGAAATTGCGGAGATTCCAATCCGTTCGAATCCGAGTCAATCTGAAAGAGCGGAGATTCCAATCCGTTTGCATCCGACCGAATCCGAATCAATTTGAAAAAGCGGAGATTCCAATCTGCTTGAATCCGACCGAATCCGAGTCAATCTGAAAAAAGCGGAGATTCCAATCCGCTTGAATCCGACCGAATCCGAGTCAATCTGAAAAAGCGGAGATTCCAATCTGTTTGAATCCAAATCAATCTGAAAAACCAGACAACTAGACTGATAAATTAAGAAAAATTTCTTTCAATCACTTTCGAATGCATATATGAAGGGGTCAGAGCCAGAGTAGCCTAGCCCACATTATCGACAAGGCCTATTTCAAATGGCTAATGACAGTTGAAATGAGGTTGATCAACAATGTGGGTTAGGCTACTCTGGTGCTCAACCCTTCATATAGGAACTGAACTATATAGAGATAACGTACCGACGAAAGGAGATTATAAATGTTGTCCTTATCAGCAGACTCATTCCGAATGGACTTTTGAATTGATGAGGCGATGAAATAGCATATTATGTGGCATGCCCGTAGACCAAGGGTTTTTCGGCGAGGAAAATGATTTCAGGGCGAGCCGTAAGCGAGTTCTGAAATTATTGTTCGAGTCAAAAACGGTATACGGGTGCGCTCCATACCATATTTTTTTCGGAATCTATTATCTATTATCTATTATAATATTAAAGTACGAAATTTTGTCCCGTCTGTCCCCGAAATTTTTCAGGATGTATGTCTCATGTGTCCGATCTGTCCCGTGTGTTTATATGATTTGATGATGATATTATTATCAAGATCGTTCCAGAGTTGATTCATGAGTTTTTTAGATTATAATTTTAGATTATAAAAAAAGTATAGTAGGGACAGTAATAATAACACCTGTTCTCACGATATATTATTTATTATATTTATTTTGTTTTTTTACATTAATGATTTTAGAAAAATCGCAAAAGTGTCGGCCACAGCCTCCTTTCGCGACCGCTCCACCTGCTGCCTTCGCCGCCACTCTCTGGCGCTGTTGCCGGCCCCTGTCCCTCTGTGCGCTGTTGAAAAATCAAATACTGGAATAAATATATTTTACGAAACCTAGACAGAATTATTGAGAATGACCTTGCGATTACGTATAGATGCGAATTCACACCAAGGGTTTCTTATTTCGCCTGTATCTTTTCGATATTGGGAAGTACCGTGTATCCCCCACCACGAAAAAAAAAGTAGAACAGTTTTCCCAGCAGATGGCTCCGGACCAACATTCAATTATATTTTGGCCATCGAAGGAGACGGACGTGAATTCATTTTCGGTGCGAATTTCTACCCGCTTGCACCTCCCGGCTGATAACCAAGTTTTTTGCGATTGAGGAATCAAATGTACTCGAATAACATAGGGCTGTTAGTGGTTAAGCCCCCTAAAAATATGATTATGGGACTGATGAAGATTGAGAAATATGACCGAAATATCCTAAATTGCCATAGTGTGCCATAAATTTGAAATATAAAACTTGAAAATCAGAGCAACGATCTTGGTCACATTTTCGCAATGCAACCTGACTGGAAAAATATTACCAATCCGACAAAAAGTGACCGACTAACAGCCCTGAATCAAATATACTCGAATAAATATTGCACTGTCATAATATTCCGCGTTGATTTTTTTTTTTTTTTTTTTAGGGTTACTCCGATAATACCTACTACAATTTCCAATTGCTCAATGAATCAATTTTTTTCTAAATTGTCGAATGAATAAACTTGTATTCATTCATTGTATGGATAATAAACCAGTGATTCCAGCAGAAGTTCATGTACGCAACGCGAGCGTATGTTGGTCGAACCATAGTGCGGTCATCGTTCGGTTTCGTCGCGATGGCACGGTATAGGTGGGAGCAGGACGTTTTGGCGCTGGACGTTTTGGCTGTTGCTCCCGAAAGGTTAGAACAGGTTAGGCCACCCCATTAATCCTACACACGCACACACGGATGCGAAATACCCAGAAGGTGGCTGTGGCTCCCTAAAGGTTAGAATAGGTTAGAACAGGTTAGAATAGGTTAGCATAGGTTAGGCCACCCCACTAATCCTACACACACACATAGATGCGAAATACCCGGAAGGTGGCTGTGGCTCCCGAAAGGGTAGAATATGTTAGGCCATCCCACTAATCCTACACACACACACACAGATGCGAAATACTCAGCAGTGGCTGTGGCTCTCGAAAGGTTAGAATAAGGTTAGCATAAGTTACAATAGGTTAGAACAGGTAGCCGCGATTCGGAAGATCCGTTAGCCCAAATGTCCTGCGCCAAGACGTCCCCGCGCCAAAATGACCGGCGCCAAAACGGTGGCGCCAAAACGTAACGCACCCCGGTATAGGTATACATGCACGCGTTTGCATGTATGGCTTACGTTCAACCCTTCCGCCTGTCACTTCCCTCGCGTTGCTTAACGCTCTCTTTTCTCCGTCTTTCTTCTCCCAGTGCTGTTTCCGTTTCTCTTTTTCCTTTCTCTTTCTTTCCCCCCCCCCCCCCCCCAATCTGTCCCCCTTTCTCTGCCAACATACTAGCACTTCGAGGTACAATTTTGTTTTCACGAGGTGAATATATTGGCAATATCGCTCATAATAATTTAGTGAGCTTCGAATTACAGATAATTGAATTTTGTTCGCCCGAAAGTTTTTCTTACAATGTATATCTGACTCACCGCGCGTTGAAATTTGCAATCCGTTCAAGCAATCTGGCAGTGTTTCAACATTCATAAATTAGACATTTTGTGTCAAATTAACCATGTTAAAGGAACCAATACAGCGTTCTTTGTGGAATTCAACACAGTTCCAAATCAATTTGTTACTCGACGAACGTTTATTTGAGGATGTTCAAGAAATGAAGCCTAAAAAAAGCTCCGGTTGCCTACTACTATTGAGGTGTAAAAAAAATCAATCTGCAACTGAATTGAAAGTATTTCAAATCCTATATGTGTATGAAATACTTTTTTTCAATCATTTGAGGAATAGTTTCGACTTACCGTTTATCTTGAAGACGTCCTTAGTGTTCGATATGATGTCTAAATTCACACTGATTTGTTCACGAGTAGGGATAATACTCACGTCCACGTACAAACAATTCCTCAGTCAGCCTAATCCGTGACGTTTATATATTCACGAAATAATAAGCTGGGATGAAATCACAATGGCATCCAAGTATGCACTAGAGGCAGTTGAGCGCATGTTGAGGGACGTATGTCAATCCAAGGAGCCATTTGGTGGCAAAATAGTTATAGTTTCGGGTGATTTTCGACAAACTTTACCTGTTGTACGACATGGCAGTAGAACACAAATCATTGAGGCACGTGTGAAGGGAAGCAGTTTATGGAACAAATCCATGTATGTATATGTCATTGAAAGGTAACATCCGTGTTGGCAATGGACAAGCGGACTTCAAGCAATGGCTTGAAGTTTCTGATTTGTGCTCAAATCGCTGTTAACCTTCAACAGTCCATGAGGTTGAACGGGTAGTATCTGCGGGGTAAACTACGGGTTATTTTAACCCGCGGGAAAACCCACGTTTATGCAACCGGGCATTAGTGTGCCATCCGTTTTTAACTGAACAACACAAAAACCACTGATAACCGAGCGAGCGTAGCGAGTGAGGAACAACACAAAAACCACTGACAACCGAGCGAGCGTAGCGAGTGAGAGACAACGCAAAACTAATCGAGTGAGCGAGCGGAGCGAGCGAACGAGAACAAATATCAGCTTGTAGGGATGAAAAGTCACTTTGACGCCTATTGAGATTCACACTTGTAACCACGAAGAGTGAGGTTATGGCGCGATCTGTCGCGCACTTCGAACTGCGCATCAAAACTGCCGTACAAAGACTTCATACGGCAGCTTTGGAATGCGCACTTCGAACTGCGCGTCCAGACTGCACAGAGAAGAAAGTTTCTTTATAGTTAAAGAACGTATATATTTTTATATAAGCAAATAAATATTTATTCATAGTTAACGAATATCAGTTGATCCGAATGATGTTGGGTTTAGTGAACTCATCTTCTATAGTCATTGTTTGACTCAACCGAATATCATTTGGATCAACTGATAATTTGTTAACTATGAATAAATATTTATTTGCTTTTTTTAAATTTATTTATTTATTTATTTTATTTATTATGGAAGTGGTTTCCGGATTCGTGTCAGATTCGCTCGGATTGGATGTATACGGATTGAATAGAATCGAAGTGAGTTCCGGATGAGTGTCGGATTCATTCGGATTGGCTGTACGGACTGAATAGGATTGAAAGTGAGTTCCGGATTGATGTCGGATTCGCTCGGATTGGTTGTACGGATTGAATAGGATTGAAAGTGAGTTCCGGATTGGTGTCGGATTCGCTCGGATTAGTTGTACGGATTGAATGGGATTGAAAGTGAGTTCCGGATTGGCATCGGATTCGCTCGGACTAGTTATGCGGATTGAATAGGATTGACAGTAAGTTTCGGATTGGTGTCGGATTCGCTCGGATTGAACGGACGAATTAGAAAGGACTCGACGTACGGATTGAATAGGACTGAACGTGAATTTCGGATTGGTGTCGGATTCATTTGGATTGAACTCGAAGTCGATGCACGGATTGAGATGGATTAAAAACCTGCTTCGGAATGACTCGGATGATTCCGTATTGTTAAGGTGACAGATTTCGCAATGGATCGGAATAGTTCGGATGAGACCGGATTGAAGTCCTATCCGAAACCTCCACCAGGGAACCTTCAAATCGTTACGAAGTTTTTATATAAATGGATTGCATTTAATTTAATCGTAAGGAGTAAATTGCATATTTTTAATAACAAATAGTAATAACACGAAAGCGGTTATATTATTATTTTCTTTCTAATGACATTTATAATATCTTCTGTCATAACCTTTTACATTTCAAGAAATCTGTTTAAGTGTGGAGCTTATACGAGTATTGTGGTGCGACTAAAACTCAGTTTAAGTGTATAGCTTATACTAATATCGCTGTGGTACCGAAAAAATATTGCGATAGGACTAAAGCTTGGTTTTAGTGTATAGTTATACGGGTATTGCTATAGTACCGAAATTTATCGCTGTAGGACTTATACTTTTTTTTCAGTGCATAATTATAATACGAGTCATATATAATATTCCATTATTGCACGAATGCCAAAAAAAGGAGCCCGATGAGATTAAAAAAAAAAAAAATTTGAAAAAAAAAACTATAATAATTATCACTTACTCATTAATTAAGAGCTATACCGAAATACATAATAATAATACTAGTCATATATAATATTCCATTATTGCACGAATGCCAAAAAAAGCAGCCCGGTGAGGCATTAAAAGAAAAAAAAAAAAAAAAAAAAAAACATAACAATTATCTCTTACTCATTAATTAAGAACTATACCAAAATACATAATATTAATAACTGTCATATCTAATATTCCATTATTGCACGAATGCCAAAAAAAGAAGCCCGTGAGACATGAAAAAAAAAATATAACAAATTATCACTTACTCATTAATTAAAAACTATACTGAAATACATAATTATAATACTAGTCATATATATATAATATTCCATTATTGCACGAATGCCAAAAAAGCAGCCCGGTGAGGCATTAAAAAAAAAAAAAAAAAACTACGACACTTATCACTTATTCATTAATTAAAAACTATACCAAAATACATAATATTAATACCTGTCATATCTGATATTCCATTATTGATTTTATATTTTATTGTTACACAGATGCCAAAAGAGGGGCCACTAAGGCAGAAAAGGAATTAAAAAAAAAAAAAAACAGAAAGGCCATTACCCCGAAACGTCCGCGTCGTTGGTCTTGGGTAGAGCTAATATCGGGGTTAATAATTACAATTTGCACTACTGATTTCTCATCTAATTTCCGTTGATAGGCAGCTTCGTGACGCATAGAGTTCAAGAATCTGATGGCACCGGCCATTTTAGTGGAATTCGTTCATATACTGATGTATTGCAAACCGCCTTGTTGTGTTTGTGAATTCTATCTGGGAATCGTGTTCTGTGATCAAAGTAGAATATCGGTGATTTTTTTCATAATTTTTCGATCATGCGTGTGTCTTTTCCCTATGGCCGCCATAATTGTTTAACAATTTATAAATAAACAATTAAACCACGCTACGCCAAAAATGAAACGGAATCGTGTTCTGCGATCAAAAGAGAATATCGGTGATTTTTTTCATAATTTTTCGATCATGCGTGTGTCTTTTCCCTATGGCCGCTACAATTGTTTAATAATTTATAAATAAACAATTAAACCGCGCTACGCCAAAAATGAAATGGAATCGTGTTCTACGATTGAAGGAGAATATCGGTGATTTTTTTCATAATTTTTCGATCATGCGTGTGTCTTTTCCCTATGGCCGCCACAATTGTTTAACAATTTATAAATAAACAATTAAACCGCGCTACGCCAAAAATGAAATGGAATCGTGTTCTACGATTGAAGGAGAATATCGGTGATTTTTTTCATAATTTTTCGATCATGCGTGTGTCTTTTCCCTATGGCCGCCACAATTGTTTAACAATTTATAAATAAACAATTAAACCGCGCTACGCTCAAAATGAAACGGAATCGTGTTCTGCGATCAAAAGAGAATATCGGTGATTTTTTTCATAATTTTTCGATCATGCGTATGTCTTTTCCCTATGGCCGCCACAATTGTTTAACAATTTATGAATAAACAATTAAAATGCGCTACGCCAAAAATGAAACGAAATCGTGTTCTACGATTGAAGGAGAATATCGGTGATTTTTTTCATAATTTTTCGATCATGTGTTAAACAATCTATGCTCAGGGGCCCCTGCCCCTATTCGTACCTGGATTTTCGCCTGTGGCCGCCAACTCTGGCCGCCAATTTCGGGCTCATTAAATACAGTAATACATTTTAATCATTATTTATATGGGAGAAAGTTTTTGATTAGGACAGATCATGCTTCTCTTAAGTGGTTGCTTTCTTTTAAATCTCCAGAAGGACAGGTAGCTAGGTGGATAGAGAGACTGGGTCAATATGATTTTGATATTCAACACCGCGCTGGATTATTACATGGCAACGCAGATGCTTTATCCAGAAGACCTTGCGAAGGACCTGTGGAATGTAAACAATGTACGAGATTAGATAAACAACTAGATGAACCCTATAAAATCCGATCAATCACTTTTGAAGGAGATCTGAACCCATGGAAGAAGGCTCAACAAGAAGATGAAGTTCTATTACAGATCAAAACATGGAAAGAATCTAAAATACGCTCTGAGTGGCAAGATGTTTCTGCTAAGAGTCAAGATCTCAAAATCTATTGCACTCAATGGGATTCTCTGTTTTTAATGAACGGAATATTATACAGAAAATGGGAGTCTCCAGATCTCAAGATAATTAGATGGCAGTTATTGGTACCAAAGAACAAGATAGAAGAGATCCTCAAACAATATCATGATTCACCTTCAAGTGGCCACTTTGCTTCTAACAAAACTTTAGGTCGAATTAGGGAACGATTTTTCTGGGCTCGCAGCAGAATGGATGTGGATGATCGGTGTAGGTTATGTAAAGTCTGTATTGCGAAAAAAGGTCCACGTGGAAAAGGTCGAAGTCCTTTCCAGATATACAACGTCGGAGCACCCTTCGAGAGAGTGGCTATGGATGTTCTCGGGCCACTCCCTCTTTCTAAATCTGGAAATAGATACGCCTTAGTTATTGCCGATTATTTTACTAAATGGCCCGAGGTCATCCCTATCCCCTAATCAGGAGGCGAAGACTGTTATTAGTATTTGTTCGAGATTTCGTTTGTAGATATGGGGCTCCTCTCGAATTACATACCGATCAAGGTCGTGATTTTGAATCAATTTTAATAGAAGAAATATCAACAGTTTTAGGGATCAGAAAAACTCATACAACCCCCCTTCATCCTCAGTCTGATGGAATGGTAGAACGATTAAATCGAACTCTTCTAAGTTATTTAGCTTCTTTCGTTGACAAAAGTCAACGAGATTGGGATGAGTGGATTCCTCTTTTTCTTCCATCTTATCGATCAGCTGTTCACGAGACGACTAAACAATCTCCAGCCTCTATGCTCATGGGAAGAGATCTTCGATTACTTTCAGATTTAGACAAGGGACCTATTCCTTCGCCAGATCCTCTTCGAACAGACTTCGTATCTAATTTAAGGGATAAATTAGAACAAATTCATAATTTTGCTAGGGGAAGAATCCAAGTTGTTTCAGATAGGACAAAAGCTCATTATGATATTAGGACTAGAGATCTTGAATTTAAAACTGGAGATTTAGTATGTCTCTTTCAACCTAGACGAGAAAAAGGACGTTGTCCCAAATTACAATCTAATTGGGAAGGTCCTTATTCAATAATTGATAAAATAAATAGCGTAGTTTATCGAATACAAAGATCTACTCGTACGAAACCTAAGGTAGTACACTTGGACCGTCTGGCTCCTTATAACTCAGATAAACTTACTCACAATAATAAAATAAAGAATCTTCGTTCTTTAAATATAGATGAAGATCATTCTGTAAATAATAATTTCTCTCTTCCAAGGGATGATCAAACCTTTACATTGGATTCTTCCAGGTGGTCTGAGGAACTGCCTTATGGGATCAAACGAAGAGATTATAGACCCTTAACTATCCTCATTGATGGAAATATTGGATGTGGTAAAACGACGTTTACTAAAAGATTTTTAAATGATAAAAATATTCTTACATTATTAGAACCTTTAGATGAGTATCGTAATGTAGCTGGCGAGAACCTCCTAGAAAAGATGTACAAGGATCCTAGCAAATATGCATATCATTTTCAGCATCACGCGGCTATGACAATGTGAATTAGACATTTAGCTCAGACCGCGTTACCTAATGAAATCATGGAAAGGTCAATATATAGTTGCAATTGCTTCGTTGAGCCACGTAGGAGAATGGGAGATTTTGAAGACCTTGAAGCTCATCTTTTATTGGAAAATGTCAAGGTTTTAGTTAGTGAGTCTCCTCCCTTCGAAGTAGATTTGATAGTTTATTTGAGGTTATCTCCCGAAGAGTCGTTTTCACGTATAAATTCACGCGTTCGTTCAGAAGAAGACGGTATTCCTCTATTTCATTTGAAAGTTCTTCACGAAGTACGCGAAGATCCCTGGCGGCTTTTGGTTTGCGTAGAATATACGCTGTATGTACCGGGTAAATACGGTATGAGTATGATGACGGTAGCACGACCGCATCTAAACGTTGTTGTACCGAATAAAGACGGTAGATTTGCGCCAAAAATGAACAAAGTTTGTACCGTACATATACGTGATTATACGATATGAAAACCGTATGTGCTTCAGTTGAAGTACGGATAAAGTACGTATAAAGTACGGATGGAAAGGGTATAAGGTCAGCAACCACGACGTATATAATACCACATTTATACGGTATGTATCGAGTCAAATTTTGTCGTCCATTAAGGGGGTATATACACCTTTGAATCTTCAAAAAATCGTTTTTGCTTTTATATTTTTTTTTTTTTTTTTTGAATGCTAGTGACCTACTTTACCTGAAAATAAATTGGCGTCCGAAAATCTACAGGATTTGAAAAGTTACAGCCATGACAGTCCCGAATTGCGAAAAAGCGCCGCCGCGTGGCCCGCGGACGCTCATATTAGTCCCGTAAATATTGTATAGTACCGCCAACACCACTGTCTTGCTTTTTTTTGACGTTTTTATATATTTTGCTTTTGAATGTTATTTTGTGATTTTTCAATTCTTTGTAATTATGATTTTTATACATATTTAATTTTCAATATTTTTTTGAATTGTGATAATTGACAGAACACATGGCTGCGATCTACATTTTTTCTAGGTTAGGTGTCTACTTGTTTGTAAATAGTCGTGCTGTCATTGCGAATTCAAACCAATAGTAATTTTCAATATGATTGATGAAAGATGGGAGAATTTTCGGAATACTGACAAAAATTGTGCTAGCATCTTCTGAATCTCAAAAATATTGAAGATTAAGGGGAGACTTCGGTGAAATTTTGAAAATCGCTATTAGAGGTTGTATAAAAAAATCCTTCCAGCAGTTTTTGAATAATGTCAGTATAGACTGTGAAAAAAAATTTCAGCCTCCTGCGATGAAAATGTAAGCGCAAGGAACCTTGCGAAGAAGATCTTTCTCACCGCTGTCAAAAATTCCTTGCGTCTACACTTTCATCGCAGGAGGCTGAAACTTTTTTTCACTATCTATACTGAGATAATTCAAAAACTGCTGCAGAGATTGTTTTATACACTGTAACATTGCATATTACGAGGCGCTCCTTACCCCTTGGACGACCCTAGCGGAGTGACTGTTTTATGGTATGAATGTTTAGGATGGCCCTGAGGCCTGGCAAAAATTCCGAGAGGCGACCGTGACCGACTAAAAACTATCGAGCATATTATTTATTCTTTTGTTTTCTTTTACGACTTTTCTCTGACATGTGGGAGACGAGGCCTATACGAAGACGAACACACAGACAGAAGCACGACCAAACAGACGCACGACGCCAAATACCGACTGTGGGGATCCCTTTCGACGAACGCCACCAAAAAGCTCAGGAGGCTAGCCACTGCAGGGCTACCTCCACCATCGACAGTGAGGACACGGGGGAGTGTCTCAGGCACTCTACATCGTGGGATATCGGTGGCGGAAGAGATTCCCGCCACCAAGAAGAATCTACAACCCGTGATCCTCCGATTTAGCGAGCTTCTAACATCGTGGGGAACTTCGAAATTCGCGCGCAGCGACGACAAGTCGCCATATTTAGAGATCCTCCAGTCGATGCGAAAATCAATAATCTATCGCCTAATGAGGGCGATTAGGTACCGGCGCCATGTGGTCTAAACACTCTGCGATAGACTAGCGTCAAGCACACTCGTGTGTTAATAACTTGCGTTTTGTAAATCTTTGCGTTAATTTTGCGTTCGAGCCCCGTGGGTTTCTGTTTTGTTAGAAAAATACTTCTAAGTTGTTGTGTGAGTGCATTAAGTAATTTTCGACGGACTATTCTACCCCATAGAGGTGGATTTCGACCTGGATCGGAATCTATTCATAAGGTGGCTGGAAGACGGTAAGCGTTAGCTATTCTCACCCATGCCAATTTGAATCCGGCAACGGCCGTCAGCCATCTTGCCTTGATACAGCCACGAGGCTAATTAATATTTTTGGGAATCGAATTAACCGATCTCCGACCGGTAGGCCGTCACCAGTGTCTCCATGTACTAGAGTTAATAGTTCGAGTATTTATTTTATAGAGAATTCGGGTGCTTTATATTTTGTTCGAGTTCGTATCCTTCGTACACGAGTGTGACAAAGATAGATTTAGTCCGTCACCGTCGCGCTCTCTTCCTCCCGCGGGGAGAGACGAAGCCAGAGGCTTAGTCGAGTCTCTTTGTTTAGATTTCGTGTCTTGATTTTATATTTCAGAATCGTAATTAATATTGCATATTTATCGCGCTAGGCGCAGAGTTAGGTTAAGTTAATTTTAATAATTTTGTAAATAATAACTCGTTTGAATAAGTTTTCTTTAACGGGAGGCTTCACCTCTCGGGGGCGAGCTAGTCGCCGTTTAACGGCTAGCGACATATTAACCGATTATTTATTATTGTAAATTTGTTTGATTCTATTCTGTTACTTTGTTATTTGGTTATTAGTGCGAGCCTTAGGCTCATTCATCGTTAGTTTTAAGATTGTTAGTTTTCCTCGTGGAAAGTATCTAGTGTTTTAGCTAGTTTATTGTCCTACGAGGACCTGATTTGTCGAGTTATTTAATTTTGCTATATTTTTCCTTGTTATTGCTGTCCTACGTGGAAGCTGTTAATTATTTATTGTTGTAAAACTCGTCAAACGTGGCCAGGTCGCCTTTACACGACCTGTAGCCGTTTTATATCCGAGAGGAAGTACCTCCGAGTACACGATTTGTTAATTTCTATATGTTTCTATTTTTTTATTTTACTTGAATGAATTCTATTTTCTTTATTAAATTCAAATACATCGAGTCGTTAATCAACGCCCTGCTAATCCTTCAAAATCCCGACCCCTCTCCGCGGTACTGTCGCTAGCCGGCGCTCAAGTATCTGTAGTTCGTATTTTTTTTATATTTTCAGAAAGTGGCGGTTATACGCCTGGCGCCCAGCATCTTTGTTTAGTTATTATTTTTCGTTGGTCAATTGTCGAGTGGATGGTTCTCGGAGCCTAGCTATCCGGTCTAATCCGAGGACTAATAAAAATCCACGTCGCAACACGTCTTTTCAGAGTTGTAACAATTAAAAAACCTGTGTTTGCTAAAAATTTCACCGAAGTTTCCCCTTAAGGGAAGACCCTACTGAGATTTTGAACAAAATCGCCTAAAAATTCAATTTTGCGTTTTTGCTGGAAATATACTCTAGGAGCCTGTCTCCACCTTGTGACAAATATTTAAGGCCCTCTGATTTTTTCTAGTTTACGGGCAGCTAATTTTATAAAAAAAATTTATTAAAAAAAAAATTTTTTTTTTGCTTTTCCACAATGAACTTCTAGAATTTCATGAAATTATTGAAAATACCATTGAAAGTAAGTTTCATAAGATACAAAGTCAAAGTATAAACTATATACCCATGTATGGGTATATGGGTACTGCAGGACTCCAAAATGCAATCAAAAGCTGGAGTGCTCCAAATATAAAATTTCTTCATGAACATATTTTCTTGGTTCTAAATCCAACTTCTGTAGGACAAGAATTATGTGAAAGATAACTAATGTCCCTGAATTGAAGGAAACCATCAACGCTACGCTAAAAATTGGCAGTCGCTAGATAAAAAATCCTTAATAATTGAGAAACTAATATCTTTTCATGAGAGATCAGCCATAGAAGAGCTCAGAATGTCAGCGGAAGCCTTCTTCCGCAGCGTATCTGGTGTAACTGCTAAAACAAAGCTCTATTTAAAATGAGCGGCAGCAGTGAGCGCTGTTGGGCGATGCGTGAGCTACTGTTCTAAGGCAACAGCCAGAGATAAACAAGTGTTATAGATCAGCGCCAAGTTTTTCTGGGAACCAGAATAGCTAATTCAATTCCTATTTTGATTATCTGTTTTGAAACGGTGAATCTACAGATGCAGGGCGAAGAAGATTTGCGGTCCGAGATGCCACCGCAGCAGAAATAGAGAATCTGAGATACGTTGATCATAAAGTTTAATGATATGACCGTTCCAATCATTTTGTGCCATATATTCTGGAGAATTTAATTAACTTATACCAGTTTTCACTAAAATGCCATTTACTCAGAACTATCTTTTCAGCTACGCTAAATGCTTCTTGCGTCTGAGTTTTGCTCCGATCAACTTCTCCTTCGCAGTGAAGATTCACATATACCTTATGCACAAAATGAGGGATCGGTTTCATTCTATTGTAAAAGAAACTTTTTTTTCAGATTTAAATAACATGCAAAATGCTAAAAATTTGAAATAAAAAATAATAAATTCTCTCAAAATGGAACGAGTGATCCAATCTCAAATCCGATCCCTCACTTTCTTCGTCTCAGTTTGCTGAAGACCTCAGACGAAGGGGAATATGATGCGATTAAAACTCAGACGCAAAAAGCATTTTGAAGTTCGGTACGTTTTTACCATTGAATGTTGCGTAACTTCTACATTTCTTAAGTAATCTTGAAGCTCAAGGTGTGATTTTCTTAGTTTTGGAGTACACTTTCACGTGATCTATAAATAATTTCCATCGTATGAAAAATGTAAAAGTTTTCAGTTTCACTAGGGTTTTCCCTTAAGAATTTTGAAGGATTTTTATGTTTCGAAAAATTTTGATCAGATTTTTCCTGACGCAATTCATTCTTTTTGTAGCAGCCTTACTGGACACCTACCGGACACTGTTGTTGGACAGAACAGGTCAAAACTCGACTCGACTCAAAACACATCGATACGAGAGCAGCTGTGGATCCAGCAGGTGTGGATCCAGCATATGAATCATAAGCAGAAACTTAGAACTTGATTTTCTGTAGCTACATTTTCTCCTATGTGAAAAGTAGAAAATAACAAAAAAAATGAAAAAATAAAAAGTTTAAAAGTTGATTTCTGGAGAATGAATATTTTGACCGGTTGTCGTAAAGAATCAGAAGCATCGTTGGACCGATTCTGGAGTTTTTGGTCTTCAAATTTTGAGAATCAAGGCCTCTATCAGATGAACATAGAACTTTTTTATGAACCCATTTGTAGTTGAAATATGAGAAAAATAAGCAAAATTTTTTTTCAAATTCAGAAAAAAAATCTAAAAAATTCAATAACTCAAGTAATTCTTGCAATATCAAAAAGTTCTATGTTCATCTGATAGAGGCATGTCTTATGAACAATTGAGAACTAAAAATTCCAAGATCGGTCCAACGCTGGGTCTGATTCTTTACGGCAACCGAGTGATTTTGTATTTTCCTGTCTTCAGCGCAGCCACTATTAGACTGGAAGTAATACATGATGTAAGATATGGATAATGAAGGTCAAACCCTCCCCAAACATGATGATTTTTTTTAATTTTATCAACCAGAGATTTTATTTTTTCCAGAGTCTACAAGTTGAAAAAAAAAGGAAAATTGTTTTTCAGAAATTCAACCCATTTAAACCCCCTTAAACGTCACTTATGACTCACACACTTCCGCATAGTTATTTGAATTCTTATTGAATGCTGAATGCGAATGACCGTGTTGGGCCGAATTTAATTGTAATATATCACCCGTATATATGTATCACGTATGGATATCGCTATGCAGCGAATAAAATACATATTTCGCTAAAATTTCAATGTGTCCCTTTTACTAATATGAGAATATAGCGACGCCTCAGCGAAAAAACCTATATCGGATTTAATTCTAAAATTATGCTGTCTCGTCCGATAAAGATATATGGAACAGCATGATTTTTCAATAAAACTCTATGTATGTTCTTTCACTGAGGCGTCGCTATTAATACCTATGCTGAAATTTAAGATAAGTTTTTTTTTTCATCGCGGTACGGTTCGTTCTCAATGCGGTATGATTATGGTGTGAATGCGGTATGATTATGGTGTGAATGCGATATGATTATGGTGTGAATGCAGTATGGATACGATACAATGAAGTACTGATACCGTATGACCGCGGTATAGATATCGTATCTTCACGTATATTTTGAAGGGACCACAAAAGGTCGCATATTGTATAGGCGGATGGACGGCATGTACACGGTGTTCAAACCGTATGTTGAGAGTCTTAAGTACCCATACATATGGTATAAACTTTGTTCATTTTCGGCGCATATCTACCGTATTTACTCCATGTTTATACGTATTACAACGGTGATAAAACGATGAACAGACGATATATCTACGGTGTATCAAGCGTGTCACAGAAGCCGCCAGGGTATTGGTTAGTAAGAAAGAAATTTTGCGACTCTTCCAGCACCAGTCTTGATCTTAGACGCCGAAGCTTCCGCAGACGACGTTTATATGAATTTTTGTGAGGTTATGAAGCCATATGATTTCTAGCATAGACTCGGAGTAGACTCGGAACAACTCGGAACTATTCGGAATAGCTCGGAAGAAATCGGAACTAATAGCAAAACAATTTAGATCAAGTCCACTGATCTCTATAATAACTGGATGGCGTATCCCGTGTTAAATTTTTGTGCCGAATTGAAGCCGTGTGGCAGCCATATTGCTTGTAGTAGATTTGTCAATTTGAGCGGCAGATTCAAATGATATGAAACGTTATTTACTTTCTCGTAAGGAGTTTCTTTTAATTTTTGAATATTAATAAATCTCCGGGCTACTTAAGCAAAGGCATCTGCTCTATATTTGATCCTATTGTTCTTTTTCTTATTTTAAGTGATGATAACCTTAATGGTTAATACTACCTAAGACCTGCGGCTGTGGAGTTTTACCCCGTTAGCGTTAGGCGTATTCTTAAGGAGAGATAGCAGCTAATCGTGGCTGCGGAGTTTTAACCCGTTAGCGTTGATCATATCTTACTATAGGTGGAAAGGAATTATCATCAACTGCGGCTGCGGAGTTTTCACCCGTTAGCGTTAATCATGTATAGGAAAATCAACAATTGTGGCTGCGGAGTTTTCACCCGTTAGCGTTAATCATAAAATTGTACAAGGGATATTTATTAACTGCGGCTGCGGAGATTTCACCCGTTAGCGTTAATCATAAATTTAAGGGATATTTATTAACTGCGGCTGCGGAGTTTTAACCCGTTAGCGTTAATCAATCAATGTAGGGTAATAACTCACGTCAGGTACAATTATATTGGTTAATATATGTTCGTCAAAGCTCGTCTTACTATTTCTAGTTGACTATTCTATTTTACTTTTATATTTGAATTTTGCAGTTTTCATTTTCTTTTAGTTTTATTTCTCTATCTAGTAGATGTGATTTGTATTTGTGATTCTATGAATGAATAGCTCTGCTCGAGCATCCGTCTTATATAGTCCAAATTCCCACTCTAATTCTCAATTTCCCAGAATTTGTAAATACTTGAGAGTCTTCCTCAGTCTGTTCTAAAATGTTCTACGACGAGTAGGTCTGTTTGATGTTAACTCCTACGAACTCTTTTATTTTCAAATAATTTTACAACAATCATATTATTCTTAATCTAAATCAACATATTATTAATCATCATATTATTTATCATGTCTCTTCTTTATAGAAGGTGAAGTAACGCTTCAGATAATAACAACATTTTCGTTGAAAATGATGTAACTTGGGTGAAAATCAAATATTAGTATAAGAATTCTGTATTGCAAACGTTTAGGTGAAGTTGTAATTCCATTTTTAGTAAATAAAATGTGTATTGAAAATAATCTTCATACGAACACTGCATAATAAACACATGTGACAGAGTATTTTATAAAATCGTTGTATTAACAAAAATAACATCACAAAATAATAAAATTTCTTCATAATTTACAATGTCCTGAAAAAAAATTGAGTAGATAGATTTTTTCATCGAAGCATTCCTGTCTGAAATGCTCTGAACAGATTCTGCTGCTGTTCGATGCGGTGAAAGAATATCCCAAATTCATTTTAGCATCTTTTAAAGGAAATCTACATGAAGAGGATTTATCTGGTCATTTTTTATTAACAAGGCATTTGAATACATATCCAGAATATAAAATATAAATTCCAAATAAATTATCGGTAGAAATGAAGTGAACATAATCTCTCAGCTTCAACACATGGATCTCAGCGTAATACTTGCTTATGGAGTGTCCTGCCTTACACCCCACCTTTTTTGCCGCAATATGTGCGAATCAAGACCATTGCCACTATTTCCACTTAGTACTAGGAATAATTTCGCACCTATGAATGTCTTGCATTATTTTTACGAGCACGAGTTTATGGGTGTCGCCATATTGAAATTGACAAAAGTACTACAAGCAACATGGCTTCTAATAGGCACAAACTGCCCATTGGAATACGCCATCCAGTTATTATAGAGATCAGTGATCAAGTCAGTAATGAAGACTATTAAAAGCAAATGGAGGATAATGAATATTACGAATAACATCTAATAAATAGTAATGCCGACACATATAAAAAAAAAAAAAATTATGATGATATAAATAATTTTGAAATAAATACAGAAACAGAAATTATTTTTGAAAAATTATATTCAAATACATAAAAGATAATGTAATTATGATAATATTTTAATTATGATAATAATAATTCGATGTTGTTACGGTTTTCAATAACGATTTAGGAACATTTTTTCGACGACATGTTTTGCCAAGATTTTTAATTTATCGCATTTTTCACAATTCGTATCTTGAATCTCCAGAAGAGGAGTTTCGCACGAATAGCACGCAGCAAATCCTCCTTCATTGTTTAACTCCCCAGTAAAACTTCGATGGATCGGCATCATTCCCAGAATATTTTCCTTCGGAATTCTGAATCATTAAATAATAATAATTAATAATTGGGGTTTTATTTATTTTAATAATAATAATTATAAATAATATTAAAAAATGACTTACTTCTTTAGATAACAATTTATACACGCGTATAAAGGGAAGTTGCGAATTTTTACAGCTGTGCCTTTGGCACATTTGACTCCGCTCCACTCAGTGTTGAACCACAGTATTAGTTCCGAAATGTTCATACCGATCGTTTCTACCCAATTAAAACGAGAAATTAAAATTCCTAAAAGGACGGCTTCTTCGTTCAACGGTTCCATCGTGAATGACGCTTCTTTAGCTTTCTTCCCTTTTCCATCTTTTATTTCTTTTCTTTTGTTATAAACAATTTTGCATCTGTTTAAACAATTTTTCATTTATTTATAGACGATTTTCATAAAAGGGTTCGTTATAGGTCGTTCAAAAGACCCTCTTTTATGCTGAATGTTACGAAATGTATGTGAAATGTTACGAAAACATAACGCTAGGTGTCGTTGTATTAAACTTATATAATAATGGCGTCTGGATAAAAAGAGCTCCGAGCGGAAAATCTAAATATAGGTTATGTTTTAGTTTCCAAACATTAACCCAAGTTTTTCCAGCTCCCGATATTCCGGTAGTAGCATATTCTATTTAAATGATGAAATGATATTCTGAGACGAGAAGAAGGAAGCCTAATTCATCCCATCCTGACCTATTTTCCCAAGTTTCCACTTCTTTCCAGATAAGATCGTTTCAATTTATATTTATAACATTTATTTAATAGAATAATTTAATTTATCAATTTATTATATTTGAAATAATTTATCTAATATCAAAAAGTTTAATTTATCATTCTAATTTAAAAGAAAATATTTAAAAAGGAATTTATAATTTTGAAGAGTTTTTAGAAAAGAAACTCATATTTATGACCTTATTATTTCGAGAGAATAACATTTGTCCTCCCATCTAGGTCGTTATGATTTATTTCGAAGAGGTTTGGAGTTGGATCTCCTGGAGTTCAAAATCGGACTTTCCGTTCAGTCTTTGGTCCTTCTACCCCTCCAATCCCTTCCTGTTCCAGTATTCAGGACTGTCTTCATAGTGACCAAGGAATTCTTCGCCTTGTTCCTGTTTGCTGATTCTTATTTCCTGATTCCTGTCTACTGATCCTGGATTCCTGAGTTTCTACTCTGGTTCCTGGTTCCTGTTCTTGAAGATTTTTGGAAAAACCCATGTTGTGATATTAAGTTAGACTATCTTTTAGAGGTTTTCTGTGGTTTCCCTTCTAATTAGGGACGAATGTCAGATAGTACTTAGGAAAATTTTTAATTACTTGAGCCACAGCTCCAATTCTCTTAAATAGAACACACAGATTTTACAATTTAAATATCGACTTGCTAATTCTTATGATGATTTTACATAAATAATTTTTATTATACTTACCTTATGTGTCGGGTCGACTCTTTCACTAGGGGGGGGGGGGTTACATTTGATAAATTCACCCCTATATATTACTTCTATATGATCTAGATCAAGTAGCCTATATGATAAAAGACATCTTTCAAAATATATGAACTTCGGTTGCTGAGTCAACAAACATTATTGTAAAACAAATCAGTCTGTCTTTAGCCTCGTACTGAAGCAGACCTGTATTTTCCAAATAAATAAACCTTTTGCCTAATTGATATTCTTTCATCTAATTCGCTTTATTTCCCTCGGGAATCCATAAATATTAACTTATTATTACAACAAATATTAAATTTGTTACAATACAATTACAAAGCCACTAACTGGAAGAACTTCTCAAAAACACTTGAAGAAGAATACAACACTCAAATACCGGAGGATCGCAACCTGACTCTAACGGAAATAGACGACCACATAAACACACTAGCAACAGTAATTCGGGAAACCATAGACTCGACAGTCCCTCGAATCACTCCAAAAACAACAATTTTGAAATACCTAAATCCTAAAATCAAAAATCTACAAAAAACCAAATCACACCAACTAACACGCTTTCACAGACTCCAAAGGACTGACCCCACATTAAAGAATAACGCAACCAAAACCGCTCAAAAAATATTGTCCGAAACTAAACTCGCCTTAAGATCAGGATTTACAAAAGCTGTTACAAAGTTCTGGGAAAGCCAGTTAAAACAGATAAACCACAGAAATACCGAAACGTTCTTTCCCAAAATTAATAAATTTCTTAGGCCAAAACAAACGACAAAAATTCATGATATAGAAATAAAGCAAGATAATATCCACATTCTAACCCGTAGCAAATGCACCCCTAACACAGCACTAAAATACGACGACAAACTACTATTCACAGACCCAACACAAAAACTAAACATAATTGGAGCGCATTACGAGCAAATCAACACCCCCAAACCATACACAACGAACACTAGGCTGATAGAAATCATTGATGATCAAGCCAACACCTTTATAGCAACCCACCAAGAATTAAGAGAAAAACAAATAACTCACACGCAATTTACACCAGACAACCCGGCCACGAAACCACAATAGTATATTATGTGGCATGCCCGTAAACCAAGTGTTTTTCGGCGAGAATAATGATTTCAGGACGAGCTAAAGGCGAGCCGAAGGCGAGCCGGAAGCGAGTTCTGAAATCATTATTCGAGTCAAAAACGGTTTACGGGTGCGCCCCATACTGTATTTTTTTCGAAATAGGCATGAAAAGTCACTTTGACGCCTGTTGAGATTCACTAGACGAAGAGTCAGGTTATGGTGCGATCTGTCGCGCACTTCGAACCGCGCATCGAAACTGCCGTATAAAGACTTTATATGGCAGCTTTGGAATGCGCACTTCGAACTGCGCATCCAGACTGCCGTATAAAGACTTTATAGGGCAGTTCTGAAACCAACCGTATAAAGTGACACTTTGTGGATCGAAAACAGGCGTCAAAAAGTGACTTTTCAATGCCTATGCCGAAAAAACTTCTTTTGCACCCCCAATAAAGTGGAAAAAATCATACGCAACTTACCAAACAAGACATCATCTGGACTAGACCACATTCCGCCACTAATACTCAAACACCTTCCTCCAAAACTCATCTACTACATATATAAAAGGCTTTGTATGTTTGTATGTTTGTTACCGCTGAACTCGAGAACCAGTGGACCGATTTGGATGAACCTTACACCAAATTGTTCTTTAGGTTTTCCCGAGTAACATAGGCTATATAAGTTATGCAAAATGAATTCAATCAGTTGAAAAAATAATAAAAATATGATAAATACGTTGTGTTAAATGTTGCTTTTCCGTGTAGCCAGCGCCGTATTTAGGCACAGGCTAACTAGGCTATAGCCTGGGGCGGCAATATTTCAGAGGCAGCAGAATCGCGGGCGGCAACCGCACGGAAAGATATAAACCCGACTGGTTACGGTTCTGCACACGACTCAGTCAGGTGCTAGCGAAAAATAGCGCATACTGGTGCAGCACCACACTGAGCACTGTTTAGAATTCAAACCATTCGTGTGCGTACATGAATGAGTCGTGTGGGCACAGTAATAAGTCGTGTTCTAAACAGTACTCAGTGTGGTGCTGCACCACGATTCGCTATTTTTCGATAGCACCTGACTGAGTCGTGTGCAGAACCGTAACCAGTCGGGTTTAAATCTTTGCGTGCGGGTCCAAAATTATATTTGCATTTTTTTTTCTTGCACCACTTGCACCATGTTAAAATTGTATTTCATCTGTTGGAAAATTTCACGTCTCAAAAAACTTCCACCGATGGGCGGAGGAGGAGAAGGGGGGGGGGGGGGGGGGGTTGCTACCTAGCCTACACGGAAAAGGTTTCGGGAATGCCTCAGCGCCAAGCGGCAGAACGGTGAGTACCCGTATCCAAAGACAGGCGCCGTCTCTGCGACGGAACGCTGCGTTCCCTCGCGAGAACGCTGCAGTCTGCGAGACGTTGCACTCCCGTATTATTACGTCCAACGTATCGCAGCCCAACGTCTCAAAGACTGCAGAGTTCTCGCGAGAGAACGTGGCGTTCCGTCGCAGAGACGGCGCCTTTACTCAGATACGGGAAGCCCCAAAACCTTTTCCGTGTAGGGTGATAAGTCATGTTCACACGGCACTGACTGTTCCTCGCAATTAAGTGAGGCGCGAAGCGCCGAACAGACGAGGCGCGGAGCGCCGAGTGCCCTCGGAGCGAGCGAAGCGAGCGACGAGCGGGGTTGGCGCGCGAAGCGCGCAGGGGCAGAGCCCCTAGTATACTCATATACCATAATCTTTAATAACGCACTAAATTACTATTACTTCCTAACCCAATGGAAATGCGCTAAAATCCTACCCATTCTTAAAAAAGAAAAAGACCCAAAAATTGCCACAAACTACAGGCCTATTAGCCTGACTCAGGCAATCAGCAAGGTAAACGAAGCCCTAATCAACAATATGATAGTTGAAAGCTGCAATGAAAACAACATATTACCGGATAACCAATTCGGATTCCGCTCTAAACATTCAACCACACACGCTATTCACAAGCTTCTCTCCGATATCAACCTCTACCTCAACCACACACTACACGTAGGTGCAGTCCTCATTGATCTCGAAAAGGCTTTTGATTCGGTCTGGATGTAAGGCCTAATCTTCAAACTTAAAAAAAAAAAATTTCCCAGTTGGCTTACCCATCTAATCTGGGATATGATCACACAAAAAACTTTTGTAGTATGGGATGGAAATAACACCTCCTCGGAAATATTTAGAATAGAAGAGGGACTCCAACAAGGCACAGTCAACTCTCCAATCCTCTTCAATATATTCACAGCCGACATATTAAACGCTTTTGAGCTAAACTCAGGAAACCGCACGCACTCCATAGCCTACGCCGATGACCTTATTGTATATGTGGCAGGATCTAACGTTACCAACACTCAAGACACACTAAACAGCCTCCTAAACAGAATAAATAATTACTACATAACATGGTGCTTAAAAATTAACCCACAGAAATGTGAAACCATCATTTTCCGGAAACCAATCGACTTCTACTCCACCCCAAACAGAAAAGCAATACGACAATTCCAACTGACTATCAACAATCCCAACACGAACGAACACATACCCAGTGAACACAGTTATGTGACAACGATATCACGATTACGAAACCCCTGTTCCTTCGAACTGCACAGTTACGTGCCGTGTAACGTACATGTAACATACACGGACTCTAAAATGTCCACCACAAGCCAATGTTACATTGATGTAACAGGTACAGACTTCGGATACATACCGAATGCGTCCTGGATAGGTAATAGTGATGTCACGACAATACATAATTGTGACGTCGCGGTGACAGGTTATTTATGTTACCCGCACAGCCTATTTACACGAAGCACATGGCGCGAAGTTACGTTACAGTTACAAGTGCTGGCTACGTCGCAGTTATGTAACAGCTATGTAACAGCCATACAACCGAATATAACGTATAATATCACCTGTTCGTTACATGTAACGGTCAGGTAAGTTGTTATTCCCTACTCAAGCTTGTAAATATTACATAACAGTTACGTCTGTTATGTATTTGTTATATTGATGTTGCGTATTGGGACCGTGCATACCAATACACACTCACCAAAGTGATGTCACCAAAGTAAGAATGTGTAGTCATGTACAGTAATGTTCATCGATGGTGTCCTAGTGGCTCACTATTTTTCGTAGCCTTATTTCAGATAGAATTTCCCTTCTACAAATATTTTATTTGCTCATGACCAGTGGAGCAGCCGATCGGAAGTAGCAGAGTAACAACAACCTGCTGCAGGTTGTGGTTACTCTGCTACTTCCGATCGGCTGCTCCACTGGTCATGAGCAAATAAAATATTTGTAGAAGGGAAATTCTATCTGAAATAAGGCTACGAAAAATAGTGAGCCACTAGGACACCATCGATGAACATTACTGTACATGCATACTAGTGGCGACGCCTATAGAGGAGATCGGCATTTTGGGGCGAAAAAAACAATGAAAAAACAATGTATGTACACGAATACACACTCTCACTTTGGTGAGTGTGTAAGGTGTGCACGGAGCGAATACAATAACGCTGCATATATATAACTGATCGGTAATATAATGGTCTATTTCACAATAAATGTTACTATACTGCCATAAACTCAAGTGCATGCTATTTCGACTAGATCGAATATTCTGTAAAACAATGAAGTACTATAGTCTTTACTACGGATTGAGCCACTTGGTTGATATCTGTAATTTGCTAATTTCACTCAGAAAATCGTCGAGTCTCATTAAAAAGAAAAGTTACTTCTATTGCGAGAAAGGTTTTTCGGGCGAGGCGTTGCAGGCGGCCACCTCTCTAACTTCGGTCGCGCGGGGATTGGCATGCGGGTTAACAATGGTATATAAAAGTTATGATTTATTGTTACATACGCGATACCTATATGTTATATAACATTTATATTTCTGTAAGATAACATGTGCAATGTTATTTGTTAGACCGTGGTTATATAACCGTAACAGTTTGTGTTTGCTGGGATTAGGGTGGTTGAAAAAAAGTCGTTATTTTTTTTTTTCATTACGTGAAAAATGTTGATACATATAGTAAGAAAAAATGTTTTATCAATATGAGCTCTATAAATTATAATATTAAAAGGGAGCTCAAGCCATGTTTAGCTCTATTTCCCAATTGTACTTAAGGGGGGGGTTTACCCAATCAGTTACCGATTTGTCTATTTTCTCCTAAACGGGGTAATCAATTGACTTGTCCTTTCGGCAGCCGATGTTTGACGAGTAATGAGTTCGAACTGGTACGTTTGATCGGATGAAATCGGGATTTTTTTATTTTTTTCGATCGAAAAGTATTGGCGTGCCATTTATTGCGACTTATATCAAAGCCCATGCATCAAAAATGCAAAATCGACTCCCTGAGCCCGATTCTGTGAGAAATTCTGAACATAACCATCCCAAAACATCTTTGTTTTCGACAACGATGAAGGTGGAAGTTGTATTCCACGTTTTTGTGGTAATTTTCGCGATTGTCAGAGACTGGGGGCGGCCATTGCCGCTACAGCTGCTGATATAACGCGGTGGTTCCCAGAACGCCCGTGAGATGTCGCCACGCGCCCATCTGAACTTCATCCTTTTACTATAGTATAGTATACTTTCGCGGTGACATCTCACGGGTGTTCTGGGAACCACCGCATTAAATCAGCAGCTGTAGCAGCTGTAGCGGCAATGGCCGCCCCCCAGCCTCTGACAATCGCGAAAATTACCACAAAAACGTGGAATACAACTTCCACCTTCATCGTTGTCGGAAACAAAGATGTTTTGGGATGGTTATGTTCGGAATTTCTCACAAAATCGGGCTCAGGGAGTCGATTTTGCATTTTTGATGCGTGGGCTTTGTTATAAGTCGCAATAAATGGCACGCCAATACTTTTCGATCGAAAAAAATAAAAAAATCCCGATTTCATCCGATCAAACGTACCAGTTCGAACTCATTACTCGTCAAACATCGGCTGCCGAAAGGACAAGTCGATTGATTACCCCGTGTAGGAGAAAATAGACAAATAGGTAACTGATTGGGTAAACCCCCCCCTTAAGGTGAGTCTTCGGTGAAATTTCGAAAAAAAAAAACGATTTTTTCACAGCCGATGATTGTTTCAGCAAGATACTTTATACCTTGACATAAACCAGGAAGGTTAACCTGAACTAATATTGGATATGATATCTTATCTTTCTTATTTTTCTTTGATGAATTAATTCCAGAAAATTGTAGAGTATAATTTAGTACGTGTAGGTATTTGCGGACTATAAGGTATATGGGAAAGAATGGAACGCCTTACGCGATTTTCTCTCTTAACCCTAGAACGGTACACATATTTTTTTGCCCTTATTATGGTACACATGGGTCCGTGGTACCCAGGTGACGAAATGGGCAGTAATTCTGGTCCATTGTCATTATTTTTCTTTTAAAACCAGTGAAATCGATCCAACAGACTGTGGACTACACACATAAATTGTAAAAAAATTAATTCAAAGATTAATGAACAAATTATAAGCTGTCGCAGAAGAGGTAATTCAACAAAATTCCACAAAATCGGGTTTTCGTTGGAAAAGTTCTGGGTACCTGTGACCCGTGTGTACCGTTCTAGGGTTAATGTCTGATATGGGCTTGACGTACTACACCAACGTCCCGGCCTGATGTATAATAATGATGTCATATACCGATATTCCAAGTATATTATGCATCTGACATATAAACAATACGAAACATCGATAACACACAGTGATATTAGCTCGATATGTATAATTTATGTAACGGCGGTATCTGTTTGATACATGCACACATGTCGCGAACTGTTCATGTAACTTTGATAGAACCCACCACTACGTATAATGGTGATAAAGGTTAGACATTCCACACCAACGTCTGTGTAACATCTAACTGTAACGTCGGTTACATGTGCCTGAGATGTAATTGTATTACAAAACGCCGATGTATCACTGTTGTGTTGACTTGCTATGTACAATTGATGCAACGCCAATCTCTAGTTGCTACGTATTGACTGCCACGTACCATCAATGTAACATTCAAGAAGCACACGGTTCTAGACGCTATTTAATATGGATATTACATACCATACCAACGTCTCTGAAACATTTCGTTGTTATGTGGCCCAGATATTTCAGGAATATCCATGTACCAATTGAACGTCACAGTAACGTCACAATTGCAATGTAGTATTCACCTTACATTGCAGCATACCTATGCTGTCAATGAAACGAGTTTGTTCACTGGGTACCCGTCCCCTACCGACAGACAGTCAAATATCTCGGATATCACATTGATCAACTCATGCGAGGAACACAACACCTCGTGATACAGTTAAACAAGGCAAAGAGGGCTCTTAAAGCCAATAGCCAACTTTTCTATTGCCGACAGCTCGGGGCAAAAGCTAAAATAATATGCTACCAGCTACTCATAAGGCCTATAATAACTTACGCAGCGCCAATCGGATAAAACATAGGAGCTGCGTTGATGAAAACAGTCCGAATGTTTGAGCGCGCTTGCTTGAGAATCTGCCTCCGTAACTACAGATACGAACACTCAAACTTCCATCACAAAACAAGCAACGCTGTCATCTACCAAATGGCCAACATACCTCGAATCGACATCTTCACACTAACCCCCACAAGAGACTACCTTAGCAAACTTCCGAAATTTACTAACAACTCAATAAAATCACTTCCCTACTGAAAAAGTTCATGTGATAAATGTGATGAGAAAGTACTTGGTAAATTATATGATAAACCATATGGTAAATCATAAGCAGTTATGAAAGATTTTATCATCAAATTTATTATATCATAAATCATGTAATTTATTGCATATTTTCGATTAATAATTATTGGTCAAATATAAATTCGTTATTTGATTTACAAAAATCATAAAAAATCTCAAACCGAATACGAACACTAACAATTATTAGATATTCTTCTGGAAATAGGAAACTAAGATAACAAGAGCAGTTGAATATAGACGTAAAATTTATTAACAGTAGAAGAAACATTTTTACAACAAAATTATAATATAATATCGAATTACAATCAAGGAGAAAATATACAAGCATTAACTGGCTTTGTCTTTTAGAAAAAAAGGTGTTACACAGTACATACACAACCCAAAAAGAGGTCAAAACCTGTAATTTTATAATCCAGTGGCTCGAAGGGGGAAAAATTACTCATGTCGTGTAGAATAGAGATTTCATAGCAGAGTGATTCGATATCTCCTAAACAACAGACTTTAATTATGCATAAATAATCATAGTAGTTTCAAAACTAGAAAACACGCTTATAGCAAGATATCAATTTTTGAATTTTTCATTCATTGTATTGTCATTGGTCCTTCAGAAGTGTGCGAAGGTTCAGTTTAATCAGACGTTTTGAAGTGGCCGAAAATCACGTTCAAAGATTCCGGTACATACGAACAAACATACCAGTGAAGCTATATGAAAGCGTGTCAAAATAGTATCTACATCATGTCAAGAAGAGTCATTTTTTATTACCTGCTGAACATTTCACAGCAGAGTAGTGATCAGATATGTGATAAAAGTATTTACATCATATTGAGAGTCAGCTAGATATACATAATACATTCTTTACACATACATGGGGTATATTCGACTAATCGGTATTTCCAACAATTCAACAGTCTGCAGTTAACTGGAATCAAGAAAAAAGCGTCAGACAGTTGTGAACTAATTTAACTGTCTGAAAGCTTGTTTTTCGATTCGAGTCAACTTGAGATTGTTTAGTCGATGGGAATTTATCCTGTATGTGTTAGAAAATAAATACAGAGTACATTTCTAATAATTTTTTGGTCTGAAGTTGGTTAGAATCGGGAAACAAGTTTTCAGACAGTTTGTAACTATTCCAGTTATCTGAATGCTTCGCAGATCGCAGATCGTGTGCCAGACTGGCCTGCTGTTAAAAACTTGTACCGCAATTAATAGAAACCTCGAGTAGGCATGCGAGACCTAGTATTTATATAAATTTGGAACTGGTGATATGTACCTATTTCCTGTTACATCGAGAAAAACACAGACCTTGTTGATATCGGTTATACTTGTAGCGATTACGTCGTCATCAATCTTTTGGATTCTTTGAATTGAGTTTGAAAGTTCACACGTCGTGGTTTGGATAACATTATACAATACTAATTGCTGATTTTTTTCTTCGTCAACAACGAATGTAATAATTTTAATGTACGTTCTGTCATTAAGTTGCGCATACGAATTGCATGACCGTAAATTTTCTTTCGCTGATGAAGCATACAAACAGGTATTTCTCACAATTCTAAGAAATGTTCTCGCAGTGGACGATAGGTGAAACTTATCAAGTAATTGCTTGCTAATTATTTTTCCACTTCCAAAATAAGTGATGCCTAGCATTTGGAGGTATTTTTTTGTACGTAGCTTGTTTGGATTACTGTTATATTCACCTACAATGCCAGATGAATGTGGGTAAAGACGCTTTTCAAGGATATCCGTGGTACGCTTCATATTCATAAATCGAAGGATCTGCTGGTTCACTCCTTTGGCACACTGGATTGCAGTGAGTAATTCATGATTCCCAGCCTCAAACGGAAAAGTGGAATGCGCCCATAGTGGCCCCCAATTGTAGACACTTCTTCCAATATGCAAGAGTTGATGGACATTATACGTCATTGCTGCCTTAGTATATAGCTGTTCTACTCCACAAACGAAGTCATGGAGTTTTTCGTCAGCCCTATCCAATTCCTCGCATGTGATGTCGGTTTTCAAGAGCGTAAATACGCTATCAACAAGTAGACCCCAGTGTTCGAGCCGCTTTGCGTCTACTATGGAATCCAATACTGGAATACTATAGTATAGGAGCCAGTTCTCCCATTCGCGTGCCTTCCACATGGCTCTATCTTTTAAAGGTCTGGATAAACGACCCAACTGATTTGGAGCTCTGATTTTCGATATCCGTGATTCAATAAGTTTAAAATCATCTACTGAAATGAGTTTGATGAGGTACTCTGTCAATTGCTTTACAACACCAGCAAGAACACAGTGCATGTAATCTGGAACGAAACCCTCGATGATGTTAAAAAATAATAAATTTATCAATGGTGAAGCGTTCTTCACTCCAAGAATGGGCAATCCTTTTTTCACAGCTTCTTCCATGAGTTTTATTGTACTTTGGACATCTCTTGCTTTGCAAATACTTTCCAGAACTGGATATCGCACGCATCCCTCAAACCAGTCTCCGGGATGAAGACACCAATCGCACATAAAATGCGTTAAATTGCATGGTCCCATTCATGGGTGAACGCGCAATGGTATCAACACAACATAACAATGCGTATAACTTGACGTTTAGTAATTCTCCTTTGATTTTACAAGGAATGCCTACAGATGATACCTCATTCATTTTTTCGACGAAGGGGTCTAAGAATACGTTCATTTGTGGCTTACTTTTTCCAAACCATAGGCCACAAACTATTAGGTTTTTAAATCTATCTTGCACTGGTAATTCGTTAATCATAAGATAAATTGGCCAAATCGAATAATTAGAACTCTCAAATACTGGCGCCCCATCAGTATTGAATGTCGCAGTAACGAACTGGTGTTTTTCAACTTCTGGTAAATTTTTCACGAAATCACGATAAACTTTTCCATCATATATATCTTTCAGATGACCCCTCTCATAGCGTCGCTCTTGCATCACAAAATGATAGTAATCTTCGTGTGCATGTAAATATTCACTTATGGCATTTGTCGGATCTACGATTGCAAAGTAATTTCTAGAGGATGGCTGTGATACGTTAATAATACTTTGACAATTCGGACACCTTGCGCTGACATCTAACGTAACAAATTTACCTATGCACATGCTACACTGAGGACAAGTTGCATGAAATTCCGTGTCACCTTTTTCATTGAATAATTTATCAATCATATATCTAGAGTCTGGTGTTACTGGCGCAGTGAATATACTATTGACTAGGCGCAGTAAATTTTCCGTTGCTGTCATTGGGAGCTTGTTACTGAGTGCGTATTTCAATACCATAAGGAGTAATTCCGCTGGACTTTTCTTTGCCGGTACAGTTATCGCATCCCTAAACCCTGGACTTTGTAATAAATCTTCAAGAGTTGTACAGCCGTCGTGAAAAACATCCGCTTCGTGACTTTCATCGGACGTACTCAAATTATGTAGGCTGGTTGCATCATCGTCAGCTACAGATGTAATCTAGAAGTATAAGAAATACTTGAATAACGTCGATAGTTTTGGTCAACATAAAGTAAGAAATTGTCCACCTCCGTTTTAATAACTACAATTCTGTAGACGTTAAAATTGCTTAGTTAGAAATCATAAATTTGGTGGCAATGCTGGGGTAAAATATACCCAAGAATGCATGTTATCACTCAAACATTTATCACAAAAACGAAAAATTTCCCAAAGTTTATGAATTCCCTGACTATTTCTGGTTTTCTCGCCCAGTCACTACTGTGTTTTCATAGTGCTGACGTTACATTTTCTGTCATTCTGATACTGCAATGGTAAACAGGTTTTGAATGATAACGAATTTGTTAATGCAGGGCTGGTAGCGGTAAAGGGCTTCAAAATAAGTGAGAAGAGTAAGTTTTTAACTCCAAAAAGTGACTAAAAGTTATACTGTATAAAGGGACTAAAAGTAATTTGGATAAATTAACTATTGATCAGTATCAACTACATCAACATGAATTAAATTAGGCTTTAATTCCAATTTGAGTACACAGAAAGAAAATTCCACGAAAAAATGCTATGGTAACATCGTATTCGAGGACTAGACTTTTGAAATCTTGACGTTTACGCTAATTTCGTGTAAAATTTACTATCTACTTTTGAATTTTTACGATGTCAGTATCGTAATCATTAAGAAAGTTAGCCGTATGGTGCTGCCTATCAATGATTTGTTTTACAGAATTTACGATGTAACATCGTACAAATTATTATAATTTGGTTCGAGTCCGCCAGTATGATGTTTTATAACATAAATTACGATGTTCCCAAAGTAATTTTTCATAGTATTTTCTTCCCGTGAGAGTACAGTGTGAATTTCAAACAATTATTCAATTAATTGAATCATTTATATCCAAGTTTTCTCATCCCTGCTTTCTGTATTGATGTTTATAGTGTATGCAGAAACCCTGAATAAATATGAGATATAAAATATGAAAATATAAAATTTTTATACCATATGTGAATTTATCGGACCAGTCGAACCAAATTTTTACGAACGATAGAGTCACTACACAATGAAATAAAATTTTTATATACGATGTAATACACAAAAGCACCTACACTTTTCGTTAATTGACTCTGAAGGTCCAAAGAAAAACACTCCTTATAATGTTTTAATCCTCGGAGAGGGCTTTCGTCGGACTGTAAAATTGATTTAAAAAAAGAAACAATCGATTTCCTAGGAAACAAGGAATCTAATAATTCAATTCATAAGTATATTGAATTTGAAAATTGGATTCCTCGTTGCCTACGGAATAGATTATGATTTCTTTTTGTTCTTCAAATAAGTCTAGTTGTCTGAAGAAGGCCCTCGTCTTGGGCTAAAACGTTATCAGGAGTGTTGTTCTTTGAACCTTTCGAACCTAATAACGAAAAGAATAATTATATACGATAAGGTGAAATGAATAAAAGAAAAAACAAAACAGTGACACATTGACAAAAAAAAAAAAAATTTCAGGGAAAAATTCATGCCTTTGCAGTGCGAAGCTGAACTGTGACAAGAAAAGTGACTTGAGTGGTGAAATCTGAGATGATAAAGTTGGAAAAAGGACTTTGATTGCAACACAAGTGACCAATAGTGAGAAAAGTGACTCGCTACCAGCCCTATTCATGTGGTATAAATATTATGAGAAATATTTGTGTGGATATCCTGGGACAACAAAGAACATTAGGTACGATGCACAACTTAAATGACAGGCAAAATTTCTACTTCGTCACGAGTAAAACCGGTGAACCTAATGGAGTTGAAACTTACATCATCAGGTACTTCAGCGTCGTTAAGATCAGGAACAGTGCCCATCGATGTTTCATGAGTGACATCATTTCCAAAACAACTTTCATTTTGCGAGGACTGAAATTAAAAAATTATTGATCGGGGTGAATATCAATAATACAAGCAAGCACATATATGAACCATATATTTCACGAATCTTCTATTTAAAGTGTGCATTGTAAATTCAGACTAAACGTAATCGGTCGTTCTCTCTCGCTCATATGATACGGACTATGGCGCTATCTCTCTCTCACTCACATCAAGTTCACGCATGTTTCATTTCTCCTCAAGTTGTGAAGAAAAGGTGACTTGAGCAGAATACAAGGACTACCACTTGGCTGACTTGACATCGGAGACTATGACTATAGATAAATGTAAACATTGTTGTTGACACCAAGGATAAAAATCTGGCAAACGACGGAGGAATTTACAAAGGGAGAGAAAGCGAGCGAGCGAGAGATTACTATGTACTTCGAAATAATTTCAAAAATGGGGCATTTCATAACAAATCGACCTGCCAATGACATTCGATTCTCAGATCAGGTTCGTGATTTTTCGTATCATTCTTCCGACTCTAAATAGTAATGAAAATTTTTTTTCAGATTTTTCAAAATAAATTTGAGCACGCGGTAGATTAAAAAAATTTTTTTTCCAATACCTTGGCCGTAACCGATTTTTTTTTCAAATTATCAAAAAGTCCGCGTCAGAAATGAAATTTTTTTACCCATATTGCATAATGCACGAACTTTTCTTTCAATCTGTTTTTTATTCAGCTTTCTCGATAAAAAAAAAAAAAAATCGGAAAATGGAAGTAGAGATCAATATACACCCTGAATTTATTGAATCATGATCAAAGTTTCAATAATAAAAACAATTAAAAAATAAATGTATAAATACAACACTAATAAAATCAAAAAAGCTAAGAAACAGGTTGAAGAAAAAATTTGAGCATTATGCAACATAGATCGAAAATTTCCATTTTTGACACAGACTTTTTGTTAATTTTTTTTTTTTTAGATTTTTCGGTTATGGCCATCGAGGTGTTCAAAAAATTCAATTCACCAGGAGCTCAAATTTAAATTGAAATATCTGAAAGAAATTCGAACGGCTATTTACAGTTGGAAGGATAATATGAAAAATCACCTGAGAGGTCGAGGGTTATCGGCAGGTCGATTTGCCATGAAATGCTCCATATACACCATTGTATCAATAATGATGCAACTTACTGGTCCAGGACTTTCTTCTTCGAGTGCAAGTGTCTTCTTCGCTCTGTATCTTGCGATGTAATTGATATCCCGAGTAAAAATGATTTTATAGAATTATATAGAATTATATAGAATTGTTCTATATAATTCTATAGAAATATTGGCCCGATAGAAATATATAGAATTCTATGTAATTTTATAAAATTCTATAAAATTCTATAAAATTCTATGAAATTCTATATAATTCTATAAAATTATACTGAAGCCGGACTCTTTCCCTAATTTGAAACGAAAAGAATAACAAAGCATGGGTAGATTTTTTAAGAATCGAGTAAAAATGATTTTATATAATTATATATAATTAGAGAAGATTATAGAATTATAATAAGATATATATTATAAGATTATAGAATTATATAAAAGTTATATAGAATTGTATAGAATTATGTATAAAAATCCATGTAAGTTTCTTAGAACTTTATATATTTATATATAGCTTTATAGAGTTATATAGAATCATATAGAGTTCCATAGAGGATCCAAAACAAGCTTATAAGTGGGTTTTATAACTCTATAAAGTTATATATAATTATATAGAGTTCTATATAGGATCCAAAATAAGCTTATATGTAAGTTTTATAGAATTTTATATAATTATATATAACTTTGTAAAGTTATATAGAATCATATGGAGTTCTATATAGGATCCAAAACAAGCTTATATGTGGGTTTTATAGAACTCTACATAGTTATATATAACTCTATAAAGTTATTATTTAATTATATAAAGTTATATGTAATTTATATAGAATTCTATGAAACTTACATATAAGCTTATTTTGGATTCTATATAGAACTCTATATGATTCTATACAACTCTATAAAGTTGTATATAATTATATATAGTTCTATAAAACCCACATATAAGCTTGTTTCGGATCCTATATAGAACTCTGTATGATTCTATATAACTCTATAAAGTTATATATAGTTATATAAAGTTATATGTAATTGTATAGAATTCTATAAAACTTACATATAAGCTTATTTCGGATCCTGTATAGAACCCTACATAATTCTACATAACTCTATAAAGTTGTATATAATTACATAGAGTTCTATAAAACCCACATATAAGCTTGTTTTGGATCCTATATAGATCTCTATATGATTCTATATAACTCTATAAAGTTATATTTAATTATATAGAGTTCTATAAAACTTACATGGATTTTTATATATAATTCTATATAATTCTATACAATTCTATATAACTTTTATATAACTCTATATAATTATATATAATTATATACAATCATTTTTACTCGGGATTCCCATCACCATCCTGGTCACCATCTAGATACGTCTTACGTCTTTTGGCAGAAGCCATAACCTATAAGGCGCGTTTGTATTTTCAACGGTTTTCGTTAACAACACAGTCTATACAATGCATGCCCGGAAAATCACTGCATGCCACCGTATACGGATTGCACTGAGAAATTGATCCTTATTCGCCTGACTTCACTACCCAGATTCTGCTCAATTTTATTAGATTTGGGCTCAGAACTACTCACTCATTCCGATTCAAACAGCCCAGGTAGCAATTTTCAACAATTTTCAATAAGTCATCCAAAAGCTATCTAAAGGATGCCTAATGTCCGTCTGGAAGTTGCCTAAAAGCTAACAACCTTCCTAAAAGATAACTTTCAGACATCTGGCAACTCATAGTTAACTTCCAGACGGACATTAGGCATCCTTTAGATAGCTTTTGGATGACTTTTTGAAAATTGCTACCTGGGAGAATTGTGGATTATTGTCACGCCGCAATTCGAGATGACACTGCCTGCGATTTGTTTACACGGCGTTCGAACGCACTCGAGAGCTAGCTGCCGCCAGAATTACCGCCGCCGTTAAACCCTGTTAAACCGCTGACGCCAGCCAATAGTAACTGTTGTATACTCATAGTCTGCGCATTCAGGCTGCGCTGTAGAGTTTTCTAGAGCCCACGCTCGACTGATCAACAACACGTGGTGTTTGTTTTGTTCGTTCCTTCAGCAAATAGCCATCTCATTTTATATCCTCCGAAGATTAATCGTCTAGTGTTATGCGAAAAAAGACTATTGTTCGCATGTAAAACAAAGTGAGGTGTATTTAAAACTTGGTAGTGTAGGTATATTAATGAATTGACAATGGGTAAAATCCTTGGTCCAATCACACACGCTCACATTGCGTATAAAAATATCGAGAACACCGCAAAACGTTTTCGAACCGTCAAATGCAGTGATATTCGGCCGACAAAATATTCTGAAAATCACATCGAACCGAACGACGACAAAGATTTTTCAAAGAAACACGTTTATTACGTCAAATATCGTGATTGCGACGCTGGGTGTGATGAAGATCATGAACACTTCGGGTATTACAGCGCATTCATATTGTATCTGGGAGGTAAGCTGAAAATTATTATATTCTGTACATATTGATTGCAACGAATTTTTCAAAATGTTAGTAACAGCCCATCATCCCTTAAAGTTTTAGTCCCGAAGAGAGCCCGCTTCAGAACTATACTATATAAATCATTTTGCATTTTGCACAATTATTCTAATCAAGTCCTACAGTACCTACAGTATGTCGATAATATTGTTGTGTTTACAGAAAGTGCAGATGACATTCAAAACAAAATTGATGAGGGAGGCAGGCTGATCGTGCCAGTCGTGAAAGACTCATCAGAATCAGAGAAAATTGTTCGACCCTCACAAGTAGGTGATCGGTGATGTATCTGATTGAATCTGCATCAATATTATTGATATCTAATCTCTGTATGTGACCGTTAAGGGGAGACTTCGGTGAAATTTTGGGAAAAAATAGGTTTTTCAATTCTTGCAATATCCAAAAGAGGTGTATCAAAAAATCCTTCCAGCAGTTTTTGAATAATGATAGTATAGACTGTGAAAAAAAATTTCAGCCTCCTGCGATGAAAGTGTAGACGCAAGGAACTTTTGGCAGCGGTGGGCCAAATCTTCTTCGCAAGGTTCCTTGCGCTTACACTTTCATCGCAGGAGGCTGAAATTTTTTTTCACAGTCTATACTACCGTTATTCAAAAACTGCTGGAAGGATTTTTTTATAAGACCTCTAATTGCGATTTTTTAAGTTTCACCGAAGTCTCCCCTTAATGTCTGGTATTTTCATTTTTTTAAATACTACACTCTTCGTAACACTTGTATTAAATTATTATCTTTTATAGAAAATGAAGAGCAATAAAAGCACCCAGGATTCACAGGCCCGTAAGAATCAGGAAATATTACTGAAGTACAACCGTAAGTCACTTCTATCGTCAAGACCACCGATAAGAGCCTGCGGTTCAGATGACGATGAAGTTGACGCAAGTTCACCAAACGTTCACCAAACGGAAATAGTACTGAAGCACAATCGTACATCAAAACGATCGACAAGAGCCTGCACTGAAAGAAAAAAAGAGTCCCGCCAACTCTCTTGCGGAGCACGGCCAACGACGACTAGAGGAGTACGAGGGGGGGAGTTAGCGGAGCTCTGCGTTGAGGAGTAAGCCCAACTCCTCAACTAAGAGAGTTACGCATACACTCGCGATGCGGAGTTACGCGCGTAGTTATTTAGTATGAGACTGGTGTTTTATTTCATCGTTTTAAAATTTTAGAATAACTTCGATTATGGATACTCATCAAATTGATGAATTTGTGAAAAAGTACCTGACTGAATGGAATCTGTCGGGTTTTATTCAGCGATTCGCAGGTAAATATATCCTAACCTCAAAATGACATGCTCAATGCTATAGTGTATAATAATTTTGTTTTGATGTGTGATAATTTATGCATGAATTAAGATGGCATACCTACATGTTTTTTTTTTAATCTACGTTGATTATTACATATTGTTTTGTTTCTTGCGTTTTATATGCAGTATTTTTACTTTTCGTTATGCTTGTGCGATGTGATTTCTAACGTTATTGCAGAAGCCGGTGTAGATAAAGAAATCTTTCTTGAAGAATTGGATGGTGATATGCTCGATAACTTGTTCAATACTTCTGAGTGTGGTTTTAGAAAAAGAATAAAAAAAAACTAAACGCCTTGAAACAAAATTTACTTAACCCACACAACACTACATCCTCAGCTGAAAGCAATCCTATTAATGCCAAAAATAACATAATTAGTGCTTGCTTTGAACCGTTGATTCCTGCATCATCTACTACAATAACTAAATCACCTGCACCAGCGAATATTATATCTATGTATTGTATGTTCAAAACTCGCTTGATTTTTTTGGTTCTTCTCTTTATGTATATTGCATGTAATGTATGTGTGGATTTTTGTAGTCCTTGAAAAAAAAAATATTCAATGCCTTTTAAATACTACTCATTTGGGAAAACTTATAAAAGGAATTTTTGATCGTACTAAAAAAATTGATGGTCGACGCTTAAGTGACTTGGTTATTTATTACGAATTTGACTTTACAGGATCTCTAAGGTAACTCTTCAGCGGTGCATAAATTCAATAAATTTTCTTTATAATAAAATTTATCAATTAACATTTTATTTAATAACGTTTAATGTTACTATTTCTTTTCTCACAAAATCTTTTTATTTACAGAATAAGCACTTCAAGATTTAAAGAAATAAGTAGTGAGACTGGAGAGATATTCGCAACAGAATTGGAGTCTGCTGAAAAAATTGCTTTGAATTTCTACTTTGCAAGTGAAAAAGTTAATAATAAAAAAAGAACCAAAGCTGGCGGTGTATATTATGAGAAATATTTAAATACTAGAAGTCTATTTATAGCTAATGGTCTCATGCCAGATAATGAAAGAACTACTGAAGGTACATAGCTTGATATGAATACTTTTTTTTCCAGAAATAACAATAAAAATTGTTCATGACATTGCAATAATTTTCAGATTTTACGAATAGTGAGCAGGAAGAAAGAATCAAATGGTTACAAGAAAACGATAGTCCGAAAGAAGAAGTAATTCAAAAGTCGAGTGATACATTCGACTGTAGAGATCCTCCAACTAATATACAAGCATATTTTAAATCCTATAAATGTCTTCAAACTGATTATGGTCATATTCTGGTATTTTGATAATCTTCATCTCTATTGCTTATAAAAATGAATAAGTAAAATTTCTGACAATATTTCATTTTGATTATAGTTAGCAATTGACTTTGACAAGACTCACACAACATTCATTACTTCTGAAGAAGAGTGGTCACGAGATGCTCCTCTAATTATTAAGTATGCGAATGATAAGAATAAATTGCCTGTAGACTTACAAGAATTAATCGAAAGAGGTATTGTACTATATTTTTCTAGAAAAAAAAAAACTTGACGATTTAACATTTACTACATAGAAAATATTTTTTGTATAGAAAAAACAGAAGTTGCTGCAGTATTATGCTTGCCTAATTTGTTGGGAACGATTTGTCGAAAAAGAAAGTCGTGTGGAAATCCATTTGGTATTTGCATAGAAGATGTTAGGAAATCGTTTGTTAGCTGTGTGAAGGTATACGCCAATTTTCTGCACCTTTGTTATAATATCAAAAAATCTTATGTCCATTTTTTAACTTTTTTCTTTCGTATTCTGATTATAGAATCGAGATGAGTTTGAGCAACTAAAAAGTTATCGAAAAGCTGAAGCGACAAAACTTGGAAATAGTTATAAAATTGGACCTTACGTAGTGTTCATAGGAAATTTAGCTGAAAAAGGAAGCACTTTAAATGAGGCGAATGAACTGTTTATTGTAATTCAAGAAAACAGTTTTAAAGTAACATCGAACAGTATATTAGAAGCTCTGAATTATTGTTTCAAGTGTATGATTATAGCGAAGTTAGATTTCCCCGTGGAATGTAACCACATTTGGTGTTTTTTAGCTGAGAGAAAATATAAAGAAACAGTACGTAGCAAACCCTATGCAGTCGTAACTAATTTCATCGAAGAATTGAATAGATTACGGCTAGAGTCTGCAGATTCCAATGTTCAAATCTAAAGTTCCTTTTTATCAGAAAATTGTTGTTCATTTTTTCTGAGTACATTACTTTGTTCATTGTATGTTGGGTTCTATGGTATAGTTAGCGCATAGTTTTTAATAAAAAGTAATTGATTCTTCTAAAATATTTTTATAGAAATGATTGATCTGGAGTACGAAATGCTCAATATTACTTTAATGTTATACAGTAATCCTGTCATTCCGCGAAACGTAGTTCAATTATTTATTGACACTATGGTAGGTTTTATAAATCGTACTTATATGCCATTCATAATCGAACAAATGCAACCATTCGCATATTCAGCACAAGTGAATGAAAACATGCATAAAGCTATGGAATCTGCAAGAATTACTTTCGATAAGTTTAAAACAGAGCACAATAGATTTCATTATTATGAACATAAGCAATTAATGATCAAGCCAACAGAATTTAATATTGGAGTTAATGGAACAGCTATTTACATTCCCTTGCAGTGGACATTAAAGGTTTTTTTAGAAATCCCGGGTACTTTTTATATAATGAAAAATTATATGGATCAATTGAACACAGATACAGAGATTTTATGTAACTTTCTACAAGCTCAATTGTGGCAAAAAATGAAATTGAATTTTGGTGAAAAATTCGTTGTACCCTTATTCATTTTTCAAGATGCTTTCGTAGCTGGTAACGCACTGGGTGCGCAAGCTGGAAAAAACAAATTAGGAGGCGTATATGTTTCGATACCTTGCTTTCCACCACAGTTAACTTCAAAATTGAGTCATATATCACTAATAAGTCTATTTCGTGCTAGTGATCAAAAGGAAAATGGACAATTTCCTACTTTTAAGTTACTCATATCTGAATTGAATAAATTGCGGGATGAAGGAATAGATATAACAGTCGACGGAAAGCAGCATAAGATTTATTTTCAGCTTGTACTGGTTTTAGGCGACAATGAGGGTCTCAATCAAATGCTTGGTTTTGTTACAAATTTTAATTCTGGCAGGCCATGCAGAATTTGCTTAGCTAATATTGAACAAATTCGAACTTTGACTTGCGAAGAACAAACTTTGTTGAGATCCGAAGTTACTTATGAGAAGAATTGTGTTAAAATAAATTCCTCTGAGATGGGAATTAATGAGCGTTGTGTTTTCAACAAAGTAAACGGTTTTCATTGTTGTATCAGTTTCATTTTGGACATTATGCACGATATATTTGAAGGTGTATGCTCATGTACAATGTGTAAAATTTTAAACGATTTGATTTACGAGCAAAAACTTTTCACCCTTGAATATTTGAATGACGTAAGAGAACAGTTTGATTATGGCCCTCTTGAAAGTTCAAATAAAATACCGCCTATCAAAAAAGAGCATCTGAAATCGGAAAAATTAAAAATGTCTGCTGTTCAAATTCTGACATTTACAAGGTACTTTGGTCTGATGGTAGGTGACAAGGTAGATGACGGAAATGAAACTTGGTATTTATACATATTACTCCGTAGAATTATTGATTTAGTCAGTTCACCAACGGTTAGTAAAGGGCAGTTATCAAGACTAGATTCATTAATTGCAGAATTTCTGGAAAAGTATAGAGACATGTATGGTAATCTAAAATATAAACTGCATAATTTATCTCATTTGTTAAGGATTATTCTTCAAAATGGACCCCCTATGGCTTTTTCAGCTCTTCGCTACGAATCATATCATCGTTTATACAAATTATTATCAGGAACCATTACCAATAGACGAAATTTGATGAAAACATTGGCAATCAGAAGTCTGTTGCGTTTAGCATATTTAAAATTTAAAAATGAATCACCGTTCTCTGATGATATCATGTTTAATGCATCAGGAATTATAGATGAGAGAGAGAAAACAGCTTTTTTTAAGAATAAAGATGAAGTCATTTATACTACAAATTCTGTAGAAGCGAATAGCATCAAATATGGTATTAATATGGTGCACGTACTCGAGATAGGAGCTTGTGAAGCTGTTAAATTTGGGAAAATTTTAAATATATATATAAAGGAAAATGAGGTTTTTTTTCTTATGAAACCGCTAAATTATGTTTATTTCAATGAACATCTTTATGCTTATTGTGTCACAAAATCTGAAATAAACATAGTTACTAAATTGAGTGATTTGCCTGATATACATGCTTGTCTGTGTATAAAAAAATGTATAAATAATGAAGATTTACTGTTCGTAGCTCCAAGATATTCATTGTAAGGGTTTATATTCTTTGTAATGAATAAAATGTTCATTTATCATGTATTATTATTTTTTTTTTTTTTTTTGCGAAAGATTTCTTTTCTAATATTTTTCTCAATAAATAAAAGAAGTTATAAAAAAAATTATACGATTTGTTATCTATTTTTTAACAGTATTTTTGAAATCATTTATTATAATTTTGTGAGTAATAATTAGCTCTTATTTATATAGTTTGCCAAGAATAGAACTATCAATCTATACTGCATTAATTCACGAAATGCGCGTGACTCCGCATCGCGAGTGTATGCGTAACTCTCTTAGTTGAGGAGTTGGGCTTACTCCTCAACGCAGAGCTCCGCTAACTCCCCCCCTCGTACTCCTCTAGTCGTCGTTGGCCGTGCTCCGCAAGAGAGTTGGCGGGCTCTTTTTTTCTTTCAGTGTGCGGTTCAGATGATGAAGTTGACGCGAGCTCACCAAACGAGGAAATAGTACTGAAGCACAATCGTACATCAAAACGATCGATAAGAGCCTGCGGTTCAGATGACGATGAAGTTGACGCAAGTTCACCAAACGTTCACCAAACGGAAATAGTACTGAAGCACAATCGTACATCAAAACGATCGACAAGAGCCTGCGGTTCAGATGATGAAGTTGACGCGAGCTCACCAAACGAGGAAATAGTACTGAAGCACAATCGTACATCAAAACGATCGATAAGAGCCTGCGGTTCAGATGATGAAGTTGACGCGAGCTCACCAAACGAGGAAATAATACTAAAGCACAATCGTACAACAAAACAACCGATAACGGCCTGCGGTGCAGATGACAATGAAGTTGACGCGAGCTTACCAAACGAGGAGATAGTACTGAAGTACAATCGTACATCAGAACAACTGATAAGGGCCTGCAGTGCAGATGACAATGAAGTTGAAGCGAGGTTGCCAAATGAGGAGATAGTACTGAAGTACAATCGTACATCAGAACAACTGATAAGGGCCTGCGGTGCAGATGACAATGAAGTTGACGCGAGCTTACCAAACGAGGAGATAGTACTGAAGTACAATCGTACATCAGAACAACTGATAAGGGCCTGCGGTGCAGATGACAATGAAGTTGAAGCGAGGTTGCCAAATGAGGAGATAGTACTGAATTACAATCGTACATCAGAACAACTGATAAGGGCCTGCGGTGCAGATGACAATGAAGTTGAAGCGAGGTTGCCAAATGAGAAAGAATATTACGAATTTAAAAATACACCGCGGCAGATTCTAGACCGAGAAAAAGAAATAAAGGAGTTGGAAAAAAAGATTCTTCAACTACGACGCCAACAGAACCGATCATATCAACCCATTACGGCAACAGGTATCGAAAATTTCCTTAGACCTTGAAATCAATTTCACATTCAGCCTATGGAAGTCCTCACACCTAAAACCAGGAATATTTTCTCCGAGTTTCAGAGGCGGACATTCAGTCTGTGAGTCGCAACCTATTTCCAGACCATCCTGACAAACCAGAGGGTGAGCATATTCATATTCGATTCAGCTGATTGAGAATATTGAGATTATTGATGATTATAATGAGAATAATGGATATGAGCTACTAAAGGCGTGCAAGTGAATTTAGAACCTCAGCTACTTATTTAAGATTTGTAATTTCTTTCCTGAGTTCAATATTTCTGACCCTACGGTTCTAGGGGGTTGTCAAACAAGACGAATAATTTAAGTACTGATAATGTAGAAATCTGTACCTTGACCTGATGATATTAGGGTAAAGATAACAAGTGGGTTAAGTCAGGTATGAAAACAATAAACATCTAGTGGTTTGACGTTTCGCTGGTGGGTTGGTCACTATTGTCAGAAGCTAGTGTGATTGCCAAAGACTTGTTTTCCTAGATACTTCAATCTTCAGATAGCTGAACAGTTGTTCAGGTCTCTTTATATATTATCAGATCATGATGGATGAAACATTACAGAAAATTCAAAAATCCAAATGGAGGAAAATATTGCCAAAGGGATCACCTCTCCGAAAAACCTTACTTCACCTAAGTTAGCCATGAGGAAGATTGAAAAGGTGAAGCTTGATATTATTAGAATGATACATCAACCGGAAGCCTCGGCATTTTCAAACGCAAATGTCATGGAAATAAACAAAGGTAATATGTGATTTCTGCTGTCAGTCATTTTATTACGGATTCCTACAATTATTAAAGAATGTATTGCAGATTACACTAAAATTACCCTAAATTAAGTTTTGACTACATGTCATAAAAAATTGTATTCTAATTTGGATCGCCAATTTTAACCAAGTCAAGTCATTTTTCAAATCATTTTCAGTTGAGTTGTATTCGTGTGACTGTTTGATGAAATTTAAAAGGTATGAGAGCATTTCCTTTCGTCAAATGCTCATGATATTGTTCGACTCGCCATAGCTATGCCAATAATTCCAAAACGTATTGGTAAAAATCATTTCATCATCCCTTGTTCTATAGTTGATCTACAATTGTTGCAAACAATGATATCCAATAGAGCCATATTTCAGTCACAGTGAAGTAGAGGAAAAACTTTTGAGGAGTTTCTTTACACTTCTTGAATCAGTGTCAATGCATATCATTAACTGACACACGTTTGTTACGTCTCCACTTGCACTGTGGAATTTTGTTCAGAAACTTTTTATTTTTTATTCAGGTAAATTGAACCCATCAATTACATTTATTACAGAAAGTCAGAGGAAAAAGGATTTCCAAGGAAGCCATCCACCACAAGCTGACCCCACAACCTCGGCACCCCAAGAAAGCCGGATTCGAAATGTCAGTGAATCAAAAGAATCCAATGTGACAGGTTCGCAACAAAAATATCAGAAACGTCCGCAATCTATTGCAGACGATGACGATGATATTGGAGGGGAAGGTATAGTTCACTAGCTTACTTTACAAACTTGAAACTATTCAACCATATAAAAATATGTAATAACGAATTATAGGTGACGACGACAACGACGGAAGTCCGAGTACCACTACATGTCGCCTTCCGCCAAAACCTAAACGACAAAAGAGAGGTATGATCTCTTAGTATACTATGCGGTATACACAACTCACAACAATGCTGGACTAATTTTGTCTTCACAGAGTTTTTTTTAACTAAATTCAAGTAGTTGACTTAAATATTTTTCAAAACATTTCATTTATTCTAGTTATGAAATATCGGACTTCTAGTTGGTATTAAAGTATGTATGTTACATATTTATGTAAAGAATTTCTGTTTAATTCTTCGCGATATATTTCCGCAACTAGGACCGTAAAATTTTCTATCATTTTTTATTTTTTTCGCTTGGTTTCGATGCCTTGTCAAATTTAGCGAAAAGGTAGCTAAACAGAATATTATTCTTCGATAACTTTGGTCCACTATAGGTCTACTATGTTCACAAGTTCCAATTAAGGGGGGACAGTACTGAAAATTTGACAAAAACCGTTTTTTATTATTTTAAATCACCAAAAAAGGTCCGATCAAAAATCGCTTCCTACAATTTTTAGATATTGGTAACATGTGTATTGAAAAAAAATATCAACCTTCTGCGATAAAAGTGTATGCGCAGGAGATCTTTTGCAGAAAATTTCCTTCGAATCACTGCAAAAGGTCTCCTGCGCATACACTTTCATTGCAGAAGGTTGATATTTTTTTCCAATACACATGTTACCAATATCTAAAAATTGTTGGAAACGATTTTAGATCGGACCCTTTTTGGTGATTTAAAATAATAAAAAACGGTTTTTGTCAAATTTTCAGTACTGTCCCCCCTTAAAGTTTTCTATTATCACTAGTGTCATGTTTAACTCCATAATTATTTCATCTTCAACACAGATAATCTGAACCAGTTTATAAACAAAAAAATTGTCAAAGATATCGAAGCAGCTTTGCGTTATTACGGGTCTGACAATGAGAATGACGCCTGGGGAAAAAAGATGTACGAGGTCGACGGAACTAAGGTAAATGTAAAAAATTGATATTTTCATTTATGGAATTACTATTCTGTTATTCTTGTTCGTACTGTAATGTTGTAAGTCTGATAAGTGTTACTAATTTGAATATGCATGCAGATTTACCTAGGCGAAGGGATCAAGCTTTCAGCTACTGTTTGGTTTCTGATGAAAACGAAGAAGCCGACGATATTTGTTAATGACTTGATTTTATTACTGTGGGGTGAACGAAAACTAGTGAATCGATGCCAAAATATCGACAAAGTTACCACAAAGCTGTTGGATCGATCACCCATTAAAGAATTGACGCCAAAAAAAAAAAGATTAGTTTACAGTAAGTACAATATTGTACCATGTATGGATTTTATTATATTTATGCATCAGTAATTCTTCAACTTATTATTTTTTTCAGAATTATATAGTGATTATCTTGACGGGATGAAGATGAAACCGTCCGATAAAATGGCTCACCTCGCAGATGTGCCAAAAGTCTTCAGCTCTAAAATTAGTTATCTTCGAAAAAAATACTACCAGTAGACCATCCAGCGTATAGGTCTCCTGTGTTTCGAAGGGAACCCCAGTTTTCACAGTTTGAGTTTTTGTGTTTGTTTCATTTTTCATTTCGAGAACTTCGCGATACACTGCCGAACGTTAATTATTTTTTGAAGTACAAACGCGTTTGATCATTGAATAAAATATTATTAATTATATATATTTTTAGCCCATATATATATATATATTAGGGTGGTCCTTATTTTGGGTTGAAATTTTTTTTTACAAATTCACCTCTCAGTTCAACTCGAAATTGTTGAAAAAAAAGATCTGTGGAAGCTGTGGCCTGTAAGTTAACGGCAAGGGGTGCCGGCAAGCATGAAATGGTAAAAAAAAAAAAGGCATTTTATGCTGCAGCGATGTTTCTTACCATTGATAAGACATTTCTTCTTACAAACTGTTTAACTATCGTCAAAGGCATTCAAGATTACCAGAATCATCAATTAAAATATGTCAGAATTCAAGGATTCAATAAAAACACATGATTAGGCGGTGGGATTTCAAAGGTGAAATAATTGAAAAATGATATGCAGAAGAAAATAATTTTTCTGAATTGATTTATAAAAAACTGTTGCATCAATGGAAATTAAAAAAAATAGCAATCAAATTTATAACAAATAGAAATTTAATTAAAATTAAAATGAAGATCGGGTTTGCCGGCACCCCTTGCCGTTAACTTACAGGCCACAGCTTCCACAGATCTTTTTTTTCAACCATTTCGAGTTGAACTGAGAGGTGAATTTGTAAAAAAAAATTTCAACCCAAAATAAGGACCACCCTAATATATATATATATATATCCTGTCTTGATATATACAGTGAGTATTCGTGCATGCGGGTCACTTGTTGAATGACTCTGTGTTCAATTCATTGTGAATTCATTGTTAAGCATCATCAAGTGACCCGCATCCACGAATACGCACTGTATATAATAGACAGGATCGTAGAAATTTGATGCAGAGAACATTTTTTCCCGCATTAAATAATTGAGAATTGAGTCTTTAGAAAACATGGATACTTTATTCTAATCATTGTTTTAGCTGTTCTCACAAGTGGGTACGCAAGAACGGTTCAACTGTGATAACTTTCATTTAAAAAAAAAATAATAAGATGATATACATGTTATACTACCCTGCTCAAAATCCCAGACTGAAATCGACAGGAGCGGATAGCTTTTCGGACAAGTTTCCAGACAAGACCAGATCGCGTATCTGTCTGTCTGTGGTCTGTACCCTATCCGGTCGAAAATTCCTGTCTGGATTTTGCGCGAGCCTTGTCTACATTCAATCCGGCTCGGAAAATCCGCGACGGGGTAACTTATCCGGACCAATCGGCATCCTGTCGGTTGAAAAAATTAATCTGGTTTTTAGACTGGTTTTGTCTGGACTGTTTCCGGAACAAGCGCATCACCTCAGCTAATATTCTAAGTTTGAATCGGGGCTCTGTCTGTATCTATCCGGTTTGGGTCCCGCAAATCATCACGTGATTATTTACATCAAATTTTCCAAGTTGGGATTGGGGCTCTGTCCGTACCTATCCGGTTTCGTTCCCGCAAATCATAACGTGATTATTTACATCAAATTTTCCAAGTTGGAATCGGAGCTCTGTCCGTACCTATCCGGTTTCGGTCCCGCAAATCATAACGTGATTATCAATACAGCTAATATTCCAAGTTGAAATTGGGGCTCTATCCGATTTCGTGCCGTATCAATTGATAATCACGTTATGATTTGCGGGACCGAAACCGGATAGATACGGACAGCCCCCCGATTCCAACTTTGAAGATTTGATGTAAATTTAATGACTTTATGATTTGCGGGTACGAAACCGGATAGATACGGACAAAGCCCCGATTCCACCTTTGAAGATTTGATGTAAATATAGTAATCACGTTATGATTTGCGTGACCGAAACCGGATAGATACGGACAAAGATTTTCAAAGTTGGAATCGGGGCTCTGTCCGTACCTTTCCGGTTTCCATGTAATGTACATTACTTCAATATTTTCTCGTAAGGCGGCGACCACCGCTTTCGATATTCTCGCGAGTACCACTTATCGGAGTTGGTGAGTATATATAGAGGCGGAAAATATCATCTATATACTTGAGAGAAAAAAAAAAAGAAAAAAAAACGAAAAAAAAAACGAAAAAAAAACGAAAAAAAAAACGAAAAAAAAGAAAAAAAAAACGAAAAACAAAAGAAAAAAAAAAAAAAAAACTTCAATTTTTTGAAATTGGATCCGGATAGAACCATACAGGAAAAATACCTAGGGCGGGGTTACTTTCCGGATAGAACCCGATAGGAATGCTGACACGAGAAAATATTGGACCGTCAAAATTCCGGACAGGAACAGAAGTTTCCAGGTACACAAAAACCAGAACTCGGACGTATGCAGGCGGATACAATTCCGCCTATCCGTTTTTCTGTCGGGGATTTTGAGCAGGGTAGTTTGTATTAGCGCTAAAATGAATAACAGTATATTTGTGATACTAGTCTGTAACGCCAAAAAAGTCATAATAAAATAATTGATAAAACCATTTTCTCATGGATGAATAATTCTGTAATAATAATTTACAAACCCGTCACAGAATGTGGAAAAGATTATATATTGTATTACGCACTGAATAATTCAGATTCATCCGTAAAAGAAATGACACAATAAATCACAAAATTAATGATGTAAAGAATGTGTAGCGAAATTCTTTCATAACTGCTTATAATTTACCATATGGTTTATCATATAATTTACCAAGTACTTTCTCATCACATTTATCACATGAACTTTTTCAGTAGGGTTGCGATAATAAACATTCCCAACGTTAACAACCTTAAACAAACTGCATATCTGCAACCACAATCTTTCCTATACTTCGACCACACAGGACATATTCAAAACGCACATAACACTCCTATAATTAATCACTGGAGAAGAAACAGAGCAAATAAACGTATTGCATGGAACAACAACGACGAACCCACCAACCACCATAATTTCGCCTACTCAGACGCAATACCAACTACCGATCTCAACAATTTCTCACGACTATGTTGAGAATTGTTACTCAACATTCCATTGCATTTCGTAATTAGGCTATCCTAAATAATTAAGCAAGGCATGACCTGGAATGCGACAAAGCGCATATCATGCCGGTTACGCCAATAATCGAGTAAGCATTATGTAAGTTATAAATTAGGCTAAAGACGGAGCCGCGCTTCAGTCTTGAGCAGATACCTTGAAGAAAGCGGAGGCTATCTCCGATTACTCATTGACTCAAACCGGAGCAAGTGCTCCAAACGCAATTCTTTTGTACTTGGTTAAATATTAAATAATAAATAAAACTACTTTGTCACTATCAAGCACTTAGAGTGATTGTCAAAGATCACCTCTGGGAACAACCCTTTTAATTCCCCATTCCTTGAATAACGGGAGTTAAATAAATAAATTACAACAACTAAATTATAAAAAACACTGGTGGACAGACGCCAAATCAACTCATCATACCGCTCTTAAATTAAGACGTACAAGGTTACAAAACACAGCCTAAAAATAACGATATCTCCAACGAGATGACATACACACTCATACAAACTGTGTAATTAGTGTAAAAAAAATGTAAATACTGTAAATAATGTAAATAATGTATATGGGGCATTCCACGTCAATTCGGACGGTCAAAACCCTTCACCTCTCCGATTTCGATTATTTTACGGAACTTTGTTTGTTTTGGTCCAAAAACCACCCTCATTTTTTTCAGATTTTTAGCGGCTCCCCATCACCACCATACCTCCACATAAACCCCTCAATAACACGGAAAACTTGGACATGATTTAAAAAATTGAAAAAAATTACAGATATAGTACATAATAAACTAAAATTTTTCGCGTTGGAATTGGAGTGGCTCCGACTTTCATTAAGCTGAAAATAATTAAAGAAAATGAGAAAAAATAAAAAATTCACATTTTCCAATCGTTTCAATTAAATTATCAATAAAGATAATAAAAAACAAAAAATGTTCATTTTTTCAATTTAGTGGAAAAAGAATTTTCACAAATTTTTTAGGGATTTCGAATTTGAGAACGATTGCATTTTTGATTTCGATGCATTTTTAATCGTAGCCGTAAACATTATTGTATGGAGCATCGTTTCGTTTCATTTACCGAGATCGAATACCAATTCAAGCTGAACTGGAAATTCTTAAAATTCATAAGGAATTGAATAAATATAGAGGTACGGAAAAAAAACTCAAGTAACATCAATTCGCCACTGCGAGAATTCATTTTTATTCTGAAACTTTACATTTTATAGATTGTCTTATTTGTAGACGATGAAATAGTAGATTTCGATACGAGCGCGAAATGTGAGGCGTTTATAGGTGTGTCCGATGTTTTCAGCACGAACCGTAGTCGAGGCGCAGCCGAGACGAAGGTGAGTGCTGAAGACATCGGACAACCCTAAACGCCTCACTTCGCGGGAGTATCGAACGCTATTTTTTATAACAAATGCATGAAAAAAGTTGCTTGTGGGGCTCTGTTGTCAATGTAAACAACCATACCAAAAACATCGAATCGATTCAGCAGTATGCACGGAGTATCGCGTCGACAGGGATGAATGATTATAAAATGCTCTTGTTCGCACGCTGTGCGTAACAAGAATCATGTTGTACACGCTCGATGTGCGCAAAACGCAGTGCGCACGTTTGGCATGCAATATTGTTTCATGTTGGCATCGCCTACTCAAACGTCAGAAAAGTGCCACAATATAACCGCTCCAGAGCCCCAAACAAGCAACTTTTTCATGCATGCGTTATAAAAAATTTTTTACCGTCACACTGCCATCGCTTCCAGGAACAATGCAGTGAACTTTTTGCAAGTTTGGTATTTTTTTTACATTTCAAATCGTGTTTCTACTTGTTCTTTTTCTGCATCATAAACATTTCTTCCGCAGAATTTAACGGTGATGTTAGGGAGACAGGATGGTTGGTTTGCCCATTCAAATAATTCTTTGGCATTGGTAATTTGTCGATCAGATGAACGTTGCAAGCTTGCTCGAGCTGCTTCCCGTTTCAACGTGCCACCAACGCCATCACAGGGACCTTTCCCATGCGCCGTGGCGAAAAAATGCCATTCTGCTTTAACTTGAAAGTCTCTTTCATGATGGCATAAATTAACGATATTTTTGAAATTTTTAAATTGCTGTGGGGCTCCGTCGGAAAAATAGTACAGCTTCGTGACAGTTTCATTTATTGACTTTATATAATCTACGACAATTTTTGTGTACAAATAAACTGCAATTGAGTCATGACTCGTATTATCCGAAATAATTACTAAACTTTTGTGTCCATATTTGGAATAAATGACGACCGTGTATACAGTTGCCTGCGCATTATTCCAATGGTAACCCGGCGCAGCATCTTGCACGACAAAAGCATAATTTTCCGCAAAATCCATTATCACAAGGAACTCACCTTCTTCCAACGAGCCTTTTGAATTTTTCATAAAATTGCCTTGTGCTTTCGATGTATAAGAATGTGGCATAAGAATCTCTATTTTCTGGCAAAAATCATCGATAAATTCAGACACATCTTTAACGAAAGTCTCAAGAGATGTTCGAGGTTTTACAATCCACTGCTTGTAAGTTACCTCCCCGATTTCATTTTCGGCGAGTACCTTTTCAATAACTTCTCGCAAAGAGTGTATTTCAGGACATTTTTTACATTTCCCAAGATGACATTCTTCTGTCGGATTACTTTGACACACAATCGAATCGATGCAATCTTGGTAACTGGTAATTGGTTCTCTGATGTCTTTACTAAAGTTGACCAAGCCACAACCTGAAATTTTTTTTTACGCATTTAAATTTTCAATACCCATTTTTAAACTGTAATAGTAATTTGAGTTTTACCATGTATTATCAGTTTCACGTTTTGATGGATCGAGCAAACGCATACTGTATGTGTGCCAGAAGAACCTGCTAGAATGCAATGCTTAGGCCTCATTGATGCAAAGGTTGAGAAGCCTACTTTCTCGTTGAGCAATTCGGAACGAAAATTCTCAAATAATTCCTTTAAATTTGAAAGAATTTATTTTTTTTGAACGTGAATTTTTTCCCCATTCTCATTTCGACTTGATACAAAATCTTTTTTTCCGGGCATCATGGCGGTATTTCTTTCGTCTTCATAGAATGCGAGAACAAGTTTTTTTGTACTTTCAAATATCGTCTTGCCTACAGTTAAAAAAGATATATTATTTTTTCAAGGAAAGCAATCTGCCGGAACCAACCAAAAAAGCTTTGACTCCCAAAGAATCCTGCCCTCCCAGACTGTACGGCCTACCCAAAATCCACAAAACCAACGTACCCTTGAGACCAATAGTTAGTGCGATTAACTCGCCCACATACAAACTTTCACGGTATCTGGCGTCCCAACTCCAAACACTCCTATCCGACTCCGGCTCACGCATCCTCAACTCGAAAGACTTTGTCGAGAAAATCCAACAGATTCGACTACATCCTGATGACATTCTAGTCAGCTTCGATGTAGAATCACTGTTTACGAAAGTCCCTATCCCAGACACCTTGGAAATCATAAAAAGATCCAAAAAGATACCCCAACAACTGTTCCCCCTCATCGAACACTGCCTCACCTCCACCTACTTTCTTTACCAAGGAGCATTCTACGAACAAACCTCAGGTGCTGCTATGGGATCTCCAATTTCTCCCATCATAGCGGACATATTCATGGAGCACTTCGAGAGCCACACCCTCGGAGAAGCCCGACTAAAACCTGAACTCTGGCTCCGATATGTTGATGACACTTTTGTCATTTGGCGACATGGTAAGGAACACCTCCAAACCTTTCTAGACTTTCTCAACTCCCGACACCCTAACATACGCTTCACGATGGAAACAGAAAATAACAACCAACTTCCCTTCCTGGACGTGCTAGTCACGAAAAAACAAGATGGTCAATTGGGACATCGCGTATACCGCAAACCCACACACACCAACAGATATCTCCACGCAGCTTCACACCACCACCCATCACAAAAAGGATCAGTGATCAGCTCACTCGTCCACCGAGCACTGACAGTCTCTGATTCAGATAACCTCAACGTCGAACTAGCCCACCTGAAGAAAACCCTACAATCCAATGGTTACTCGTCCACACAAATCCAACAAACCATCTAAAAACTCCAGAACAAGCCCAACCCATCGACAGACATTTCAAACTTACCAACGGAAGTAACGAGAAGAACTGCCTTCCTCCCCTACATTCAAGGAGTGACGGACTCCATAGGGAGAATCCTAAGGAGAAACAACATCAAACCGATTTTCAAACCACCACAGAAAATCGGGCAATTCCTCAACTCCCCAAAAGATAAACTCCCCCCGCTCAGCTATTCAGGGGTATACAGGATCCCTTGTTCCTGTGGAAAAGTTTACATCGGAGAAACCGGGAGGAAGATCAGCACTCGCCTTAAAGAACACCAAAGATGCGTCAAACTGTGGCACTTTACTATCTCAGCTCTGGCGGAACACCAAATGGAAACGGGCCACCAAATCTTATTTGACCAAACCACCTCCTTGGCTAACTCAAATCAGTATTTTCCTCGAAAATACAGAGAAGCCCTTAAAACCCGTAAACATCCTAACAACATCAACAGAGACAACGGACTTCAAACCCATCCAATTTGGAACGCCATCCTCCCGGTTTTTTAAATGTTTGGCCAACCATTTAAAAACATATGATTGGTCAACTCCACCCGAGCGGAACGTCACACATGGACGGCTCCGCAACTGGCATAAATAGGGACACCCTGTTGGGGAGCAACCAGTATCAGGTTGTTTCTCGCCCTGATCAAGTAAACTGCAATGTTTACGAAACGTCGGCACCTAACCGTTAAACAACGCGGCTCCATCCCGGAAGCCAAGTCTTATTCAGAATCTCACCGCGACAGCCTCAAAGACCTTATATATTATTTTTTCAACTTGGATTGAAAAAGTCGAATCAGAATCCCATACTATTACGGATCGAGATGACAAGAACGATATTTTATTCTTCCCATATGCTCTGAAAGGCTAGAAGTTGATGATCGCAATTGAATGATCAAAAATAATAAATTCCGACATTCGCACGTAATTTATTGACCGTGTCACATACGCTTCTTAGTATTATTATATTTGATCAGAGTAGTGATAGAGGCAGACTGAAAGTGTGCTTGCTTCATTTGTTGACAATATAGGAAAATACTACGCACCTCTTTTTGCCGTCGGCAGAGATAATATTCCTCGGTTTTCCATGAGCTTTTTTGATTCACTTGCCATGTATTTTGTTGTACCCATTGTACTAGATATAGTTTCCAGGCTCCAGCTTGATGGAAGAAGTGTGAGGATTTGCAGTTTATGTGCACGATCAGTTTTTTCGTCATGAAATTTTATTTTCAGCTTCTGAATTAGTTCCTGGTAGTGAGCTGCATCACGTTGTGTGTTGATATTCAATTCTAGTTCTTGTTGAGCAGGTGTATCTCCAGTTCCAACTAACTTTTTGATATTCAAAGCCACCGACAGCGCTTTCTGATCTACGTAACCTTCAGTTTTCAATTTTTTTATTGTCATTGGTGAACTATGTAATATTCCAAGACCATTGTTAATTTCAGGCAAGCGAGCTTCCAGACTAAGCGTTGACAAGCCGCTGCTCTGTGAGGAAAGAACCTCTACGCTAGTGGACGGGGAACCTGTCATTTGAAGCATTCAATTTTTCTTTTTGTATAAGATTTAGAAAAGGCGGCTAATTTAGACCAACGTACTACTACTGAATCTTACCATAAACCGGGTTATATTAGACGAATCTGCCCTTAACGTGTAAGTTATGTACATAAGACGATAATTACCACATAAATCTTCGATGTTCGCCTCATCGTCTTGATCGTCGATCAAATTGTTGTCGATCAAATTGTCGTCGATAAAATTGTCATCGATCGAATTATTGTCGATCAAATTGTCGACTTCCATTTGAACATCAGTATTGATGAGAGCTTCCCTACACTTCGAACACACACGGAAATCACCCGTCAAATTCCACTTTCTTTTCAATTCACTTGATACACAACGCAAGCTATTACGTTTAACATGTTTCGGTAATCCGAATGGATTATAACAGCGATCACGGAAAATGTTTAAATCCATGGAAAATCGCTACACAATTATGGTTTTACGTATGAGACAGAGACGACGTCGTCGTGAAAAGTATCATATGGTTGCTAGGTAACCACTTTTTTTCTTTTTTTCTTGCAGTTGCGAATTAATGTCTCTTGAGTTTTTTTTCCACTTAGCAGCGACAAAACAAAGACTGAATTCACATTTAGTGCAGTAGTAAGAGAGTTTTGCAAACAAGTGGACTTCATTATTGATACTGGCGCAGATATTACATGTATATGTCAGTTGACTGTGTACCTGAAGAAATAAAACGAAACAATGCTCCATACAATAATGTTTACGGCTACGAAAATGCATCGAAATCAAAAATGCAATCGTTCTCAAATTCGAAATCCCTAAAAATTTGTGAAAATTCTTTTTCTACTGAATTCAAAAAATGAACATTTTTTGTTTTTTATTATCTTTATTGATAATTTAATTGAAACGATTGGAAAATGTGAATTTTTTATTTTTCCTCATTTTCTTTAATTATTTTCAGCTTAATGAAAGTCGGAGCCACTCCAATTCCAACGCGAAAAATTTTAGTTTATTATGTACTATATCTGTAATTTTCTTCAATTTTTTAAATCATGTCCAAGTTTTCCGTGTTATTGAGGGGTTTATGTGGAGGTATGGTGGTGATGGGGAGCCGCTAAAAATCTGGAAAAAAATGAGGGTGGTTTTTGGACCAAAACAAACAAAGTTCCGTAAAATAATCGAAATCGGAGAGGTGAAGGGTTTTGACCGTCCGAATTGACGTGGAATGCCCCATATATATAACTACACATAAGCACAACAACCACCAAACGCTGACGTTATGGTTCAGCCTAGGAAGGAGCCTAGGCCTTTTACCCATTAAACACAAAACCACCCACTTTAATTTTCAGAGTCTACACGAACCGCTCAAAAAAAGGGGGGGGATCCCCACAACCCTTTAAATACATGTATCCGATTAGAGACTCATATACCCCCACCTACTAAACGGATAGAGAGTGCTTAAACTTAAGCCACCCGTCCCCCACACCACTATTACGATAAAGTTTTATTTTTATAGATTGCTAACCTACAAAAAAAAAAATGTATTATGTATTCCCTTCAATAAACAAACCATTCAAAAAAAAAAAAAAAAGTGATTGCGAATCTGTCACTCGGGGTTCGAATCCTTTGGTGGTCTTTATTATTATTTTTTTTTTTTAAATCTGTCTTTTAGATTCATCATGTGACAAATCACATATTGAATCACAAGATAGAATAATTCATATAAAAAATCACATGATAAAGTACCTGCTAGGATCGTTCATAACTTGTTCAAACTTATTATTCAATTTATTAGGTGATTTATCATGTGATTTATTTTCTGATTTATTACATCATTTGTTACATATAATTTTTCAGTAGGGAACAAACCTTGCCCCAAAGACGATACATTTTTCCATTCAAATTACATGGGATTTTGCCACTTTTTGCAAACATTTTTTTTTTTTTTTTCTTGAACTTGTTTTTTCGTAGCAATGACAAACTCATATCCTTGTACAGAATTGAACGCTCTACAAAAAAGGTCTCTTAAAATTTTTCGATAAATTCACTCCTTCAAAAGTCATTCAAAGTTAAAGTTAACCTCTAGGTAAATTCTTAAATTTTTGCACTTTTACGGCAAAATTATGATTATTTTTGTGAAATTTAGTCGATCATTCCAAAAAATATATAATTCTAATGGTGTTAAGGTAAGAAATCAAAAAATTTTCAAGTCGAATGAAATTTAAACCATTTCAGTATACCTGATTTATTTAATTTAACATTCTTTAGTTACATTTTGATCCTTTTTGTTTATACTCGCTTACGACCTGGATCACAAATTGTTTTTCATCTTTACTTCTAGCTAAAATATTGTAACAAATTTAATATTTGTTGTAATAATAAGTTAATATTTATGGATTCCCGAGGAAAATAAAGCGAATCTAGTGAAAGAATATCAATTAGGCAAAAGGTTTATGTATTCAGAAAATACAGGTCTGCTTCAGTACGAGGCTGAAGACAGACTGATTTGTTTTACAATAATGTTTGTTGACTCAGCAACCGAAGTTTATATATTTTGAAAGATGTCTTTTGTCACCCGAGAAAAAATGTTTATGTATGAGTCAGGCACAGTGTTGGGCATTTTTTCAATTAATTACTTTCTAATTACAAATTACAATTGTAATTAGTAATTGAAATTTTTCTAATTACAAATTACAAATGTAATTAGTAATTGAAATTTTTCTAATTACAAATTACAAATGTAATTAGTAATTGAAATTTTTCTAATTACAAATTACAAATGTAATTAGTAATTGAAATTTTTCTAATTACAAATTACAAATGTAATTAGTAATTGAAATTTTTCTAATTACAAATTACAAATGTAATTAGTAATTGAAATTTTTCTAATTACAAATTACAAATGTAATTAGTAATTGAAATTTTTCTAATTACAAATTACAATTGTAATTAGTAATTGGAAATTTTCTATTTACAAATTACAATTGTAATTAGTAATTGAAATTTTTCTAATTACAAATTACAATTGTAATTAGTATCGAAAAATCTTCTAATTAGAAATTACAATTGTAATTAGTAATTGAAATTTTTCTAATTACAAATTACAATTGTAATTAGTATCGAAAAATCTTCTAATTACAAATTACAATTGTAATTAGAATCGAAAAAATTTCTAATTACAAATTAAAAATGTAATTGAAAACATTTTTCGAGCTAATTACATTTCGAAAATGTAATTGAAACCATTTTTCGAGCTAATTACATTTCGGAAATGTAATTTAAATCATTTTTCGAGCTAATTACAATAATTCTAAAATTTAATTATGCATTTTCAGTTCAACCATACGAGTTGATACGAGTATATGGGTGATTTCGAGCATATATGGGTACATCTGAGTATATATAGGGTATTTTCATTATACATCGGTATTTCCAAAATATATGGGTGATTTCGAGCGTATATGGGTACAACCGAGTATATATGGGGTATTTCTATCATACATCGGTATATCCAAATTATATGGGTGATTTCGAGTATACATGGGTATATCTGAGTACGTATGGGGTATTCCCCATCATGTATCGGTATATCCAAATTCTATGGCTGATTTCGAGTATACATGGGTGATTCAGACTAATTCAGAGTATGGATGAGTATATCCGGGTATATATGGATGATCGAAGCATATACGAGTAATTTGAGTGTATACGGTTGACTCTAGATATATATTGGTCATTTTGAACTTATATGGTACATCCGAGTATGTATGGGTGATTTGGACTAATTTACAGTTTGAATGGGTATATCCGGGTATGTATGGGTGATTTCGGTTATGTATCGATATATCGGAGATTATATGGGTAATTTCGAGTATATATGGGTATATCCCACTATGTATAGAGTATTTCGAATAGATCGGTATATCCGGGTATGTATGATTAGTTTCGAGTAAATATGGGTTTATCCGAGTGTGCTCTTCGGCTGGAATGCTCAGTCTTATATGGGCCATTTCACTTCAAATCGGCCAATTTTGGGTGTCCGTTGACCTCGTATTTTTTGAAACGACTTGAAATTTTTTTTACGTGAAATTTACGTCAAAAAAGTAGACCAGTATTTTTTCGTTGGTCCAAAAAATTTTGTTCACACTAGTTATGAATTATCGCATTTTACGGGCGCTATGTATTATATTTACAGGCACACGGCGCGGCAACCTGACGCAGCGCTGAACAAATAATTCTAAAAAAAATATTTACTAAAATTGCTTTATCAATTTAAAAAATTCGCCATCTTCAGAATTAAATGAGGAATGCGATGATATTTTTTTTTTAGAATTTCAAAAATGGCCTCAGTTTGCGAAACAAATCGATAAACATTTTGATTACTCATGAAAATAACAAAACTATATTTTTCGAAAAGTTAAAAAATTCTATCGAAAAGTGTCTTTCATCGCCTTTAAAACGCGTTTTGGAACATCTCTCTACGCTGAAGGGGACCCGAGATATTAATTCTCAAAGCCGGCCTCGCGCCACTTTTACAGTAAAATGCGATAATTCATAACTAGCGTGAACAAAATTTTTTGGACCAACGAAAAAATACGGGTATACTTTTTTGACGTAGATTTCACGTAAAAAAAATTCCAAGTCGTTTCAAAAAATAAGCGGTCAAAGAACACCCAAAATTGGCCGATTTGAGGTGGAATGGCCCATATAAGACTGAGCATTCCAGCCGAAGAGCACACTCGGATATACCCATATTTACTCTAAATTACTCATACATACCCGGATATACCGATCTATTCGAAATACTCTATACATAGTGGGATATACCCATATATACTCGAAATTACCCATATAATCTCCGATATACCGATACATAACCGAAATCACCCATACATACCCGGATATACCCATTCAAACTGTAAATTAGTCCAAATCACCCATACATACTCGGATGTACCATATAAGTTCAAAATGACCCATATATATTTAGAGTCAACCGTATACACTCAAATTACTCGTATATGCTTCGATCATCCATATATACCCGGATATACTCATCCATACTCTGAATTAGTCTGAATCACCCATGTATACTCGAAATCAGCCATAGAATTTGGATATACCGATACATGATGGGGAATACCCCATACGTACTCAGATATACCCGTGTATACTCGAAATCACCCATATAATTTGGATATACCGATGTATGATAGAAATACCCCATATATACTCGGTTGTACCCATATACGCTCGAAATCACCCATATATTTTGGAAATACCGATGTATAATGAAAATACCCTATATATACTCAGATGTACCCATATATGCTCGAAATCACCCATATACTCGTATCAACTCGTATGGTTGAACTGAAAATGCATAATTAAATTTGAGAATTATTGTAATTAGCTCGAAAAATGATTTAAACTACATTTCCGAAATGTAATTAGCTCGAAAAATGGTTTCAATTACATTTTCGAAATGTAATTAGCTCGAAAAATGTTTTCAATTACATTTTTAATTTGTAATTAGAAATTTTTTCGATTCTAATTACAATTGTAATTTGTAATTAGAAGATTTTTCGATACTAATTACAATTGTAATTTGTAATTAGAAAAATTTCAATTACTAATTACAATTGTAATTTCTAATTAGAAGATTTTTCGATACTAATTACAATTGTAATTTGTAATTAGAAAAATTTCAATTACTAATTACAATTGTAATTTGTAAATAGAAAATTTCCAATTACTAATTACAATTGTAATTTGTAATTAGAAAAATTTCAATTACTAATTACATTTGTAATTTGTAATTAGAAAAATTTCAATTACTAATTACATTTGTAATTTGTAATTAGAAAAATTTCAATTACTAATTACAATTGTAATTTGTAATTAGAAAAATTTCAATTGCTAACTACAATTGTAATTTGTAATTATGTTACGAACGAGCCGGAGGGTGTCGCAACACACCACGCGACACGAGAGAACGAGCCGGAGCGTGTCGCAATACACCACACGACACGGAAGAATTTAGGCTGCCGGTTCAGCGATTTCGCCATAGATATGAGCTAGTGGATGAGTGAACCAAACTGCGCGGGTGAGTCAAAGGTTTGTTGCCCAAGAGGCTGACCAAGGAAATTCCATCCCCCGCCAAAGCCTATCGGTAAGGGATAAAAAGACCCCGTATCCCTTACACAGTAGTCAGAACTATCGCCGAAAGTGACCGTGCAACCGGGACCGTCACACCTTGTCGCTGGAGGTTATCCGACTGGAGAAGACCGGCTTGGTATAGGAGCACATCGCACTGCAACCGCCAAGACACCCTCAGGGCTATACGTAATCTTCGACCATCGGCCTCCTTGATGACAGGTTGTAGAAGCTGACGAACCGCGCAGTCAGGTAGCACTATTCCCACTGGCTCATACCCATCTTATTCTTCCCCTTCATAACTATTACTACAAACATAACTGTAACTATTACCACAATTATAACTTTAACTATTACTGCAACCATAACATTAGCCATTCACGATACCATTACTACAAATATAACTGCTACTATTCATAATACTATTGCTATTCTAAACTCTTATTAGTGACAAGAATATATATATATCCTAAACGTGTCAAAAGGGCATCATCGAGTCTGAATTATTATCCTTTCATCTTCCATTCAATCCTTCAGGTCCACTTTAGTGGGTTAATAAAGCAAAGACCCACAACGGGAGTCACTTTACCGCTCAGGTGACTTCCGTATTCTAAATTACGATCAAGAGTAGCCGGCAATCTCGCCAATGCTCGCTTGCACGTAACAGAATTGGTGCTAAGTGTGGGGTACGCTTAGAACAGAAGTTTTGAATAAAGATCTCTGAATTAAAAGATAACAGTAGTCAGAGCGCAAACAAGTCATCGACTTCTAGCGTAATACACTGGCAAACTACTGCAGACTGCTGACGCGCGCATACTTCATACGGACAAACGTAACGAGTATCGGGTGACAACGGAACCCGACCCGATTACATGACGTAAATACCTTTGACTCTTTAATTACCGTATACACACGCCAGCCTAAATTTACAATAAATCCTTTCCTATACCTATCTTTATCCCGTCTTACTACACCTGTCAACCTGGAACCAGTATCTAACATGGCTACCACAGATCAACTGCTTACAACCCTGATCGAGTATACAAAAAGCTTCAGGAGCAGAGACACACTGTTTAAGGCCGTAGATCGAATACCAGAATTCGATGGTGAAAACCCGCCATTAGGCCAGGTTTTGAGGAAAATCAGCGATGGACTTACTCTGGTTGACTCAGAAGAAGAACGCGAATATGTTGAGCAGGTGATCACTCGACTTACCGGTGCTGCCAGAATCAGCGTGGAAGGCAAAACATTTAACACCGTAGACGCCTTGATAAAACACCTGAAGAAACGATACGCCCCTGGCAGGGATCCGGCTGCGTTTCTAGCTGAGCTAGGCCGCCTGCAGATTCAGGATAGGGAGAGTTTGTCGAATTACATCGGACGCACCTCCAAGTTGGTCAACAAAGCTCGTGCAGCAATTAAAGGGGCTCACGCCGACAGCGCTGAGAACGTGGCACAAATGGAAAAAACTGCATTGGAAAACTTCATCCGAGGGTTACCCGATCGCATATACTACACCATAGCGCCGAAATCGCCTAAAACGCTAGACGATGCCTATGACCTGGTAATAGAAGAAGATCGGGCGCGCCGAAATCGCAGATGCGCGCTGGGTAATTACCGGGATTACGACAGAGAAGATTCTCCGATTTGCAGTGGGTCAAGATTCGACCAGACTCGCAGGCCATCCTGGGAGTCGAAAAGAGAACACGAAAGCCGATACCAGGGACGAAGGGACAACATCGTCGTCACCACTGAGGCCAGTAGTACTCCCTCCGGATCGGAGCGTCAATCACGATTTAGACGTTCGGATTTCAGCCCAACCACCCTGACCAGAGTTTTCAACGCGGGATTGAGAACGTTGAACCTAGGTAACTCTCGTTCTCCATCTAGAGAGCGAGATAACTTTACCCAAAGACGTGAGTACTCTAGAGACCGAGATCCATACTGCATTTACTGTAAACGCAAGGGCCATATTGTAGAGATATGCCAAACCCTAGCTCATAAACAGCGAGAAATGCAGGACCGAATCCAACAACTAGGATCAGCCGAACGAGGAGCGAGTACCTTACGGGATTCATCAGTTTCCAACTCGAATTCTTTAAACTACGAGGGCGGACGTCACGACGCGGAGCCTACGGAAGTAGCAAAAACTGTGCGATTCAAGGACGAGGGACGGGAGAGGCCCGCTCCCACTGCCATACTGCGCAGGCCCCAACACCAAGAATCAAGATCCGAGCCCCAGAGCTGGGGCAAGGTGAAGGACAATTCACGTTAGACACCGGCGCTGGAGTCAATCTGGTGCACATCGATGCACTAGGCGACGAGGCTCCCATCATCGACAGATGCAAATCCGAGATCTTAGGAGTATCGGAAGAGCCGCTCTACACATTGGATACGACCACTATTACGACATTAGGTAAAAAGAGCCTGTTTTATGTTTATGACAGTATCAGCATAGTCGGAGACGAACTGCTGGGAGCGCCGTTCTTTCTCGAACATCAGGCGGAGATATCCTTCCATCATAAGACCATCGTATCTTGCGAGGAACCGATACGACCAATACCGTTCTGCAACAGGCGAGAGATCGACGCTGTGGAAAGGGAGTACCGCCAACATACTTTCCGCCTCGAGGCTAGGAGCAAGACGCAGATTCCTATCCCAGTTCGTAATGAGAGGATACGGGAAGGTTACCTACCAAGGATCACAACGCCACCCAGGGTTTACATTGGAGAGGCTGCAGTGACCAACCATGACGGAGTCTGCTACGTAATGGCCACTAATTCTACTGAAGAACCTGTAGAAATTGTTATTTGTCCACAGGAACTCGAGCCATATGATCTAGCTGTGGTTCATACGGACTCGGAAGATGAGCTTGCTGACTACCAGGACGAAGACCGCGTGGACCGAATCGTCAAGGCGCTCCGGCTGGACCATCTCAACGAAGAGGAGACGAAACACGTCCTGAAGATCGTGGAAGAATTCGCGGATTGCTTCTACCTTCCAGGAGACCAGCTAGGGAAAACGAACACTGTAACTCACAAGATCGTTACCACCGATGAGACACCTGTACACACCAAGCAGTACCGGTATCCGGTCGTACATCAAGAGGAGATTAAGAAGCAGATTGAAGGACTGCTGAAGAATGGCATAATAAAGCCCTCAACTTCACCGTATAATTCACCTCTCTGGATCGTCCCGAAGAAGCCTGATTCACAAGGGAATAAACGCTGGAGAATGGTGATCGACTATCGAACGCTCAACGAAAAGACTGTAGGTGACAGCTATCCACTCCCGAATATCACCGATATTCTGGATAGAGTCGGAGGAGCCCAATACTTTTCAGTCTTCGATTTGGCCAATGGATTTCACCAAATAGCTATGGACCCGGAAGATCAATGCAAGACTGCATTTTCCACACCCAACGGTCACTACGAGTACGAACGCATGCCGTTCGGGCTTAAGAACGCTCCTGCGACGTTTCAGCGACTAATGGAACTAGTTCTCTGTGGACTTCAGAGCATCGAGCTGTTCGTATACCTGGACGACGTAGTATCGTTTGCCTCAAATCTTCAACAACACGGGTATCAAGTCAGAAGATTCCTGCAAAGAATGAGAGAACACGGACTGAAGCTCCAAACGGACAAGTGCGAATTCCTACGGAAGGAGGTGACGTATTTGGGTCACATCCTAAGCAGAGACGGCGTAAGACCAAATCCACGTACTCTGGAAGCTGTCCAGAAATTTCCGGTCCCAAAGACGAGGCAGAACGTCCAGCAATTCCTTGGACTTGCCGGGTACTACCGTCGATTCATACCGAATTTCGCTGAGAAAAGTAAACCAATGACTAATATCCTGCGGAAGAAAGCAACGTTCGCCTGGGGGGAGGAGCAGCAGAAGAGTTTCGAGGAACTTCGAGATGCCTTGTGCGCCGAACCAGTACTGCAGTACCCTGACTTCAATCGTCCATTTGTCGTGACGACCGACGCATCCGATTACGCCATAGGCGCCGTACTAAGCCAAGGCGCAAGGGGGGAGGAGAGACCGATAAACTATGCCTCAAGGACCTTATCCCCAGCCGAAGAAAATTATTCTACTACAGAGAAGGAATGTTTAGCGGTAATATTTGCCATAAACTGTTTCAGACCGTACCTGTATGGGCGACAGTTCACCCTATACACCGATCACCAAGCCTTAGTTTGGTTGCACAATGTCAAGGACCCAACATCCCGACTGACTCGCTGGAGACTCAGATTGGCGGAGTACGACTTCCGGATTGTGTATAAGGCTGGAAGCGCCAATGCTAACGCCGACGCCTTATCTCGTAACCCCGTGGCTCACTGTCTGCCTTTACGAATGAAAGACGAGACCAAAGATCCGGAGTACAAGCCGACAACGAAACCCGATCAGACCGCTGATGTCAGCACTATAGCGAGCCGGCTGCGTGAACATAGGAGAATCGCACCCATGACCTACCCGAATGAAACCGACACGACCGACTCTACTTTCGAGCAAACGATTCCGCCAGCTCCCGAACCACCGGAACAAGATGACAAATCTTTTTCGGTAATTCCCGAAAAGGACGATGATAGGACCATTGACGACTCATTTGATACTACAATTCAAACCACTCGCGACCTTACAACCTGCGATTTGACTGCCAACCAACCCTGCGAGCTAACCACCGACAGAATACAGTTTCATAAAATGCTGAAGGAAACGGATCCAACTACCAGCCAAGTGATTGAGGACCTCTTGCAAAAACGGTTTCCAAGACCTGAGGAGACGCTAAATCTCAGCATACTCAACCTCGAGACTACTGGAGAAGAGGACTCGGACGTGGACCAGGACCCGAACAGCACGAAAAACCTGTCAGATCACCAACGCCCAGAGACCACACAGCAACGACTTAATCGAGAGAATGCCTCTTTAATCCAGGTCACCGAAGCTTTGAGTCTGGATAAGGCACGTGAGCATATCAAAGAACTTGCTCGGTCATTCGATGGCGCATCACCTCATACCCCACGGACCACAGAGAAACCAAGGCCACCAGTGGAACAAGGTATCAGGGTTACTAATGTTTCAACACAGGAACCGAGACCCTCGACGCCCATGGAAAGACCTCGGAGGAATAGGGTTTCCTTTTTACCGACACCACGACGCTCATTGATGCCAACGGGGCGCTCAACCCCATACGGATCCCCCACGGGTTTCCGAGACTCTTCAGAAGAGGAAGCTGAGCCTGAGGAACGCAGGGCACCCGAAACTAACACGCACCTATACCCAAGCAGCTCCGATGACTTCTCGGGACACGACTCAACCGACGAAGACGAGAGGAAGGGCGCAGCCGCCGAACCCAATAAATCCGGTAAACACATAACCGCCATTCATGGTAAATGCAAGGTACAGTTAGTTCCAGAAACATTGACCATGCGAAAAGGCAATTATGCACACTTCATTTCCACGGATTGTCTACTCACAACACCCGTAGCTAAACAACTCCAGGGGATGGGATTGCTTAGTCCAGAAACCCTCAAGGAAGCGATGCAGGGTATGGGACACGTCGTAGTCATCACACGAAACAAACGAAAAGTTTTCTCCGTAGCCAGCATGGAGCAGTACTACCATAGGATGACCCCCAACGACCTAGTCGACGGACTGAATGCGTTAAGGAATGCTACGGAAGCTACAAGAACCAGCGAGATAAGATTGGCCGCGAAATGCGACGGGATTGACAACCTACAGCCGGTAATTGTCAAATCACTAATCCAGGAAATATTCCAGGACTACCCATGTCAGATCTACCTTTGTACTGGGGAAATCGAAACACCACCACCAGAGAGACGATTGCAGATCGTCAAGGAATGGCACGAAGGGAAAACAGGAGGACATAAGGGAGTCACTAAAACCTATCGACGCCTACGACAACGCTACTACTGGCCTGGGATGAGAAACGAGGTCCAGGATGTGATCCGATGCTGCGAGAACTGTCAGAAACGAAAGGTATCCCGTATTACGACCCGGGAACCGATGATCATCACGGATACGCCAGTAGAAGCCTGGGAAAAGATTGCCGTAGACGTTGTAGGACCACTACCAACTACCAGCCGAGGGAATAGATATATCTTGACGGTGCTGGACCTACTCACTAAGCTGGGGCACGCTTATGAGTTACGCGACCAAACATCATTGTCAATAATCCGGGCACTGGACCAGAAGTATTTCAAGCCATATAGCACGCCCCTGATCCTGCTGACCGATCGTGGAAAATGCTTCACAAGTGACAACATGAAGGAGTTCCTGCGAATCAACAAGGTGAACCATGTGATGACGTCTGGATATCATCCACAGACAAATGGGTCACTAGAGCGAAGCCACACGGGACTCGTTGACTATCTTAGACACTTCGTCGACGACCACGTGGAATGGGACGACCTACTGCCTGATGCCATGCACTGCTACAACTCGGCAGTGCACGAAGGCACAAACTTCACCCCGCACGAGATGGCCTTCGGAAAACTAAAAAGAACCCCCGAGACCTTGCCCCTGGCAAAACACCTGCCGACCACAACGAAGTATGTGGAAAGCCTAGTAACCAGATTGAACGAGCTAGCGGAAATAGGAGGCAACAATCTCAACTCTGCTAAGCAGAATTCGAAACGCCGTCACGACTTGAAAACCAACCCGATCCAGTTTCACGTGGGAGATCAAGTCTATGCTAAACGGGAAGTTAGGCGCAAGCTGGACCCTCACTACGATGGACCGTTCGAGATTGCCGAGATGCTGGATCTGAATACTGCTATAATAGTAGGACCAGATGGCAAACGCCGCTTGGAACACCTGGATAGGCTGAAGAAGAAGGACGAAGGGCCGAAAGCAAAATAACCACACTGATACCAGCCCTGTTTACCACCCACCCCCTTCCTCTTTCCACCACGCAAAGAAGTACCACCTTGCTGAACAGCTAATCAATCCGAACTCTCCTTTGCAGGCAGGAATGATTAACTACCCGCTTTACGTGTTCGTAGCCTGCGTGCTCCTCGGGGACACGCAGGGGCAGTCAGAGGAGCAGAACGAGGACTATGACATCTACAAGCTGCCGCACAATGCTGGAATCTATTATGAACGAATACGGACGTTACGAGCATCCCACACGTCCTGGAAGCTCGTCACTAACCTGCAGATACAAGACTTCCTGGACCAGAAGCCAAACATCCCTCTGCACATGAAGTATTTAAGGGATTTATGTGCATAATTCAACGACGTCCCCTGTTCGGACACGAAGATAGAGCCCATGCTGATCGGCAAGCTGAACGACACCTACAAATACGAGGAGATGTTACGTAACACCCCTAGGGACGGAGAAGCCCCGGTATCCAGGAAAAAGCGCGAGACTCCCCTAGGCTTTATCGGCAGTCTCAGCAAGAGCCTGTTTGGTACACTGGACGAAGATGACGCTGCCTATTACAACGGCGAGATAGACAAGCTGTACGCGGATCAGAAGCACCTAGCCGAGATCGTTGATAACCAAACGCACATCCTGCGCTCGGAATTCAGCGACATACACCGGAACTTGGCAGAAATCAACAACCAGACCACGATGTTAGCCTACCAGGCCAACATCCTCGCCCAGAATACTAATACGAATGCAAATAGCATACAACGATTACAGTATGAGGGACTAGCGGAACGGTGGCTAAACGAACTGGTAAGGCACACCGAGGACTACCGCATGAGCATAATCATCCTCGCCACCGCAGTCATCTTCGCGAAGCAAGGAGCACTACACCCAGCGATCCTTTCCTCCCAGCAACTGACGAACGCAGCGCGGCTAATACGACAACGGACTAACTATGACTTCCCGCTAACAGAGCAAGAACTTCGCTCCGAAACATTGAACACGGTAAGCGACCTGCAGGTTAGCCTCTATAAGGGAAATCTGATCTTGGAAATAAACATCCCGCTACTGGATAAGAGGTCGTACGATCTCTATCTACTCCACCCATTGCCGGCTAGGCAACACGCAGCAACCAACCGCACTTTATCAGTGCTTATAAAGTGCTTATCAGTGCTTATCAGTGTTTATAAAACCACGGAACCCATACCTCGCCGTTACTACAGATAAGCAATGGTATATCACCCCCACCGAACGGTACCTGCAGGGATGCAAGTCCCACCACGACCAATACATTTGCCAGATGACGCTGCCAATATACAGCGTTGGGAAGAAACCAACTTGCGAAACAACGCTTCTGAGTAATTCACAGAATATACCCTGGACTACTTGTGATCTCCGTGCCCTCGCTACAGATGACGTCTACTGGACCCGTCTGGAGACCATCAACAGCTGGCTATTCTCCAGCATGAAACCAACCGAGGTCAAGGTTAGCTGTAAAAAACGGGTAGCTGGAAAGGAAATATTGACGGATGCTGGAATCCTCCAAATCAGGCCGGGATGCACGGCAACCACAGGGGCAACGAGACTCATTGCCCAAGAAACCATAACAACGGGTGAGGCCCATACTTACACCCCAATGACCTCTCTCAATATCACTCTAGTCGCACCCGACCTACAAAAACCGGAGATGACGCCCCTAGTAGACGAGATCCTGGCAACCGCCGGGGAGAACAACAACGATTGGGGACACAGCGAGAACGCGATGACCCTCAAGGAGCTAGAACACCAGGCTAAGGAACTCCAAACTCACCAGAGAGGCGCCAGGAACAACATCATCGTTTACAGTGGAATGGGCTGCACCGCGCTAATAACGATACTAGTACTCGTGTATTTGACCTATCGATGGTTCGCCAAATCCTCGCCTCCGCGACGACGACCCGGACCTTGGGAATCGCGAGGCCAAGAAGGAGCGTCTGTAAGGCCAGAAATAATCCACCACCTGCCGACCCCCAGAATCGAGCTATATGAAGTGCCTAACTCACTGCCACCCATGAGACTGGAACCACCTCGAGCAATCCTGCCATCAATACCAAGAGCCGCGTCCGTGGATAGCTTCACGGTTATTTAGGACGAACACCATCCTGCTCTTCTCGGAGACCAGACGCAACCCCGGTAACACCGAAGATAGCGTCTTGGGGGAGGATTCTGTTACGAACGAGCCGGAGGGTGTCGCAACACACCACGCGACACGAGAGAACGAGCCGGAGCATGTCGCAATACACCACACGACACGGAAGAATTTAGGCTGCCGGTTCAGCGATTTCGCCATAGATATGAGCTAGTGGATGAGTGAACCAAACTGCGCGTGCGAGTCAAAGGTTTGTTGCCCAAGAGGCTGACCAAGGAAATTCCATCCCCCGCCAAAGCCTATCGGTAAGGGATAAAAAGACCCCGTATCCCTTACACAGTAGTCAGAACTATCGCCGAAAGTGACCGTGCAACCGGGACCGTCACACCTTGTCGCTGGAGGTTATCCGACTGGAGAAGACCGGCTTGGTATAGGAGCACATCGCACTGCAACCGCCAAGACACCCTCAGGGCTATACGTAATCTTCGACCATCGGCCTCCTTGGTGACAGGTTGTAGAAGCTGACGAACCGCGCAGTCAGGTAGCACTATTCCCACTGGCTCATACCCATCTTATTCTTCCCCTTCATAACTATTACTACAAACATAACTGTAACTATTACCACAATTATAACTTTAACTATTACTGCAACCATAACATTAGCCATTCACGATACCATTACTACAAATATAACTGCTACTATTCATAATACTATTGCTATTCTAAACTCTTATTAGTGACAAGAATATATATATATCCTAAACGTGTCAAAAGGGCATCATCGAGTCTGAATTATTATCCTTTCATCTTCCATTCAATCCTTCAGGTCCACTTTAGTGGGTTAATAAAGCAAAGACCCACAACGGGAGTCACTTTACCGCTCAGGTGACTTCCGTATTCTAAATTACGATCAAGAGTAGCCGGCAATCTCGCCAATGCTCGCTTGCACGTAACAATTACAAGAATTTCAATTACTAATTACAATTGTAATTTGTAATTAGAAAAATTTCAATTACTAATTACAGTTGTAATTTGTAATTTGAATGTAATTAATTACTGAAAGTAATTAATGCTGCCCAACACTGGTCAGGCATGATCCAGCTATGTTCAGATATGTTAATACATGAACATATCTGATTCATGCCTGACGTATGTATAATCATGCGCGTAACATATTATACATGATTACATATTAGGGTGCTTCAAAAAAATTCCTCAATTTTTTTTTTTTTTTTCAACTCTTACCGTCCCAAATGCTTGAGGTGGATAAGACAAAAGTCCTCGCGAAAGTCGGTCGCTGTAGCTCAACTCTAAGAGGTCGCTATTTTCATTTAATTTCGCCATTCATTTAACATGGGAATTTTCGTTTTTTCATTCAAACTGAAATTACACCTATTCATTATGATTTTTCAAAAAGATCCATTGTATATTCAGAAAGCTGGTTTTTTAAGCTTTCCAAACCTGTATAATAAAAGTCGATTACCTTGATTAGAAGATTAAATAAAGTCGTTTAAAATCTAGAGATTTCTCTGAAGCAACAAAATTTCTAGATTTTAAATGACTTTATTCAATCTTCTAATTAAGGTAATCGACTTTTATTGCATAGGTTTGGAAAGCTTAAAAAACCAGCCTTCTGAATATACAATGGATCTTTTTGAAAAATTAAAATGAATAAGTGTAATACTGTTAACCACCAAATACTACTAGATAAGCTAAATAATTACGGCATTAGAGGGCAGCCTCTCTCGCTATTGAAAAGTTACCTAACTGACCGTAACCAAACCGTCAGAATAGCAAAATGCAATAGCATGCCCCAGGCTACGGAAATGGGTGTCCCTCAGGGAACTGTTCTAGGTCCCCTGCTTTTCATCCTCTACATAAACGACCTAGTGAGTCTTCTTCCAAAGCACTCACTGGTTTCTTATGCAGATGACACGGCCATTATTAGCACTGGTAGCACATGGACTAGGGCGCAATATCAGATGAATGACTATCTTAGTAGGGTCAGTAACTGGCTTGCATTAAATCAACTATCTTTAAATATCTCAAAAACTATTTCCATCACTTTTGGTATCTATCGTGATAGTGTGCCGAACGACGTAGACCTACAAATAAACGATCAACCCATCAAAAGAGTAGAACATTGCAAGTACTTGGGAGTCATTTTTGACTGTCACATGAGATGGGATAAGCACATCGAATACATCGTTAACAAGACCAAATACTTAATCTTCATCTTCTCTAAACTAATTAAAATCATGACCCCTGAATTACTTAGGGTAATCTATTACGCCCTATTCCAAAGCATCAGTACTTATGGCATCATTGCTTGGGGTGGGGCGTACCACAATGCTCTTATTCCACTCCAATCATTACAAGATAGAATCTTAAAAAGATCTGGAGGCAACCTGAAAGCCCCCCGCGGCCCCTTACTCTCAGTCAATCTCACACCCTTGAAGCCCTCTTACATCACTATAAGGACTTAAAATCCGATTTCGAGAGAGCCACTAGCATCACTAGAAATAAAAATCTACCACTACCTAAGATTAATAAAACGATCGGGCGCAAAAGTAGTCTCCTGACTACTACTAAGGCTTTTAATATGCTACCAAACACTTTAAAAATCCTAACGAATAAACGAGCTTCTGTCAAACGCACATTATGTTCATGGATTAGGACCCACTTGCAATAAACCATTTCTGTGGTATTTTAATATGTTAACTGTAATCTATTTTATGTGTATATTGTAACGTGCCAGGCTACCCTAGCCTGAGCGGTTACATTTGAAACTCGAAGCTTCGCACAACGACGAGCTGAGTGACGTCACGACGGGTATAAAAGGCGTGACGCTGCTCAGCTCACCAGCAATCTTCGGCAAAGCGACCGGGTTGACTCACTACACTATTATCGTTCGGACACTAAAGGCATAGCGCCTAGTGATCCATTAGAGTCACTTTATTACTTTGAATATAATTTATAAATTCACTTGTACAACAGAAATTCAAATAGCAAAATATAAGAGCTTCGGTAAACATAGAAATAGTATCAAAGAATATAGATAAAATATTATTGAGATAAAAAGAAAATTGAGAATATAAAAGGTCAAAAGATCGCTTAGAAAACAGTATTCGTCTACGAAATAGAAATTAGTAAGTAAGCAATTGTGTAAATATAGAATAGGATTGCAACCATAGAGTTATTGATAAATAAATAATTGAATTTTGGATATTATAAAAACAGTAAGTTAATCAGATGCCAAACCCCTTCCTCCGCCATTTCCAGGTTATAGTTTAAATCTTAACGGGAAGCTAGATACAGCCTTGGTGGATCTCCGATCTACCCAGGTCTGGCACAGCTATTATTTGGGAATAAATTAACTTCAATAAATTAATATTTAAAAGTTAAGAGGGTAGAGTGCAGCCTTAGTGCGTTATCGTACTCAGGTCTGTGGGGAGGCGGCTTCAGCTACACGGTAGCTCAAGTCCGTAATAGGTACGGCTGACAATTAATAGTAGAAGTCTCAATAAAAATATAAATCGAGTAAGGAACACACTATAACAAACCGGTTCGCGTCACCTTCGGTGACGCTCATCATCCGAAAAGTTACAATATGTATATATGTTTTTATCTATTTCGGTATATTTGTGTAGTCCATTTATCTATTTAGTATTATGTTTTGTAGTCTATTCTAGTAAGTTTTCTACTGATAGAGGCCCATGCACAGGCGACTTAGTCGTCTCTATGGGAGTCTGCTTTGAGAATCTAAGTTACTCACTGTATTCTAAATCTCTAAATAAATAAATAAATAAATTTCAGTTTGAATAAAAAAACGAAAATTCCCATGCTAAATGAATGGCAAAATTCAATGAAAATAGCGACCTCTTAGAGTTGAGCTACAGCGACCGACTTTCGCGAGGACTTTTGTCTTATCCACCTCAAGCATTTGGGAGGGTAAGAGTTGAAAAAAAAAAATTAAAGAATTTTTTTGAAGCACCCTATTACATATGGTCATATGTAAATCCATACATGATTATATATGACCATACATAACTTTATATATGATCGTACATGATCTTATATACCATTATACATGACCATGTAGATCAGACGTACATTGATGTATGATTATACATTAGACCGGTTCAAAAAAATCGACTATTCTTTTTTCTTCAATTTTCGCATTGAAATACTTTCGGAGGGATGAAAAAAGATGCCTGTTAAAAGCGGAGCTCTTAATATTAAGATTTAGAGGTCGCTCATCGCGGATTTCTATTTTCCATTTAAATAGCATAGGAATTTTATTTTTTTTTCTTCAGAATTTCGTAGCTCACAAACCAATGAACAAATCCAAATGACTCTTACATATTTTGATAGGGGATTGAACACTCTAAAAAATGTATCTATCATTGTGGAAAAAAAATAACAAAAAAAAATAGTTTACTCAACTATAAATTGAAATTTGAGCTTGAATAACTTTGGAAGAAGTCAATTTATCAAAAAATGATAAGAGAAGCTTTTTGTAGAGTGTTCAATTTCCTATGAAAATATGTTTGAGTCATTTGGATTTGTTCATTGGTTTGTGAGCTACAAAATTATATAAAAAAAAAAAAAAAATTTCCTATGCTATTCAAATGGAAAATAGAAATCCGCGATGAGCGACCTCTAAATCTCAATATTAAGAGCTCCGCTTTTAACGGGCATCTTTTTTCAGCCCCCCGAAAGTATTTCAATGCGAAAATTGAAAGAAAAAGAATAGTCGATTTTTTTGAACCGGTCTATTATACATATATGATCATACATAACTTTATATATGATCGTAAAGTATCTTATATACCATTATACATGACCATGTAGATCAGACGTACATTGATGTATGATTATATATGATCATACATAACTTTATATATGATCGTAAAGGATCTTATATACCATTATACATGACCATGTAGATCAGACGTACATTGATGTATGATCATATATGATCATACATAACATTATATATGATCGTAAAGGATCTTATATACTATAATACATGACCATGTAGATCATACGTGACCATACATAACATTATATATGATCGTATAGCATCTTATATAACATAACACATGACCATGTAGAATCTAGTGACTATTTACTGATTTTCGGTGATTTATTCACTGATTCATATTTAGAAAGCATGTATGATTATTAGGATGCTTCTTTTGAAACGACTATTTTTTTTTTTTTGCAACTCCCCTTTGAAAATCTTGCTGTAGACGTCGAAAAGGAAATCCTGTCCAATTTTGAGCTCTTTTTTCCAATTACAGCACCCGCGCTTTTCTTTTTAAGTTTTCCCATGCTAAAAGCATGTAAACATTACGACTTTTTCTTTCGCCGCGCAAAACTCAGCCGCATTTCAATGGATTGTTCTCTTCCTAGACTCATTTGACAGAGAATTTAGTTATATTGAACTTGACATTTTGTTGGAATTTTATATTTAGAAAAATCAAAGTCCTTATATCTTTTGAAATACTGGTTTGAGAGACTTTACGTACTGGACTTTTTTTTGTAGAGAAATAAATTTCCTACAAAATTGTTACGAAGTTTTTTTCTCCAAGTCCAACTGTTTACAACAGTTGAAAGCGAGAAAGAAGAATTATGCATAAAATCGACTTTGAAGGCTCACACAGGTTCAGCGGTTGAAACCACAGCCAAACTACCAGTGGCACTTTTGAAGAACACTAAATTCTCTGTAAAATGAATCTAGGATGAGAACAATCCATTGAAATGCGGCTGAGTTTTGCGCGGCGAAAGAAAGAGTCGTAATGTTTACATGCTTTTAGCATGGGAAAACTTAAAAAGAAAAGCGCGGGTGCTATCCAGTGGCGTAGCTATCATAGGGCAAGATGGGGCAGTGCACCGGGGCCCCCAAGCTCTGGGGGCCCCTAAGCTCGGGCAGCTCTGAAGCTGGTGAACCCTGACGCTACTCTCGAGGTTTTTTTTTTTTTTTTTTTTACGATATTTGATAAACATCGCTCAATAATCATGGTTTCGAGTCATTTAATCTAATAACAATATAAAATATTCACGCGAGAGTTATGAATAAAAATGTGTAGGTTACATTGCAGTTTTTTTTTTTTTTTTTTATTTCCAATGATCAATTGCAAATATAAATTTATTTCTTTGCTTTTATACTAAATTAAATGTCCAAAATTATATGAATATTACTTTTAAAGGAACTATAACTATGAAAACACGTAAATTTATGTTTCTCACGACTTATTTTTGAAAAAACTTAACATTCACACAGTAATTGACATGTTTATCATTTTTAAAGATTGAGGACATATCTCAGCTATGTATCTACTATGGTAAACAAATCATTTTCCGTATTTATGAATTAGTAATTATTACTTTTTCAAGCGTTCCCGAAATGACGGCAGCACATGACTTGTTTCGCATAAATCCTTTTTATTCACGTAATTATTAATTTCCAGCTTGCCCCGTTTGGATATCAATTAAAGATAAGTTGGTCAATGATTAGAACTGGTTTGCAGAACGAAAAAATAATACATTTTTTTAATAAATTTCAAACTTGGAATTTACCACCTTGGTGATTTTGAGCCATATACTTAAGGTGGTTCTTCACCTACAGTCCCACCAAACGTGGGTTCCAGAGCAGATTTTGAGTACTTTTCGATGGGGAAAAAATCTGAAAAAAAATCAAGCATGTAGAAGATATTCGGGAGATTGATTTTGCATAATAATAATTCAAAAAAGTTATTAACAAATTGATGGAAAAAAGAAAACTGTTCAAGAAATTAGCCGATGACCCAACTTTTTTTTTAGGTGAGAATTATTTTTTAATTTTTCTGAATATGTATGAATTTTTTCAGAATTTTGGTAAATTGCGTTTTTTCATACTTGACAAAACGCGATTTTCAAAGATTTACCAAAATTCTGAAAAAATTCATACATATTCAGAAAAATTAAAAAATAATTCTCACCTAAAAAAAAAGTTGGGTCATCGGCTAATTTCTTGAACAGTTTTTTTTTCGATCAATTTGTTAATAACTTTTTTGAATTATTATTATTATGCAAAATCAATCTCCCGAAGATCTTCTACATGCTTGATTTTTTTCAGATTTTTTCCCCATCGAGAAGTACTCAAAATCTGCTCTGGAACCCACGTTTGGTGGGACTGTAGGTGGAGAACCACCTTAAAAAAATTTATGTGTCAAAGGCCGTAAAACCGCGATTTTAACCTCGCTTCGCTCGGTTAAAAACGCGGTTTTTGGCCTGGACACATAAAATTCTGTATGCCATACGGCCCAAAAAGTATTTTCTGACGAATTTCATCATAATCCTCGCCTTCGGCTCGGATTATAAACTCAAATTCGTCGGAAAATACTTAATCGGCCTAGTGACATAATGTACTATAATGAGTCTAAACTGCGTCAGAGAAAATGGCCATATGGGCTCTGGCTACATAGAGGGAGGGGGGCCCATTTTTTTCCTGCACCGGGGCCCTTGACCACCTAGCTACGCCACTGAGCATATAAATAAAAAATTGTACTCGTAGAATTAAGTTGTATTAAATAAACACAAATTGCGTGTGTGTGTGTGTGTGTGTGTGTGTGTGTGCCTATGCATACTCATAGGGTTAAGATAGTACTTAGTCCAATATGTAACCTAAGAATTGCGTGAAATTGTATGTACTAATAGGGTTAAGGTTGTTGGCCTGTAACTTTTTTTTTCGACAAAGTTTTTTGAATTTTTTTTATCGTAAATAGCTCCAATAATTAGCTACAAAATAAGCCTAGGATGATCGCAATTGACCGTCTCAAACTCGAGATAAAATTTTTTGAATTTTTCGAATTTAACATGTGTGCAAATGCAGATTCACCGGTTTTAATTATTAAAAAACGAACAACTTGAAATTTTTTGATAAATAAAATATCTAATGGTAAATTGTCATCTTCTGAATCGTTTGATTCATTATTCAGCATTTTCGACCGTCTCGTTTCGATTTTATAGTTAAAACTGAAACATAAAGCGGCGCGTATCTCTCTTGCTCTCGAGTGGATATCTCCTGGCTCTCACTCTCACAGAGCCATACATTGTCGCTGACTAGTACGAATTAAGTTTTGGGTCGGACTGTAGCACGACAACAACCTTAAGAAAACAAGTTGGCTCATCCCCGTTCTTGTGTACTTGAGAATTGAATGAAAATAGTATTTATGTGAACATTGCCGTGTCATTGTATTTTGTAATCTTGCACCCGATCCTCGCATCCTTATAGTCGTAAGACAGGGGTAGTGTATTTAAGATTTCAGCGAGAAACGACCCCTCCTGAAAATACAGCGAGGGGGGCAGAGGGGTCGAAAATAGCGAGGGGACAGGTGGGCAGAGACACCCCCTCGTCAACGGTCAACATCGAGGGGGGAGTCCAGACGATTGAGGGGGGAGGCCCAGACGACCTTGAGGGGGAAGTATGGCGCCAGGGGGGAGGGCAGGGGGGAAAGCGGGGTTTATTGTGACGCCCCAAAGCTGCCCTATTCTACTTATGATAGTGATATTAACGTACCTTGTTACATAGCAATTAATGCATGATCGAAGGGGTGAATTACCAGTTTCACCGCTTTTCCTTTAGCACATCGAACTCTACCCCACTCTCTTCCAAACCAAGCCGTAGTAGTTGGTATATTTAACTCTAAAAGACTATTCCAATTGAATTGGGAAAGAATAACTCCGAGACGAATAGCTTCTTCGTCCAATAAAGACATGGTGAAGAGTGACGCTTCTTTAGTTTTCTCACCCCTTTCTATCTTTTATTTCTTTTCATTTATTATAAACAATTTTGCATTTGTTTAAACAATTTTTCGTTTGTCTAAAGACGTTTTTAGGTCGTTTAAAAGACCCTCGTTTATTTTAATCTCGAAACCCGTCGAAATATTATCAAAGAAAATAGCGCTAGGTGTCGTTATAGCAGATTTATATAAAAATGGCGTATGGATAAAAAGGGATCCGAGCGGAAAATCTGAATATAGGTTATGTTTTAGTTCACAAACATTAACCCAAGTTTTTCCAGCTCCCGATATTCCGATAGTAGGATATTCTATTTAAATGACGAAATGATATTCTGAGACGAAAAGAAGGAAGCCAATTCATCCCATCCTGACCTATTATCCCAAGTTTCTACTTCTTTCCAGATAAGATCGTTTCAATTTATATTTATAACATTTATTTAATAGAATAATTTAATTCATTAATTTATTATATTTGAAATCATTTATCTAATATCAAAAAGTTTAATTTATTATCTTGATTTAAAAAGAGATTCAAAACGAATTTATAATTTTGATGAAAAGGAATCTATAATTTTGAAGAGTTTGTAGAAAAACTCAAATTTAAGACCTTATTATTTTGAGAGAATAACATTTGTCCTCCTGTCTAGGTCGTTATATGATTTATTTCGAAGTGGTTTGGAGTTGGATCCCCTGGAGTTTAGAATTGGACTTTCCTGGAAATCTTCGAGTCCTCCAGTCTTTGGTCCTTCTACCCCTCTAACCACTTCCTGTTCCAGTACTCAGGACTTTCCTCATAGTGATGAAGGAATTCTTCGCCTTGTTCCTGTTTGCTGATTCTTATTTCCTGATTCCTGTCTACTGATCCTGGATTCCTGAGTTTCTACTCTGGTTCCTGGTTCCTGTTCTTGAAGATTTTTATAAAAACCCATGTTGTGATATTAAGTTAGACTATCTTTTAGAGGTTTTCTGTGGTTTCCCTTCTAATCATAGACGAATGTCAGATAGTACTTAGGAAAATTTTCAATTACTTGAGCCACAGCTCCGATTCTCCTAAATAGAACACATAGATTTTACAATGTAAATATCGACTTGCTAATCTTTATAATGATTTTACATAGACAATTTTTATTATACTCACCTTACGAGTCGGGTTGACTCTTTTACTGGGGGGGGGGGGGGGGGGGGGGGGGGGGTAGTGTTACATTTGGTAAAATCACCCTTATATATTAATTCTATATGATCTAGATCAAGTAGCCTATAAGCCCGAGAAAAAATGATCATGTATGATCAGATATGGATCATATATAATTAGTCTTGTATGATTTATACCAGAAAAATGGCCATCTACCCTTACGGAAAAAACCCCTCAAAATATCACCCTCAACTGAGCCCTCAACTTTCAGGGTGATTTCGTACCCCCAACTTGGGGGTTAACCCTGAATTGAGGGGTACCTTCAACTTGAGGAACAACCATCAAATGGGGGGTCCCTTCAACTTCAGGGTTTTTGAGGTGACTTTTTGAAGTGACTTTTGAAGTGACCCGCCACTCATCAGGGTTGACCCCTAACTATTCAGGGTCAGCCCTCAATTTTCAGAGTTGTCCCAGAACGTTTCAGGGTTATCCCTCAATTGTTAGAGGTTGTCGCTCAATGTTTGAGGGATATTCCTCACTTCTTGGGGGTTTTCCCTCAATTTTCAGTATTGACCCCCAACTATTCAGGGTTATTCTTCAATTGTTGGAGGTTGTCCCTCAATGTTTGAGGGATGTTCCACAATTCTTGGGGGTTTTCCCTCAATTTTCAGGGTTGATCCACCAACTTTTCACGGTTGACCCTTCAATTGATGGTTCATCCATAGGAATTGAAGGTATTACCCTGAATATTGGAGGTTGAAACCTGAAATTTCAGCGTTTCACCCCCAGAATTGAAAGTAAAACCTTGAAAATTGAAGGTTGACCCTCAAACTTGAAGGGTTTTTGCCGTAAGGGTATGAGCAGACCAGATCGTACATGATCATACCAGATCATACATGATCATACCAGATCATACATGATCATACCAGATCGTACATGATCAAATGGGAATTTGATTTGACTGGCCCATGCATGTATGACCCATACAAGATACCCATGTATGTTAATGTATGATCATTAGGGTGCTTCTTTTGAAACGACTATTTTTTTTTTTTGCAACTCCCCTTTGAAAATCTTGTTGTAGACGTCGAAAAGGGAATCCTGTCCAATTTTGAGCTCTTTATTCCAATGATAGCACCAGTGGCGTAGCTAGGTGGTCAAGGGCCCCGGTGCAGGAAAAAAAATGGGCCCCCCTCCCTCTATGTAGCCAGAGCCCATATGGCAATTTTCTCTGACGCAGTTTAGACTCATTATAGTACATTATGTCACTAGGCCGATTAAGTATTTTCCGACGAATTTGAGTTTATAATCCGAGCCGAAGGCGAGGATTATGATGAAATTCGTCAGAAAATACTTTTTGGGCCGTATGGCATACAGAATTTTATGTGTCCAGGCCAAAAACCGCGTTTTTAACCGAGCGAAGCGAGGTTAAAATCGCGGTTTTACGGCCTTTGACACATAAATTTTTTTAAGGTGGTTCTCCACCTACAGTCCCACCAAACGTGGGTTCCAGAGCAGATTTTGAGTACTTCTCGATGGGGAAAAAATCTGAAAAAAATCAAGCATGTAGAAGATCTTCGGGAGATTGATTTTGCATAATAATAATTCAAAAAAGTTATTAACAAATTGATCGAAAAAAAAACTGTTCAAGAAATTAGCCGATGACCCAACTTTTTTTTTAGGTGAGAATTATTTTTTAATTTTTCTGAATATGTATGAATTTTTTCAGAATTTTGGTAAATCTTTGAAAATCGCGTTTTGTCAAGTATGAAAAAACGCAATTTACCAAAATTCTGAAAAAATTCATACATATTCAGAAAAATTAAAAAATAATTCTCACCTAAAAAAAAAGTTGGGTCATCGGCTAATTTCTTGAACAGTTTTCTTTTTTCCATCAATTTGTTAATAACTTTTTTGAATTATTATTATGCAAAATCAATCTCCCGAAGATCTTCTACATGCTTGATTTTTTTCAGATTTTTTCCCCATCGAAAAGTACTCAAAATCTGCTCTGGAACCCACGTTTGGTGGGACTGTAGGTGAAGAACCACCTTAAGTATATGGCTCAAAATCACCAAGGTGGTAAATTCCAAGTTTGAAATTTATTAAAAAAATGTATTATTTTTTCGTTCTGCAAACCAGTTCTAATCATTGACCAACTTATCTTTAATTGATATCCAAACGGGGCAAGCTGGAAATTAATAATTACGTGAATAAAAAGGATTTATGCGAAACAAGTCATGAGCTGCCGTCATTTCGGGAACGCTTGAAAAAGTAATAATTACTAATTCATAAATACGGAAAATGATTTGTTTACTATAGTAGATACATAGCTGAGATATGTCCTCAATCTTTAAAAATGATAAACATGTCAATTACTGTGTGAATGTTAAGTTTTTTCAAAAATAAGTCGTGAGAAACATAAATTTACGTGTTTTCATAGTTATAGTTCCTTTAAAAGTAATATTCATATAATTTTGGACATTTAATTTAGTATAAAAGCAAAGAAATAAATTTATATTTGCAATTGATCATTGGAAATAAAAAAAAAAAAAAAAACTGCAATGTAACCTACACATTTTTATTCATAACTCTCGCGTGAATATTTTATATTGTTATTAGATTAAATGACTCGAAACCATGATTATTGAGCGATGTTTATCAAATATCGTAAAAAAAAAAAAAAAAAAAAAACCTCGAGAGTAGCGTCAGGGTTCACCAGCTTCAGAGCTGCCCGAGCTTAGGGGCCCCCAGAGCTTGGGGGCCCCGGTGCACTGCCCCATCTTGCCCTATGATAGCTACGCCACTGTATATGCTTATTCGAGTGGTTATAAAAATTTTTTGTTGGGGTAATTCTACGACCTAGCTTTATTCTTAAATTTATATTCCCCAGAGGTACAATACTGCAGGCAACTGCTGGGGATAAAATTCCGAGAGCTTGAGATCTTGCCCTTGCCGACTAACTTGTTATAAAATGTTCGTGCGATGGTGTCATTCTTTTCATAGTCGTCAGTAAATATATCGAGAAACTGGCGCAAAGTACTGCCAGCAGCCATAAAATAAATAAACATAATAGAGAAGTGTCCACATACGTCAGAAGAAAGGCTCTGCAGCTGCCTGTCGTTGTAGCGGTATTGCCGGCAATTTCTTCGGATTCTTCGCATATGGTCAGGGATGAGCGGTGGCAGTCCAAAACTGTCAAAGTAGGTCCCCTGTCCGGTAGGGGTGACGTAAAATGCCACCCAATGCGAACCTGGTCGTTTGTGATCATCGATGTTGGAGACAATAGCTGTTGGGTATGTCCAAACTAAGGGTACTCGGTCGGCTGCGAAAACCCTGCACGGGACCGTGTGCAACATCTGTAGGGCCTGCAGAATTTGTAGACTGTCCATATCCCTCGTCTTCGGATACGGTCATGCCTCGCGGTGATGACGCCGTAGTTGAATATAGTTCAAGTTGATCGAGAGCTTCGGAGATGCTGACTATGGATTCTTCTTCGTCTTCCGCCTCCTCCGGATATTCCAATTTCTTTGGTATTATACCAGGCGTGGACGGTCTAAGCTCGACAGAATTTCGTCGCAGAGATGACTTTCTTTCAGGCCGAGCTGGAGGCTGTCGTTTCTCGTTTTTCGTCGGTACAGGTGGTGCAGCCACCTGTTCTTGTTCTTCTACTGTCGAGACGCTACGTTCGCCGTTCCGACACTTACTGTCGACCTGTGTCCTCGATTGGGAGATATAGTCGAACCTGTCGGTGGCTGGCTCGACGCGAGGACTGTGGTCGTGGGCTTTGAGAAACTTGCTGGCTACTAACCACTTTTTCAGCTTAACGGCATTGTTTAATGCACACGTGTAATATTGTTCCTTTTTCACGCCGTGAAATAAACAATATTCCGGCGTTGCTTCCATCTTGCCAAAACTAGGACAGTTAAAGTTTTCCAAATTTACGATTTTCCGTGCGGTCGCTTTTTCCAAGTATCTCGCCTTCTCGTTGCCTCGGGTCAGAATACGGTGAGCAGTGCGAGCAATCTCCCTCAGATAACTATTTAGTTTTCGTAACGAAATGTCGCCCTCGAACCACTCAATCCCGTGATGATAGCAGGTGACGTGATTATTACGGGTCTGGTCAATGGAATGCAAATCTTCAAACGGGTGCGGTGGCTCGACAATCCAATGCGCGGAGTGACTTCCCTCCAGAGTAAGCACTGTCACTTCTTTCGGTATAAATTGTCGCTCGATGTCGTGAAATCCTTGGATATCAATAACGTAGTCCATATTTACCGCTTGACGTACGATGGCGAACGAATCAAAGGTTGGTACTAGACTGAACGTCACGGTGATGGCGTGCGGCCTTTTAAACTCGCCCACGAGCTCTTGGTCGTAGCCCTTACCGCTTCGAGGACTCGGCTCCTCCCCCGTAGTGGACACCTGGCTGGCCGATGACGTGTTATTTTTCCCCCTAGCTGACGTTGGGCTCGTTTAACCGCCGAAATCCGCAATGACCTGGCGGGCGGCATTCACTTCGATAATATTATCGAACTCTGCGTAAACAATGCAGTTAATGGTTTCTTTCAACGCTTCGTCAAAGCGCACTTCGATTCTCAGGGTACCGTGCTTGATGAGAGACCAATGTGACGGACAGTTAGCTGAGAGATCCGGGGTCAGGTCAAATGCCATTAGACAGAATCCTTTCGGGTAACTGGTCCTGCTGATTCCGTTTCCCTCGTTGAGAAAATGTATACCTGTGCCCGAGAAGAGAGTGAGATAGGCCTCGATGTACAGATTACTCGTCACTCCGTCTGTCTTGAAATTCGGCTGTAATGGTTTTGAAGGACCTGTACCCCATCGACGTACAGTGACAAATAGTTCATGAGAAAGTTTTGGAAATTGAAGGGATTCAGTTTCCTGTCTCCGTTGAAGGCCTTGTTGCCGACGAAACCTAATATCGCGCGTTTCGGCAGTTGTCCAAGTATAACGTTGTCCAGAGTCTCGGCCTGTACGCCTGCGTGAATGGTAAAAGATTTCACCTCTACTCTGGTCACAGGGTACTTTGCACTACCTTGAACGAGTGTCCGCGCGTGAGCCAATAGAATTCCAGGACTGATTTCACGCGCCCGCGCCAACAACGAGGTCTCGATGATGTGAAGACTATGCAAGGGCTCAGGCTCCATTATGCAAAAACTGTCTCGCGATCTCACGAGTCGTAGGCGCAGCTCTACACCGTTGAGTAGAAACTTTCTTGGTTGAAGACGTCGCAGTGAAGATGACCGATCAGATCAACAACACGACCTTTATTCATTATAGCTTTACGTGCAGCATATCCGCCATCCGCACCTTCCTCGTCAACGTCCCCCGTGTGGTTGTCCGTTGCCGATTTACCGTAGCCACTCCACAACCCGCAGTAAGATGTGATTTTTTTGCATGTGGTGCGTAATTCAGTAGTGTCTCTATGTAGGAGCGATAAGCATACGAGTTGTTAGTCGGTGGAACTAATTTTTGATTGAAGAATACATCAACCTGACTGAACATAGAGTGAAGCAGATTGTTCACGGGACATGGCCAGGGGTCTGCGTCATTGGTTCGGTCGTTCGTCGAAATTGTACTCGTACGCTGAGCATGGTGTGCGCCAGGTCAATGTACTCGTCGCCGTGTCCGGGTACGAGAAATTCGATTGGTGAATCATCGGTTAATGATGATACGGGCTTGTAGTGAACCCACTGACCGCCCTCGATAGATGTTTGCGTCGGCGGGAAGGTGAAAAGATCCAGCTCAGATTTCATACACTCCCCCGAGTGTGCGTGTAAAAACGCCATTGCTTGTTGATATTGTTACCGGTGGGGAGAGATTAACGGGGTCCAAAGATATCGGTAATTGCCCGCT